>CM034152.1:532542523-533108428 GCA_019776745.2 Taxus chinensis
AGGAGCATAAGGGTGATGGAGTGATATAGAGGTCATTAATGGCTTGAGAATACTTGGAAAGTTTTTAAAACTCATTTGGTTATATGGTAAATTTTTATTTTAAGGTTCTTTCTACCCACTCTCCCCCTCTTTAGAAGCATGGATCTTCTTGTGTATGGTATTGGCTTAAATCTTGTTGCTAGAGTGTATGTTTTGATGTTTTTTCCTCTTCATTTCTCTTATGCATCTTGGAGGCATGCATCTCCTCTCTCCCATGGGCTTGGAGGGAGGATAACATGTCCTCCTCATTTGGATATGGCATGTGATGATGTCATTTGGTTGGGTGGACAAGCAAGTCACTTTTTCTTGTGTTTCGAATATTTACAAATGGAGTTTGGAGATTTTGTTTTGGGAGCTTGTAAATCTTGATTGAATCAATGTGAAGTCAAAGAAAATCCTTGTTGCTAAATGTAGATTCGGTAGAAATCTTGGCATGTTAATCCCACTTAGTGGGAGGCCTTTTCTCTTTCATTGTTAAGTTTATTGAGCCCTTGGAGAAAGGGAGTATTTTTGGTTCTATTATTATTTGGAAATCACTTGAAACTATGTGTAAATCTTATGTTGGAAATAATGAATTTAAAATTTCTTGATATAAGAAAGGAAAATGAACTTGGTTAAGCATATTAAGCTTATTGAAATGATATTAAGTGTTCTTTGGTTTCCTGAAACCTCATTTGTATAATATTGCAAAACATATCCTTGGTTATTTTTTGTTTTAGGTTTGAAAGAAGGAAATTAGATTCAATACATGTTTGAGATTATTTAAAAGAAAATGTAAATATTTTTATTTACAAAGGAAATATTTTTTTGGTTAACAATATTTTGGTTAAGTTTATGGAGTTTAGTAGGTTATAGTTCACATTGAGAATTGGAGTTGTAAAAATATCCATGGTTTTATGGTTATAACATTCGCAAAAATTGGTGAAGTTTTATACATTACAAGACCAATATTATCTCTCTCTAAATTATTTATATTTGTAAGTTATACTTCTTGTTTGATGGCTTCTAACTAAGAGAGAGAAAAAGCATTGAGATTGATATAAATAATTGCAAAATAGAATAAAGTAAAATGGATTCTTGTTGTTTTGTTTAAGTGGTTTAAAATGGTATTATATGGTGTCAGTATTGGGCCTAATAATCTTGAAGTTATTTATACAAAATTGGCGGATTGATGATAGTTCCAAGTAGAATAGGTAAAAGGGTTTTTAGCCTTTGTATGCAATGGTTTCAATAACTAGTAAGTGTTTAATAAGTTTAAAATTATATATATATAATTGTTGTTATCAAAGGAAATATGGCTAACAATATATTGACTTTGTCTCCATCATTTGCCTATTGAAAAAAAGAAGTATATAGAGAGTTTTCTTGTTTTTACAAGGAAAATAGATATTTTTATTTTATCTATTGATAAGTATGGGTAAGTATATATGTTTCTACCTATATAAGGACATATACCTTTGTATATATGTACACATTCATGTTATTTAAACTTGAAAGATGAGACAAGAGTTGAAAGTGTTTTCATATACTCGTATAGTTAAAAATTTGCTATTATAAGTATATATATCCATGAATATGTAAATATATACAATATATAAATAAATGTGAATAGGGTTTTCCTTTACCAAAAGAATTTATACACAAAGAAATGGCAATATATTTATATGTAGATATCAAATAGAGTTTTATCTTTTAAATAAAATTATATATTAAAAAATATATAATTTTCGAGAGGGGGCAGGTGGCAGCATCAACCTAACTCCCTCTCCTCTCCAAATTGAACAAGGACTCAACCCTAAGCATGAAATAAGGCTATGTGGAATAATTCCACATTGGGACCCTAAACCCTTACCATATTTGGATACGATATGACCCATAGGGAACAACCTCACTATGTTTGCTTTGGGAACAACATATAATTTTCGAGAGGGGGCAGGTGGCAGCGTCAACCTAACTCCGTCTCCTCTCCAAATTGAACAAGGACTCAACCCTAAGCATGAAATAAGGCTATGTGGAATAATTCCACATTGGGACCCTAAACCCTTACCATATTTGGATACGATATGACCCATAGGGAACAACCTCACTATGTTTGCTTTGGGAACAACTCGCCCCACCTCTAAACCTCTGGTTTACTGCCCCTTAGCATATTTCTTATTTTCTCAGGCCCTGTGACCTTTTATTATCCACCATATGTGTTTGAGTTTGTGTGTGTGCGCACGCGCATGTGCATGTGTGACCATATTCAAATAAAATATATTTTCTTAAAATTATATATATAACCCTAATGTGGATGTTGCAAATGAAAAAGTTGGAAGGGAAAAATATACAAATAGACACTTATGCCTCCATGAAAAACCAACAAGGAGGAAAAATAATTTAATATAAGAGAAATAATATTTTTCCTCCATGGATGAATACCCCACAACCTACAAACAAGGAAATAAGAGAATAATGAGAAGAAGAAGAAGAAAGGAAAAATGTAACATTCCCATTTTAAGACTTTAGAAACAAGGGAATTTTTTTTTTTGAAACATAATGTTCTCTGTTCTAAATAAAAAATCATTTAGAACACACATTCCATGCCAATCAATCTCATAACAGATAACCATATGTAGCTATAATGACTCGGTATACTACTGATCTCTCATTCCATGACTCGGTTACCAACCGATCTCCCATGTTAACTTAAAGTATAGAATACTTTATTTATACTACCTATACTTGGTTTCCTACCCTATTTCAGGTACTGAGTGATCTATTTAAATAGCCTATCTGAATATTTGTTACCAATATTCATCTGACATCACGTTGCTTTAAACTAGGTGACATAGGACAACGTAACCATCAACTTGCGATACTTTGGCCAAATATTTTCAACATACCGTTCATTTTACTATTCCTAGATGACATACTCATCATTTCGGAATATGTCCTTTACCTCACTCTTCTTTTATCTAGAATGGTCTTTACTAACAATCGTCAGTCCACTTGCCCAAGGTTTCACCCTAGCCTAGGTTAGCAACATAATTTGTTATAGGAAGACGCTCACGATGACTTAGGGTATGTGGGCATACTCAGCTGACCTAAGTCATCCGAATGTGCCAAGGTACCCTGAGTCATGGAAAGCCACTACCTATCTAAAACATACTACTAACTTGACCTAGAGGGAAACTAAGTTCAAGTCCAAATGTGTGTAGATCTATATGAACAAATACGGAAAGGTGTTGCCACATGTCAACTGCAACACTATATCATCAAGAAGTCCTAGGACTTCTTGAGGGTACAGTCCTGTGGTTGATGTGTGTAAACATCCGTTATAACTTATTCATCAAGATGTACATACCCCCTTAGTGGTCATTATTCATAATTAAACTGGATTAAGATTCATATTACAACAACCATGCCTAACCCTGATTCCAACATTCGTTAAGTTCTTGATCCATAACTAGCTTAATTAGATATGGTGAACTTCCTTAATTCAAGTTTGAATTGTTATTCATTAACGTGGCATAACAAGCAATTATCCCAAAAACAAGACAACAAACATCAAACATTTAATTATTAATGCAACCTAGCTGTCCAAATCAAGTGTGTCATCCACCTAGATTCAGCTAGTGTTTACTTTATAAACATAGTATAAATATTAAAGATCATAACCACTATTTTTTTATCTTTCATTCCTTGAGAGAGGAAGAGTCTTCCTCTACATGGTTAGATGTTAGGTTTAACATAAAAATTTTATCATCCATTACTCATATAGTTTAATTGCATGCCCAATGCATATTTCCTTATTAAACTTTTTTTGTGTAGTTAGAGAACGACATCTTTTGCAATTTAACAAGTTCATTATAATAAGAGAGATTATACTATCTCCTTAATCCAACTCATTATCTAATAACAACAATAGTATACAACATATATAAAGAATATTGTCAAGATATCACTATTATATTCATCATACAAGTACAAAAGAATTCACATCACAAATTGGATTCAAACACAAAACCTTTCAATTCATGATGATAAATATACATTTTCAAGACTTATGCATTTTAGACATTCTGCATGCCAATTAGAATAAAGATATTAAGAGAACATCTCTTTTCTTTTCCAATACAACTCAAGAAAGATTCGAAACTCTTTACTTAAGATCCAGAATTAAATAAGCCAATGCATCATAAAAGTTTCTTGCCCTTCTTTTATTGCTTACGGTGTCCATCTGCAAAAATTGCTAGCACGGGTCAGTTCAATGAACTAAGCATGATAATCACTATAGCATTAAAGTGAAGTGCATTCCACTAATTGTTTCATTAAAACAACTCTGCTTTAATGAAACAATTAATATATCATACCAATAATCATAAGTAATAACATCTAGAAAAGAAGTACAATAAAAGAGTTTGAATTCACATTTAAGAAAAGAGCGTAATATAATCCGCAACATCTGCATTATATCATGAGATTTAATTGATCCTATCAATTACTTTAAAACAAATCAATAGGTCTTGTCATCCAATTGTTTCATAGTTCTATAAGAATAGAAACACATATTTATCTTTACTAAGCCAACAAAAGAAGTTAAATTACAGCATAACTCATACCAAGATGCTTCGTCCTTTCCATATAAGAAAAAGAAGAAGAATCAATACATACGATTCCCCGTACACTAATCATTTGAAAGTCAGAAACGGGTTTAGAACACACAAATCTGCCTTAGTTCAAAGATAACAATATAAGGATTCAACATTAAAGGATCAAAATTCAACAAGAATCCCAAATCAATCCAAGTAGGGGTTGAGAGTCAAACAATCCTCCTGCAAGTCTAAACTATCTTCCACATGTTAGAAGATATAATTCAAAGTTCTGAAACCAAAAATTCCACAACCCAAGCTAGACTCACACATAATTAATCTCTTATCCATTCCATCCAAGAAGGGTTCATAATAAGATAGAGTGCAAAAAGAGGCAACCCTCCAAAATCAACCCAAATGGAGTATGACTCAATCAAGCAAAGCAGTCGGTCCATTCATGTTATTATTTTCTTTCCTACCTACTAGACTTAACTAATCTCTTTCCTCACCATTACAACCAATGACTTAAACAAAGGAAACCAATCGATCCACAAGAATTTTCCATCTCAGAAGAGAATCGAATACAAAGAAGTTCAGTCAAATGAACTTATCAAAACGACAGTAAAAAGGGATCTCAATTTGAAAATGGGCCAATCAAAAATTTATTTCATTTATACCATCAAATGGATTCACCAATTCTACTTTCAAACTTAGAAGTTCTTTATCTAGTTCCCAGAGAGAGAGAACACAAAACCAAACACACAGTTGAGAAGAAAGCACACTTCTGGTTTCCCTTACAAATCTTTACCAACTGGTTTATCTATTCCCATTCATTTAAAACAAAAGTTCAAATTTAATTCACAAAACAAAGTACACAGTACAGTCCCTAAAACAGTATATTATCCCCCAAGAGAACATATTACTTTCTATTTGAAAACCTGGAGATTCGTTCAATGAATCCATCAAGGACATAGAAATCTACAAACAATATAAGATATACAAGGTTCAATACAACCCGCGAGCTTAGTAGATACTATGATTTCCAACTTACTGGGTCTTACAACGGCTCCAATAACAGAGACAGTAAGTAATTTGAGATCCATCATGAAGACACAATTCAGAGTGACAAAACATTCCGAGCCAGAGATGATGTATCCTCCCATACAACAATATTTGTACACGGGAGAGTAATCAACTCAGTCTTTCTAATAACAACCTAAAAAGCCAATTAAGAAGAGGGTCCGAAGAGTAATAAGAAACCCAATTTACATTTAAGACAAATAGATGTCCCAATCTTACCTCCAACGTGACTGAGACAGAAACACGACAAGGACTCTCAAGTGCCATCTAAGAGAGCTTGCGACTAGAGAAGGTGTTCGTTTTAAACAGTCTATCACAAGAAAGAGAATGCATAATGAATATCCATAATCCTCTAAAGTTGTTAACAACTTTTCCAAACGAACTCATAAATCAAACCCAGCCCACAACAAGATATAATTCTAGTCCATTAATCCTTCTAATCATAACAGTCATGCCTTCAATAGGACACTGGATTTCGTTCAGAACAAGAGAAGGGAAGGATATACTTTGTACTTCACACGCCCTTATCAAGTTCAAAGAAGGTGGTACAGTCTAAAGGACATAAATACTAAAACCATTCACCACTCAAGAAGCTACACAAAGAAGATCTAAAAAGAGATTACTAAGATCTACTTAAAAACCAAAAATAATCTCTCAAGTCTCATATCAAGCAAACAGTCCCCTTAAACGATGTTCAAAGTATTTTCAAACCCTTGATTTATGATTAAAACTCCAGCTAAGAATACAAGTATAAAATCAAAACACATCGATTCCCAACACAAGTTTAGAACACACAAGTATAGAATGCGAGTACAGTGTCGAACACGCAGGTTCAAACAACAGTTCAGAACATTACACAAGGCTCCAGTAAATAGGCTCAAAACAAACCACGAAGCTCCAATTACAAGCTCCTAACAAAACACGAAGCTCCTAGTACAAAGCTCAGAACAAAACACGAATGCTCCAATACATGGATCAGAACCACGGAAGCAACAAAGGCTCAGTTCAGAAAAACCACGAAGCTCCACTACGAAGCTCAAAACAAAGATGAATGCTCCAATACAAGTTAAAACGAAACATAAGGCTCACAATACATAGTTCAGAACCACACATAAGGCAACGAATTTCAGTTCCGGACAACACCAGCCTCGAATATGAGTTTCAGAATGAAATAAAGAGCTTCAAATACAAGTTTCAGCATGAATATCACCATTAAACTAGCACAGAGAAAATTTCCCAAAAACTAACATTTCTATACAATGGATTTAAATCCCAAAAATCACAGAGATTCATAAAAACATGAAAGTAATTAACCAGGACAAACCATGCAAATATTGATCTCATGAGAATAGAGATTGTTTTAATGAATCATTTAGAAGAAAGCAAGAAATCTTAATGGGTAGAGCCTATCATACCTGATAGTGCCTCTGCCAATTTCGAAGGAGACTTCCATCCGAGTTTCCCACTCTTTTTTCTTCTCCACAAAATATCAACAATCAAGACAAATTTTCTTCCAATGCTTCATATACGTTTCTTTGATCGAAAATAGACCAAAGTACCCAAAAATAGCCAAGAAGTAAAATTTGAATTTTTGGGTTCAAAGAACTAGATAGCTCCATGCACAGCAAAATTCGCGAGACATGCAAGACCAAACACACCTCCCACAAATCCACCTCCTCGTTTTTCCAAGATGGTTTGTCACACAAAAACCGAGGCCCATTAATGTCATTACTCCCAAATCTCCCACTTATCTCATGCCTGAGCGCATCGCCTCCCGAAACTGGTGAATGTCAATTTCCAATTTAACATGCATTTCCAAAATTTAGTGAAGCTTCCATGTATGCCCTCCCACTAAAGTCAACTAACCTTTGCCAAAACTTGGTAGTACCTCCATCCATTAAACCCAATCAAATCAATTAAAATGCTATTGGAACCGTCGCCTTAGTGTCATACGACCCTTAGGTTCCTTTTTAATAGTTTAGGCTAGATGTTCCCAAGACTTAGGTTGGTCTAACAATAAATCACCTTAGGTCTTAAAACATTGCTCATAGGTAGTTTCCACCTTATGTTAGATTAAATTAACAACCATATAGTATCAGGCATTAGGTTAATATAGTCTAGCATTACTATAGTAGTTTCCCCTCTTATTTATTTAGCACAAGAGCTTAGGTTAGGACACCACCCCAACCATAATAGAATAAGAATTTTAGGTTATATTATAACCCATTTAAGTAGACATAGCTAGGAAGTAGGTGCTCTTACCTAGTTTAGGATACCGTTAGGATAGTCCTTTAGTTTTAGGATTTTGTTCCCCTTCATAGTCGTGAAGCAGACTATATATTGTTTACGCCTTTAATGTCCTGTAGAGATCAATCCCAAAGACCCAAGCACAAACATACAGCCAAATGAAGACACGTTCACACAAGACCAAAGAATTTGTAACATACAAAGTTCAGTCCACTATGTCTCTCAACTAATGAATTGTCAGTTTACCATTCAGTCCATTAAGAATATTTTAAAACATTCCTTGGATCACTGAAATTGATCCATGGATGAGTCAGTAAAAGAGATAAGTTTGCAACTCTCTAAAATCAGATTGCAGCTTATCAATAAGAAGTGAAAATGGATTCCTTCAAGCCATACCATTTCAGTTTTAATCAAATCCAAGTGCAGAAATGATTTATCCATAACAAGCATGATTTTTACCAATCAAGGGAACACACTCCATTCAATAAAATCACATGCCAACGCTTGTAATGCAAAAGAGAAATATAACAGTTTGTCCAAGGTGTTACAAAAAAGATAAATATTAAAGAATTTTAAGTGAGAATTAGGGTTTCACAAATACCTAGGATCAATAGAAGAGAGCCATTTGATCATAGGGCTATCATTACATCTAGGTTTTTCCAACTTGTTCATTTGGTTGACTTTAAATAGTTAAGTGCCTCCATTTTAGTAATTTGGAGGAGTAAAATTTATTTAGAATTAAGTTAAATAATATTTTGGTGCAAAGGGGGCATGGGTCCATTTGGATGGGATAAATGGGACTCATGCCAAATTTATCTAACATAAACTATCATTAAACAATTTTCCATACTAAACTTTATGGAATTGTGGAATATAACATTAGCATTTCTAATAACGAAAAAATAAATAATATGGTTGGAAACTATTCACCCGGGACTAAATTTTATTAACTTTGTGTAAACATAGTTCTCTTAATCATCTCTAATTAGTTTATCATCATTTGTGTAATTAATAGTTTGATTCACATATAGTACCCATTAGTTATTTTCCATCTCTAAACTAATAATCCAACGTTGTCATCAAAATGGAATCCTCAATTATATCTTTTATAGCACCTAAAGGAGCTATTGTTTACACTATTTAATATGATGTTGGTCATATTACCCCCCCCCCCTCACCCTCCAGATAGAGATAGAGATATAGGGGAGGGGAGGGGCGGGGCGGCGCCTCCAGAGATATCTCTCTATAGGGGCGGGTCCCTCCCCTCCCTTCTCTATAGATCGAGATATTGATCGATCAGATTTGGAAGATAGAGTGGGGACCTTTCTCTGTATGGGATATAGAAGGGCTTCCCCTAGGACACCGACCTCTCTATATATGGGGAACCCCTATAGAGATAGTATAGGCACCCACCCATATTTGATGGATGGGGCCATCTCTCTATATATAGGGGTTGGGGCCCAGGGCGACTCTCTATAGTCAATAGTCATAGTCAGGGTGAGCGATGGGATATATACAATTTAGTTGGCGCTCTCCCCCCTATATATCTATATGGTATGGGGGAAGGGAGAGGGCCTGAAGGTCCTTGCGCTGAATCCTTAATTCAGTTTGGTCAGCACTGCTTTGGGCCCAGAAAGCGCAACCGTAACCTTATTTGGCACTTATAATATTTGAAATCTTTGCATTCACCCCAATTGGATTAAATATAAATGTGGAAATAATCTTACGTTAATCTCACAATCTGCAACAATGTTTACTAGTTTGGAATAAACACAACTAAGTACAAGTCACCTTAATTGGCACAACTAAACCCTTGGTATACTTCTAGACATATCTGATTGGATTCATCTCAAATCATGTAATATAATATGATGATTTTGATGTTATCTCATCGCATTAGTAAGTGATGAAGATTTAAATAGGGATTTAAGCCACGTAAAATGAAACTATGGTTATCATGATGTATCCTTGTTTGTTCTAGCAATCGTGATAGGAATTAAATTATAGCCTTCACCTTGTTGGTCAAAACCCTTGGTGAGATAAACATGAAATTAAAACTCAATTAAAAGTGAAATTAATGCCATGGCTATCTTATACATCCTTCATTAATAATTATTTTGAAATAAGAATGGTTAATACACATTTAGTTTTTAATTAATGTTTTAAAAAATGTCTTAATTTTTACCGTTCAATTTAGATAGTGATTTTGGGTCATGAAATCATAGGCATGACATATGTCATGACAAGCATGATAAACAAGGTTAGCCATCATCCAAGTGTAATCTGTAAATGATAGTTTATAGTCAACAATTCCAATTTGGATTACGTGTTAGATATAAATTTTTACATAAAATTTAAAGTGATGTTACAACATGCAATGTACCTTTTAGTCATTATTTTTATTAACAGTATATTTTTTCACAATTGTTAATTCACAACAACATAATGATGGCTCTGCATTTGTAATGCACTCATCCAACTAGTATTCTCATTGTTTTTTTGCATCCAACTTAGGGTTTAGTTCCTACTAGTTATTTTTTGCATTGTCAAAAGAATAAGATTAGAAATTGACAATCCATTTCCCATAAAATAAGAATAGAAAATGACAACACTTAGTAACATAAAAAAATAATTTAAAAAGTATTATTTAGGAACTCGTATGGAGCAATTTTGTGTCAATGTGTATAACATGGAAATTTTGAAGAAATTATCAACATCAATTATAGCATGCTTCTTTGTAACCATGTGTATGTCTTTCTGTAGAATTTTCCACCATAGACAAAATTTATTTCCCATAACTAAAACTTTATTATTGGGCTGACCCCCTATAGATATATGGATGGGATTGGCCATATCTCTATATAGGGCATATAGATTCATGATAATTTTTTGATATTGACATAGTTCAAATAGGGTCCCCCCGAGAGGGTTTGGATGGGGCCCCTATATAGATCTTATATAGAAGGCATACAAGACTTATTGTGGTCATATAATTAAGTAATTTGTACAATTTCACTTTCACATCCCTATCATCAAACATCTTAATTCCATTTTGGTAAAGAAAAAGTAGTTGATTCATAGTTTTCTTTGGATCTATGGGATAAACAGTATGATATAAAACCTATTTATACACCTCCTTACCATCAAATTTTGTTAGTCTTATACAAGGCACAATACCATTATCTTGTAGTCACTCAAGTAATGTGTCACACAACTGACCTCCTCTATGATAATGGACATGATAATCAATACCAAACTTCAAAATAACTTAATCAACTATGTATCTAGTTCTTTTATCATATGAATTAACCGTAAAGATGCATATGCATGTTTACATACTTTAATTCAACACCCACTTTAACACCATATGTTTGGTCCCAACACGTATTCATTTTCTTAGCCTCTTTGGCCAACAACTTCATCCCTCACAAAATAAGGTTGCATTAACCACTAGAAGCATTCCATGAGTGTCAATTAATTTGAAATATGTGACGGTCTTATGGGATATGCTCGATTCAAAAAATATCGATGTTAACTTATGAGGCTTAACGTAACTACATATCTCATCCGTAATAATTAACCGACATTTTTCTAGCAAATTATTAATGTGCACAATCAAGTCTTCCATTACAGAGTTTTTGTCATAATTATTACTTATGTAGTACTTGATTTCACTAATAATATCATTTTAATCCACATCATCAGTGGATTTCCAAGATAATCATGACCCTATGTCCCTAAATAATTCCTTGATAATGTCATGTTGAGCCTTTCTTTAAGTTATTTAAGTCTTTCCTTGATTTTCCATTTTTGTACCTTCTATTCTCTCGAGTCTTATATCCTTCACTTGCATCAAGTACATTCTTTTCATCACTTCTGAAATTAGATTTAAAAACTTCAATTGTTTCATCTAAATGTGCATCAATTGTATATTTTTCCTCATGTTGTCTAAAAAAATTGATGGCCAACTTGATGTAGAGGAGCACTGGTGCTTGTAGTAGGAACACTTATTGCAAAACAAGTTTGATGGCTTTGTGTTCAATTGAATTCGATGACCTTTCATGAAGGGGGTTTGATAACTTTCCATGTTGAATGGAATTTTATGTCCTATCATAGAGGAAGTATGATGTCCTACTATGTTGAATGGAATTTTATGTCCTTCCATGAAAGGATGTTAATGGCCTTTCATGTTGAATGCAGTTTGATGTTCTGTCATGAAAGGAGGTTAATGGAATGATGTGTTAAGTGGAGTTTGATGCCCTACCATGAAGGGAGTTTGATCAAATGTCATGTTTAATAGAGTGTTATGACCTGTCATGAAGTGAGTTTGATAGCCTACCATGTTGAATACAATTCAATAACATACCATGAAGGGAGATTAAAATAGATTCTAAGGTAGGTTGTTCTCTAATATGCATTTTTTACCATTGTCAACACTTTCAATAGAGGAAAGAGGCTTTAGTATATTATCTTGGAAGTGTTGAGTGCAATTTATATCAATTAGATTTAAATTTTTCCTACCTTTAGGATGTTGAGAATCACTGTCAACCATTATATTGGTATTTATCGATGCAAGTGCAATTCATATTCCTCTAGGTTCAATTTATTGTTAAATATTTATTTGTATAAATTAAGGAAGATGATAAATTTCTTTGCCTTTTAGGTCATCCTCTTATTCATAAAGGAATTTGTGATGTTTTTTGGTTTGAAGAAATTTATATTATAGAGAAACTTAATAAACTAAATTAAACTCAACTATAAAGAAACTTTAATAAAAAATATATGATGAAAAGTTGACTCAACTGTATATTAATACATATTTTGTTATATTAGAAATGTAAATCTCATTTAAATGATTATTTTGCAACAATATAGATATTTTTCAGTTAAAACATACACAAATATCTTATAACTCATAGAGACAACATTCCATATTTAGAAATGATTTACATGAACAACATTTATCAAAAATTACACTCCCTTTTCTATTTTGGATGACTCATCAAGTTAAAGACTAAGGTGGTTTCTTTCATGTCACCCAAATTTAAAATTGGCTAAGCATAAAAGTCACGTAGGGTTATTGGGGAAATGCAGTGTTTCTGTGGGTTCTCAAGTTCCACAGAAAAAAACGTCAATTGTTCAAGTGTTTTGTGGGAATAAAAAATCAGCCACCATGGGTTTGTAGATTTTTTGAGTGTCACAAAGACACCTGTATTTTTAATGATGTCAAATTTGGATGATTTCCAGAACCGCAATTCAAGGTTGGAGGTAGGTGAGAGTTCACAGTAGATGAAAAAATATTGTTGTTTCACATAATTCACTTTCATGAGATAAAGGATTGCAGCGCTTCACAATCATGTTGAAAATTAGTTTTACAAATTTTCTCAACTCCATGGAAAGGATATGTATTAGGTTAAGGTTGTGATGTAATAAAAAATCAGCTAATTACATAAGCCATGAAACACTATCATAATGTCCTTTGAGTCCTTTAAGTGCAGTATTTCATGGATTTCTAAGTCCACAGGAAATGGAGAAGAAGAAAGGCCTTAGCAATTTTTAGTGCAAGTGACCAATTATGAATGCGCATAATTGTGTGTGGGGGGCCAAGTGTAGAAATAGAATTCTGCAACACTACAAGAAGATACTTCGGTGGATATGTGAGAATTGGTGTCTCGTGGGTTTCTCAACTTGCTAGAACATTAAAATCCAAATTCAGAGGGATAAAGTCTGGATCCGTGAAGGTAAGAAATTATTAATACCATAGGGGAATCCACAAAACATTCAAAATGATGCAGGAGGAAGTGAAGTTAATATTTGGTTAGATCTTCTATTTGAAAGCTCCAAGTTACATGACAATGGTTGCATTTGTTCCATCTCTTTAAGGGCCACATTACACAATGAAGTAACGTGGAGAGGGTGTTCTTACAAGAAAATAATCATGAGAGCTCGGGGAAAACACATAATTTCTCATTCCAAACATCAAACTACTTCATCTACAAAAAGTAAATGAAAAAATAGCACCCATGCCCTTACCTGCAAATTGTGATGGCATATTACAAAGAAACGGTGGTCTATTAAGGAGATTAATGACATCAGGATCTTTGGGTGGTAGGCTATCTTTGTCTATGGTATATCCAAATTTGAGTTTCCCTCCATCTCTCTCTCCCATTCATATGTTCTATAAATGTAAGTGATTAGGAAAATTTTACAGGTTCCTTTCTGTTGAATACACATTCTTTACCTTGGAGTGACTCGTTTTCTTTCCTTTAGACCTATGTAACTTCACATTTAACATGAGATATCTAAACTCTACTCTATAAACATGATGAATATATACTAAATGCAATACATCCATGGTGTTTTTCTCTTTAGAAGTATTATGTTTTTTATGGATGTTTACCCTCTTATTTTCATTGAGTTTTATGCATTCATGTGTTTCAGAACCTTTTGTTTCCATTAAAATCTCTACATGTGTGGTTTTTATGTGTCTTTATAGTTATATTTGAACCCTATCTTAGTGTTTACACATAATCATTCTTTCACCTTACAGATTTTTCCATTTTCTCTCAACCCTGGACCCCATATGTTTTAGCTTTAGTTCTAGATTTAGTTACAGTTTGAGTAGTTTAGGTTAGTGTGTGTTAATCTGGGAGAGAAGGAACCAACCTTCTCTGGAGGTTTTTCTCAATGAGAAAATTCCCACACTTTGAATACAATCCCATGTTAGCCAAGGTATTTGATCTTCCATGATCATCTCAAGGATGCTACCTTTGGTCTCTAACAATTATCGCATGCCCGATGGGACAAACTGAATATTTTCTTGTCATTTCACTAAGAGTTGGTGTATATATTGGTGATAGCAAGCCTTTAGAGGACCTATAAGATACATCTTGTGACTCTAATTATTTAATCTACGTGTTTTAGCAGGAAAGTGTCTTTATCTCATGAGACGTATTCAAACAAGACAAAGGATAGTACATGGAGATCCTTTTGACTACTTGTATTTGTCACCAAGGAGAAGAAGGAGAGGTAGATCCAAAGAGAGATCATCATCACCTCCAAATAAATTTGTCTGCTCCTCCTCTTGGTAGAACATTTTTGTTGTCCTCTAGGTTTTTAAGTCCTACCGCATTCATGGCTCATCAAAGGAATTAAAAAAATTCACATTCAATAGAGGAATTCCTCTACTTTTATCTCAATATGATGAAATTCCATTTTCAGCCTTGAAACATGTTCCTTTCTTTACTGGAGAAAACACTACAACCCCTATTGAACACATCTAGGATGTTACAAACATTTTTCACTATACAATGTCACACAAAACAATGTAGTAGCCAGATTATTGGCCACTTCTTTCAAGGGAAAATTCGTACAATGGTACAAAGGCCTAAGAGTTAACTCTATCTCTAATTGGGATGAGTTAGGAGAATCCTTTTACAATTATTTTGAAGATAAGTCAAATCATTTATCTTTGGTGGAACAACTGACAATAATAAAGAGGGAACCACATGAGTTAATGAATGATTTCAATATAAGATTCCAGAGAACTTGGGATAGGATCCCCTAAATGGTAAGACCTATGCCTCGGTATGCATTTGTTTAAATTATCTAAGGGCTTTAAATATTGAAATTTTAGTCATGATTCAATCCGAGGGGGGTAGAAATTTATGATATGCCTACAATATTTCCATTATAGCTGAGAATAGTCTCATTCAGGCTGGGAAACTTGCCCCTAGACCTCCAATTCCCATATTCCCAGATGTAGGCACATTCACGCCTTACCATACACCTGAGTTAGCCCTATTCCATCCCCAAGAAGCTAAATTTCAAGTCAGGAATCTACCTCTATAAACCCTTCAAGTGAGTTGCAAGAGGTCATGAAGAAGTTACAAAATTTTGGAAATGAGTTGGTATCCTTGAAGAGGCAACAAGCCAAAAATTTCAGACCTTACCAACCCAACAAGCATCCTTATTTTCCAAACAAGTTATCATTCCAAGAAGCTCATAAAATCAAGTTATCCTTGTAAATCCATTTCAGTCCTATAATCCTCATGCGGCTAGTTCATCTAAGGATTTGGTCCTGATACAAAACAATATTGTGTAATATTATGAGTGGTGTTTCCCTTATGATCTTTGGCATAACCAAGGAACCTATCCAACTAGAACTCTAAGCCAAGACTTGATGGTTCAAAATGCATCTTTCTCAAAAGGTGCATCCACAGAGGAAAATCGGTTGCATGAGACTACTCAAGAGATGTCACCAAGTGATGTTTCACTTGTGATTTGGAAAATGGAGGAGTTTTGTGGTGTCAATCATATTCAAGGTGTAAATCAACCACCTTATTCAAGTATAGCCAAAAATACCAAGTCAAAAAGAAGGAAAATGGACCCGAATACTCCATATCATACCCCACCAAGTCTGCATAACCCGGGAATCAAAAGGTAATCCAAGGTATGTAGCTAACCTGTATTTTGTCTCTTGTTTTCTATTTGGTCTTACACACCCTACAACCTAGTCACAACTTTAATTTTTTTATCTTTCATGGCTTGCAAACAACACGCCTAGCTACGATAGATAGTGCCCAGGTGCTCCAGTCCCCTCTTGGGCGCTCATGACCTTTTCTCACCTTACTCACTCCTTTTGGGTCTCTTTCATATTTTAGGAATATTTTTAACTTATGGATCAACCTTCCAATTGTTAATTACAAAATTCAAACAATATAACCATATAAATACATAGTTACGTGTTCAAAATCAAGGACAAAGCATTAAGAATTACTACTCATCACCTACGCTTGCATTCCAAAGGCACCTAAAGCACTCAAAGGTATTCATCTAGCATCCATCCATAGGGACAAGGGATTGCACACTCTATATACATAACATAGGAAGGGGAAGTTGTTTATTCCATCCACACATGTTCTACTACATTACTACATTTTAGCTACAACCTACTATCAAGTGAACTTGCACAAGGGCATCTTAGGGAATTATTCTCACACACACACACACAAGAACTACATGGAGTTCTGAGATGCAGTGCTAGAGCTCAGTCGTAAGTTCACACTTAGATGACCATTGAGGTCAGTCCAACTCCCCATTCTACATTTTCATTTTTAGGTGTGATGCGGTTTACGGGCTTGTGTAAGGTCAAATATTCTTTTGCAGGTTACAGGTACCTTCAGCAATCCAAGTTTGAACATCAAGTGATCACCAAGGAACAACTGTGACCACAACAGAAATAAGATCCAAATATCTTTGCACAAGTCACAAGTCACCTAGACCTAGTCAACATGACCCAAGCACCCATGTCCTACTGCAGGTGCCCCATCCATTATTGTTCTTGAGTTCCAAAATTTATAGAGATCAATTACAATGTTGTTGATAATCTTTTTCATCACTTCTCCCTTCCAGATATCAGTTCTAGATTTCATGGAAATCACCTAAGTTCTTTTATGTCCCTCTCTTTCTTAGGGTTTCATACTTTACATCTTATTTGTGCTTATGTCATTATTATATTTCAGCATTTATACATCATTTATCTCAATAGTGACTCTACAATTAGATTTAATTCAGATTAAATTAAAATCATTTGGTGAACCCATTGCTCAAACCCAACCTTGCTTCTAGGCATTTTATCATCTTTTTAACATGGCTAAAACTTATCCACCCTTTACTGATGAAGACCTTCATGATCTCCAAGCTCATATTGTTGAACATCCACAAGACTTAGATCTTCTTTTATTCATTGCTCGTGAGGAGGTCACCAATCTAGCTGAGCTTAACCCTCCCACCTCTAATAATGTTTCCATTCCTATTGTAATGCAACCTCCCAATTATATCCTTCCACATACCTCGAATGTTTACATGTTTGTTCCTAGTCCTACCAACCATTTCACTCCACCTCTTATTTCTCACACACGTCAAGTCTCCTCTTTCAGCACGCAAGACCTAGCTTCTTTATATCATGACCTACAAGTTCAAATCCATCAACTACAAGCAATATACTTTGTGTTCCTCTCCATCTCTTTACTCCTCCTTACTTCTGCACACTCCTTTTACACCCGCTATTTTTTCTTATCCACTTCCTCTAAACTTCGTCACCCCTAAGCTCCCCACCTTCAATGGCCATGGTGACCCTTAAGAGAATATCATATATTTTCATGTGGCATGTCTCGATTATGTGGATGATCATACATTACTAGCTAAGTTATTTCCTCAAAGTCTTCAAGATTATTCCATGCGTTGGTTTTATGATCTATTTGTTCATTCGGTAACTTCTTTTACACATCTAGCAGATGCTTTTCTTTCTCACTTTTCAATCAATATCGACACCAAGATATCTTATGCACAACTTTCTCAAATCAAACAAAGATCTAATGAGCATCTAACTAATTATGTTTTTCATTACAAGAAAAATCTAGCTAAGATGAACAATGTACTTGTTGATTCAGAATTGCAAGATCTTTTTATTCAAATCCTATGACCACCACTTCAAGAGAGCATTATTTTTGAGACACCTCCTTCATTTGATCAATCATGCCATACACTCAAAATGAGTGAGGTCAAACTTCTCTCTATGGGAAAATTAAAATATCATGATGCTTCATCATCATCTTCTAATAATTTCAAGCTAAATCATCATTCAAGCTGTCTCCTAAGCCCACCGAAGCAAAGGCAACTGTTAATACCATATATCCACCTGAAAAGATTCAATTACAACCTCCAAATCATACTTTCACTAAATTAACCTATGCACCTCAGTTTCTATTACCTACAACTTATCGAAAGCAATCTAATCACTTCTCTACCTATGCTCAATCTTGATCCATCTCACCCCCATGGCTGTAATTATGATGAAAATACTAAATGTGACTATCCTCAATGCATTGGGCATTTTACTAATCGTTGCATCAAAATTAGGCATCTCATTCAAGATCTTATTGACAATAATTCACTCGAGCTCCCTAAGCCATCTACTTCTAAAACAGTCAATGATAATAAAAATATAAAAATATTCAATGACCCTTTGCTAAGCATGACACACAAGCTTCTGATTCTTCTGTTAATCATACATATCAAGTTGTTCCCCCTCCTTTATTGGGGCCCCTTGACTTCCTTGTCACTTTTTCTTATACATCTCCACCAATCATTTTATTTTCAGATCGCTGATTATCATGCTACATTCACTTCTGATTCATTACATATCAACACTTATATCGGTTCATATGTTGTCAATAACACCGTAATCTATCTATAAACTCATATCAATGTGTGCTCAATTACACTTCTCAAGGATATCAAATGTCCACTATATAATATCACATATCCAATTCCTAATTATGTTGGCTACATCAAGCTCCCTGTTAGTAGTATCAATGGTCTTCCTACCATGCTTATGTCATTAATTGTGGTACATCTAGGTCAATCAAATTTCCTAAGTAAAACATGCTCTTGGGTCTTCCTTGGCTCCATTCCTCTCAAGTCAAGGTTCATTTTAAGAAACCTCCAAGAAATCGAAGGTGGAAAATCCCTAGAATATCCCCTATAACCAATTTTGGATGAAACAGGGGAATTTTTTAGGGTTTTTGAGTAACATTTTCACTTGATCTTTTTCAAGACATGTGACAGTAAGGTTTCTATCACACGACAAATAACTTACTATCGCATGACTACAAATTCAAATATCCTTCGTGCAATCAAGGAACAACCTCTTGTCATGCTATCAACAACAAAGGATTTTCATGCGTCAATAACCTCATGTATTTCATCAACCAATTCCATTTACGTGTCAGCAAAGTACCTTTGTCACACGTCAAGGGGAAACTCCTCTTGTCATTCATTAGCAAAAATTCCTTCTTGGATGCATCAGCACAAAATTAGTTATCATGCGTCAGCGATCAATAGTTGACACTAGGTGTCAACAAATATCACCTTGAGGTGTCATTAAAGCTAATACTTGTCACCCATTACTGTAAATCTGACAATGATATATAAGACATATACTTTGTGTACTATGACTCTATGCTTCGCATAGTTCATCATCCTTGATATTCTTGTAGTGGTACAGTACCTCAGTATGATCAATTCTATAGTATTATACATGAAAATCACCTAGGTTTAGTTAGGGTATGTTTTAAAGGGTAGGCACAAGCAACCCCTAAAAAAATTATACTGTAATTTTTAGGTGAACAGGACACTGCCCTGTTTCAAAAAAATCACCTTTTTAAATTTTCAATCACCTTTTTGGCATCTTCCTAAAATGGAATATTCACGATATTACAAATATTCACCACTAAAAAAATCCCTACGCTCAAGCCATCCCTTCCATGAATCATTTATATCTCAATTTAATTTACAATAAGAAAGTTTTCACTCAAGGTGCTCCACCATGCACACCATTGCCTAAACCTAGTCTTGATTGTATCTTTCCACCAATTACAACATCTAATCCTCATGGGCCTCTTAAATCTAAGGCACATTCAACACCTGTTTCTCATATTCGCACACGTCCTACTTCATGGTGTTTTCATCCACATCGGTTCACTAGCCCATCTTGTCATCCTAATTCCCCTACTCGAGTAGCCACTTCACATAGGTGTTCACCACATAGATATCCTTTACAGTTACATCATTACTATCCTACTCCACTAATATTAGAGCATCGTCACACCTTTATCTCCTTGGATATCAGGTGGAGGGATCTTTCCCTTCACTATCATTGGATATCCTTTTATCCTTCTCACACTTAAGGGGAATCACACTTTATTTTCCCCTCCTTAGCATCATTAGTTGTCTATAATATTTACTATCACTCTTTGTACTTCACATTTAGAGCATCTATTTCTCAGTACTCTTACACATATTGATGCACACATTGTATCGTCATTACGTTATATACACACTCTAGTTCCATAATTCATACTCAATTGTTGAGGGTATAGTTCTAAAATGAACCTCACCACATTCACTTTTCTATAATCTATGCTTCATGTTCTATCTTTCTAGCACACATTATCATGGTTCAACGACATTGAGGGTCTAAATATGAAATGAACCTCACACTCTTATTCAATGGTTCATTTATCTTGATTTCAAACTTTACCCAATGGTACTCTTGTTTTTGGTTATAAATGAACCTCATATCATACACATTGGCTAGGGGGGAACACTACTCCTATCATCTTCACATTTACATACCATTCTATCACACTCATACACAACATTTGCATATCTTGGTTTCATTTACTCTTGCTAGCTTATTCTACTTACACGTTGCACTTTTCTTATTATGATAGTCACATACTCAATATGTCATTATATTTCTATATACACACATGCATGTTCACTTAGTCTTTAGTGAGTGAATTCAGATCTCTTATAGTTTTTACACATTGCAATGATGATTGGCATTGTATCCTTTTACCAATCCCATTGAGGCTCCTGGGGGCATCTACCTTTAACTACTCTCACACATTACATGTGTTATTATTTCATTATTTACTACTTCCTATTTTTACTAGTACATTACTTTCCATTGATACATACATGTCTCGACATAATATTTATCTTTCTAACATGCTAATAGGTGTTTCATGTGTAACATTTTCTTTACAAGACTATATGCCAGCATGGTTGTCTGATACATTTTTCTTTCCATTGTTTTGTTATTGTATGTTATTGTTTGCGGGCTATGCCCTATGTCTTGTATGCTCATTGTATGCTTTTGGCCGCTTCAGCCCTGATTGTCTTGTGACATTGTGAGCGATGTCCCATGTTTGAAACCCACTTTTTGTAGTCTATCTTGTCTGCACACTTTCTTGATTACATTTTCTTCTATTGCATGCTTGTTACTTTTTCTACTAACATATGTTACTAACCACTTTGTTTGCATGTGCCTTGGTTTCTACCATGCACATCCCCTACCCCTTACAGGTATCATCTTCAGATAATAACATAGGTCCTCTCCTTTTGGGCTACACACTCCTACTGAGTCGTCTCATGCACACCAAATGAGGGGGGCATACATTAGGAGAAAAATTCACCCCTACAGTATCTCATAGCTATAATTCATATCTACACAGTATAGAAATGACACATAGAACATACAGTCACAGAACGACCCAGAATCTGACTTGGGTCCTCAACATAGCACAGACACTAGTTCCTAGACTCAAACAGGAGCACATGGGTGCACCTATGTCCTCCCCTAGGCACTAATTTCCTAGGGGCACATACAGTCATCTTCTCATATCAGCACAATTCACAGAATCCTTCAGATTAGTTCTACATTTATAGGCACAGTCCTTTAGTTACATAATGCATTCTATCTTCTTAAATCAGTGCAACAAACTAATTTAGAAATAATTTGGGACAATAAGAAAAAAGGACACACCATATACAGTGGCGTTTATCGGGCAGAGTCATGGAAGGAGAGTAAAACTATACCTCTCTCCCCAAATCTTGCTCTTTGGCATGAGATTACCCAAAAAACTTGCACTTGACGTGAGAATTCCCAAAAAAACTTGCACTTGGCAATGAGATCACCCAAAATGTTTACACTTGGCATGATATCACCCAAAAAACTCACTCTTCATAGTATTTGAGGACATTTTTCTATCCTTTACACTCTTTTACATCAGGTGCACAGTTTCCTTTACTACTACTTTTTACACTTTTACTTATGCACATTTTTCTCTAATTTTTCATATATAGGGACTTTGACTACTCTTTTCTTCTTTTGTAGGTCCATCCTTAATACACAACAGTAGCAGGCTACAAAAAGAAATAGAACAATAGGTACAATGCAATGCATTGCTTCACCCCTAGGGTCACTTTCCTTTCCTAGTATCCATGCTTCACTTTGTAATTACTTCACTTGTCCACTTGACACGTTATTCACCGCACGCTCTATAGGATCATAAGGTATGCATCTCTTATCTACTTTATGTTATCAATTATTCACTAAAACAACATAAAGTGGGGGAAAATTTAGACATTAAATCATACACTTGGGTACATTTCTAGGCCTTAAAAGCATACTAGTATTTACATGATTCCTGAGTAAGAAAACTAGTGCTTGACAACTATCTTTGGCCTCTTTCTTTATTTCTTGTTTTCTATTTGGTCTTACACACCCTACAACCAGTTGGAACTTTACTTATTTATCTTTCATGGCTTCAGACACTCATCGCCCAGCAAGGACACCAACTCTCAGGAACTCATGTCCCCTCTGGGAACCCCTAACCCTTTCTCACCTTACTCACTCCTTTTGGGTCTCTTTCATATTTTGGGCATCTCTTTCACTTATGGTTTAGCCTTCTAGTTGTTAATTACGAAATTCAAATAAGGGAACCATATAAATACATAGTTATGTGTTTAAAATCAAGGACCAAGCATTAAGAATTACTACTCATCACATAAGCTTGCTTTCAAAAGAACACTAAATCACTCAAAGGCATTCATCTAGCATCCATTACAATGGGACAAGGGACTACATACACAACATAAGAAAGAGAAGTTCATTTTATTCTATACACACATTCTACTACATTACTACATTCTAGCTACAACTCGCTATCAAGTTTAACTTGCACAAGGGCATCCTAGGGTATCATTTTACACGCACACAGGAACTACACGGATTCTGAGATGTAGTGTAGTTATGCTCAGTCATAAGTTCACTCTCAAGGGTGACCATCGAGGTCAATCTGACTCCCCATTATGCCTTTTCCTTTTAGGTTTGATGTGGTTTGTGGGCTTGTGTAGGTGATCTCTTCTTTTGTAAGTAACAAGTACCTTTGGTGATCCAAGTGTGAACATCAGGTGATCAATAGGTAACAACTATGACACAATAGAAATCATATTCTAGAGTTTCTATGGATACACAGGTGCTCAAACCTAGTCATTCAGCCCCTAGGTGCCCCTGTCCTGCTATGGGCACCTCTGCTCGTCATTTTTCATGAGTTTGAAAATTTACAGAGATCAATTATGATGTTGTTGCCATCCTATTCATCACTTTTCTCTTCCCATACCTGTTCCAGATTGTGTGAAAATAAGCTAAGTGATTCTATTTCCATCTATTGCTTAGGGTTTCATACTTTACATCTTAGTTTACTTGTGCCATTACTATATTTCAGCATTTATACATCATTTATTTCAATAGTGACTATGTAATTAGATTTAATTCAAATTAAATTAAATCAATATTCCCAGAGAGATATCTTTTACAAGTTGTTATGGACAATATTTCAGTGTCACATGAACTAACCAAGGAGAAGAGAAAAGTGGTGTTCACAAATGCACTCTGAAAAAGGAATGAACAATGAGGTAATATCATGAAGCCACCACATTTCAATGTATCTCTTATCATAGGAAATCACATGGTGCACAGTTGCATAATAGACTCAGAGGAAAGCAGTTCAGTGATGCACAGACAGATAACAAACCAACTTGGTCTTGAATATGAGTCAATCTTTAAAGGATTGGTTCAATTGGATGGAACTAGGGTTGGAACCATTTGATTTTTCAGAGTTCTAAACCTCACACTACACACATGTCCCAATTTATCAATTCTACGAGACGTATTCATCATTGACCTTCCCCCATTCTTCACTTTGTGCCTTTTACAGGATTTCACTACTAAGATCGGTGGATACCAATTTTTGGATTGGTCTCACATTCTTTTTAGAGCCAGATATGGAACCAATGTTACCATTAGGTCTTAACCTATTGTAACATATCATATAAATCCTTATGTTCCCAACACCATCAATGTTAATTAAACAACTTTTTATTAGGAGGATCACCCAAGTGTCTAAGAGACAAACACTCAAATCGAAGGTGTCTTATATTTTCTACTTGATGAGTGGGGAAGTAAATGCCATGGTTTTGAACCTTATAAATAGATTGAATAATATTGCTTAGGTGTCTATTATTTACATGAGGAAGATTCACTTATTCCTAATATTATGAAAAAAAATTGTAGGGAAAAGGCATTTGGAAAATTTTCTTTGATGGATCAAGAAGTATACAAGGAGTTGGAGGAGGTGTAGTATTTGTATCCCCTACTGATACAAGGTATTATTTTCCTTTCAGATTCCATTTTAGTTTTTATAACTCAACAGATTATGACTCTCTCATACATGGTCTGCAATGGACAAGAAAGAAGAAAATCAGACAATTGCAGACCTTCAGGGATAATGAGCTAATTGTGAACCAAGCTAGAGGAATAAATGTGACTATAAATGATCTTCTTAGAGATTACAATCATAGAGTATGGGAGCTTCTAGGTAATTTATAAGCTTTCAATATATGTGCCATACCAAGGAAAGAAAATGAGTCCGTGGATAGGTTAGCCACAGTGGGAGCACGATTTGATGTTGCTAAAAATGTCAAAAGAAGTAAAATGCAGGTGCACATCAAAGTAGTGGTGAGGCATGTTCTACCTGACAACAACAAAAATTGGAAAGCGTTTGAGAATTATCAACCGATTGTCAAGTTGATCCAAGAGTAAGTTGAGTTTTTATCAAATAATCGGGGAAAGTTAGAGTAGTAATATGGAGAGCCAATTGTCCAACTCAAATCAAACAAGTCGCCTAAAGGACTAGTGAATTTGGAATCCATTTTCAACCTTGGTGATCAACTAAAAAGAGAAAAGGTAAACATGACATTCAAAGGTGAGGACTATGAACCTAATTAGTTGGAAAGGAAAAATTGCTTAAGATTCAAAAGGTGTGTACTCCATAAGAAAAACATGCTTTTTTAGAGCTTTGTCAAGAATTTACTATTTTTTTTCTTGGAGCTATGAAGACCTTGGAGGTTTGGATCATGATCTATCTCAGCATGCCATTGAGTTATACTTAGAATACATGCCCATCAGAAAAAAATAGATGTTTTTCATCTATGGATCGACCCCCTCATGAAAAAGGAATTGAACAAGCTAATTTAGGAAAATATCATTTTCCGAATCAAATATTCATCATGGTTTCAAAACCTTGTTCCAATGCAGAAAATAAATGCATAAATTAGACCGTGTGTGGATTTCAAAGAATTGAACAAAGCATCATTAAAGGATCAGTATTTGTTGCCTTATATGGAGAAAATATTACAAATAGTAGTAGGGTCATAAAGTTTCTCTCTTTTGTATGGTTACTCTGGCTACAATCATATTATAGTGACATTTCAAGACAAAATTTACAACCAAGTGGGAAACATGTGCCTACAAGAAGATGTCATTTGGATTGTCCAATGTAGGATAAAATTTCTAGTGGGCCATGGATATGGAATTTAAGGGACTGATCAATTACATGTTTCTTGTATACCTGGATGACATCACAGTGTTCTCCAAGGATGCAACTTTTCATTTGTCCCATCTCAAGCAGACCTTCGAGAGGTGCAGGAATTTTGGAGTTTCTCTCAACCCCAAGAAATGTATCTCTTGGTGCATGAAGGCAAACTATTATTCTACATTGTTTCTAAGTAAGGCCTTGAAATTGATTCAGAAAGAGTAAGTTTCATCCTTGTATTATCATTTCCCAGTCACAAGAAATCCATGTAAAGCTTCTTAGGAAGGATTAACTTTTTCAGGTGGTTTGTTCCAAAATTTTCTAATCTTGTTAAGTTTTTGACATCTATGTTGAAGAAGAACATGTTTTTTAAGTGGATCGTGGAAGGGAAGAATATATTTGAGGCTATCAAACAAGAAATTGTAAATGCTCAAACCCTCATCAATCCTAATTTCACCTTGTATTCCTTTGGAGGTGCAAACACAATATCTGTCATACTTGTGTAATCAAGAAAATAAGATCAAGAGAAACCAAGTGTGTTCTTCATCTAGAGCCTTGAATATTATGAGGTTAATTAATTATTATAGAACCATTCCTTAGCTTCCATAAGAAGCTTGAAAAAATTCAGACATTTGGTATCCAATAATAGGATTCATCTTATGGTTTCACACATTGGTGTGAAATTTTTTCTTTTGAATATGGATCTAAATGGGAATATATATGGTTGGAAAAATAGAGGGATGGAATATGATGTTGATATTAAAGTAAATAATCTATTTGGAGGCAAAGGGATATGTGAGCCACCAATTCTAGATCCGTAAAATGAAGAGAAGACAGTTTTATTACTCCAACATGATCAACCAAAATCCACATATCAGTTGTTGGACCTGAGACATAGTGCACTTTTTCCAAACATGTTAATGCCCCCAAGGATTTCCCAATGCCAAAAGAGGGTATTTCAGGCTCTAATTCATCCCCTATTTCTTGTTCACGACATCCTATTCAACATCAATAGATTCCTTTTGAGGTGCGTCAAAGTGGATTAGATCGAGAAAGTCCTACATGAGTTTCATGATGCCACGACTGAAGGTCACTTTTCCCTAAGGCCAACAACACTCAAAATAATGAAAGGCGACTATTATGGGCCAAGTATTTTTAAGTAATTTTATGCATGGGTGAAAAAGTGCAAGAAATGTTCCTTTTTCATGGGAAAATAGAGGCTAGCATCTCTTCCACTCTACATTATCTCTGTAAACCAACCATTCATGCAATAGGGATTAGATTTCATTGGATTAATCAATCTGCATTCACTTCTAGGTCACAAGTGGAACCTAAAAACCACATATTATTTCATTAAGTGGATATAAGTGGTTTCCTTGAAGGAGGAAAATGAAGCTATTAGCTTGAACTTTTGCGAAGGTATTATAACTAGATATGGTGTTCCTTCCAGAATCATTTCTAACAATGCTCTTACATTCCTTGGCACAAAAACCATAGATTCAGATATCAAGAATTTGATATATTTGAGCACATCTTCAAGCTATTACCCCTAATGTAATGGGTAGGATGAATAAAAAAATCTCCTGAGGATCATAAGAAGGACCTTGGATGAGAATCAGATAGCTTGGCACACAAAGTTGAAATCAGTCTTATGAGCTGATAGAATCACTCCTAAGAGATCGATTGGAAGCTCCCTTTTCAAGCTTGTCTATGGTAAAGAATTCAAGTTACCAATATCAATTGAATTTTCAGCATTGGATCTCATCAACCAGCTAGAAATGTTTGAATTTGAAGCCATGGAGATCAGATATACATATCTCATAGAGCTAGAATAAATAAGAGATCAAGAAATGAAGACAATGGAAAAAGATCAAGCTCAAATTAAAGGATACTTTGACCGGAAAGTGGTGGATAGAATCTTTCATGAAGGATATCTTGTTCTCAAATGGGCCCAAGAAAGAGTCAAACTAGGAAGACATTCAAATTTTGATACTTTACGGAACGACCCTTATGTTATCTCAAGTTGTAAGCCACACAACGCTTTTCAGTTGTCAAAACTAGATGGAGAAGAGCTTCTATTTCTAGTCAATGGAATCTACCTTAAGAATTTCTTTTGAGGAAAGGGTTTCATTTTGTACATATTAGTTTAGTTTCACTTCCTCCAAGTGATTTTTAGCACATTGTTCTCCTGGAAGTATAGATTCTTTTCCCTAAGTTATTTACACATGTTTTTGGTTGCCACAGATGGTGTTTCTATTATCTAAATTTTTAAGAGGTTTCAACATTTTGCAAATCCATCATATGTTGAGCAACGTCGGGTTTAGAGAAAATGTAATCTAAGCATCATAATTTCAAAGATAGGCACTTGACTCCATGCCCATGAATTGTTAAGGCAATCGATCATCTCTTTGTAGGAAGATAACTCCGTTGAGGCCTCAAACTATTATCCAAAATCACACTCCCTTTGCTATTTTAGATGACTCATCAATTTCAAGACCAAGGGGTTTTATTTCTTGTCACCCAAATTCAAAATTGGCTAAGTATAAAAGACATGTAGGATTATCATGGAAATTTAGTGTTATGTGGGTTTTCAAGTTTCGCGAAAAAAAGCGTCAACTATCCAAGTGTTTTGTGTACATTAAAAATCAGCAACCGCGGGTGTGTAGAAATTTTGAGGGTCATAAAGATACCCAAATTATCAAAGATGCCAAATTAGGCTAAGTGTCGAAACCGCAAGCCAAGGTTGGAGGCTGGCAAGAGTTCGTGACGGATGAGAAAATATTGTTATTTAGTGGAATTCACTTTCACTGAATCAAGGATCACAATTCCTCACAGTTGTGTTGAAAAATAGTTTTACGAAGTTAATCAAATCCATGGGAAGGATATGCATTAGGTGAAGGTCACAATGCAACTAAAAATCAGATAGGTCCAAAATCCATGAAACATTATCCTAGTGTCCCGCGGGTCCTTTAAGTGCAGTATTGCAAATATTTCTAAGTCCACAAGAAATTGAGAAGGAGAAAGGCCTTCATGCGTTTCAGCATAAGAGACCAAGTGTGAATGTGAAGAATTGTGTGTGGGTGGCCAAGTGTAGAAATAGAATTCCATGATAGTACAAGAAGAGGCGTTGACGGATATGCAATAATTTGTATCTCGTGGGTTTCTCAACCCACTAGAACATTCAGTTCTAAATGTTGTGGTATGAAGTCTGGATCCGTAAAGATAAGAAATGATTAAGACCATGGAGGAAGCCACGAAACATTTAAAATCTCATAGGAGGAAGCAAAGCTAGTTTTTACACAGATCTTATGTTTGAAAGCTCAAAGTTGTACGATGATGTTTACGTTTGTTTCATCTCTCTGAGGGCCACATTGTAAGATGAAGGAATGCGGGGAGGATGTTGTTAAAAGAAAAAAAACATGAGAGATTAGGGAAAACTCACAATTTCTTGTTCCAAACATCCAACTACTTCATCTACCATGAGTAAATGAAAAAAATGCACCTGTGTCCTCACCTGCAAATTTTGATGGTGTGTTGCAGAGAAACAACGGTTTTCTAGGGAGATCAATGGCGTCAAGATCCGTGAGTGGTAGGTTGTCTTTTTCCATGATAGATCCAAATTCGAGTCTCTCTCTCTCTGATTTGTATGTTCTATAAATGTAAGTTCTTAGGCACGTTTTACGGGTTCCTTTTTACTAAATACATAGGCTCTACCTTAGAACGACACATTCACTTGCCATTAGACCTCTATAAATTTGCATTTCCCATGAAATATCTAACCTTTTCTCTATAAACATGATGCATATATATTAAATGCAATACATTCATGGTTATTTTCCCTTCAAGTGTCTTTTGTTTGTTGTGGATGTTTGCCCTCTTGTTTTCATTGAGTTTTATGCATTCATGTCTTAGTGTTGGCACATTATAATTCTTTCACATTGTAACTTTGTTTTCCATTTTCTCTCAACCCTAGACCCTGTATGTTTTAGATTTAGTTGCATCTAGATTAGTTTAGGTTAGTGTGCGTTGATCTAAGAGGAAAGCAACAATCCTTCTCTAGAGGTTTGTATCAAGGAGAAAAGTCCCACACTTTGAAGACAATCCCATGTTACCCAAGGTATTTGATCTTCCATGATCATCTCAAGGGTACTAGAGTAAGTTTGGTCTCTAACACAACCTCTATTTTATAGAGGCTACTAGAGTAAATTCAGGAGAAACTAGAACAAGACCAACAACCACTAACCTCACTTGGTCAACCTTTCCATATTGATGGAGAAGAGGATACAAAGTTGGTCCGTAAACGTAGCTTCTTCATGCTTCGGGTGTAGATATTTTTACCCAAAAATCCCCGTTATCATGAGAAAAATTATGTTTCTGAAACATTCTAATTTTTGCTCAAATGAATTGTAAAATTAATTTTGAGTATAAGTGCCCCATGTCAATAAATTTGTCCTCCCTAATCTGGTTTTTGTCATGACATTGTTTTATCGCTCCATCTGATTGAAAACTTTTCAAATTATCTCTATTAACTTAATTTTTGTTTTGTAAGATCAAATCAAGAAACTTTATGGTTCTATTTCACAATTATAGTTTTCCTTACTCCTTTTGATTTCAAAAATTCTTTATTCATGCGCACACTTTACGTTTGTATTGGTTACAAATGGTCATCAAGGATGCACTTTTATTATTAAAATAGTTCCAAAACTCACCTCCATATGTGATCTTTCTTAAATCGGTTCTCAAAAAGACTTTTCAACCTGCCTAAGGTTCTTGGAACCACGTCAAAGTGCACATCACTTAAAAACTAGTTCCAAAAGTGCATGCAATGTGCGCTTTGGAATTTAATTAGTTCCTAAATGAGTTAAATGATGCAATTTTTGATGGTGGAGGTTCTCAAAAACATGAATTCATGTGCCATGTCTCTTAAATGTATCTTTTGTCTTTCTGTTAGTTCCCAAAAACATGGTAAAATGCACTTCAACTTGGTGATTGTTCCTAAACACCCTACATGTTCTACCTAATTTGCTCCATTACTCTCCACATGGAGGGAAGACATCAACATGTTTTTATTGGCTAGTTAACATCATGACCACCATATTTTATCTTCCCAAAGCACTTTTGAAATGCACTTAAGGTATAAATGTTCCAAAAATAATTGAGATGTGTACCATAAGGTTCATATTCACATGATAATATGCACCATAGGGGACATGTTTGGTTCTTAAACATCTTGAGAGGTGATCCATGCCATATTATGGGTTCCTAACCACATTGAATGATGCACCAAATATTCACATAGAGGGAAGTGTAGTTTAAGTTTAACTTGGTTGTTTTAATACCCCCACCATTATTGTTTCCCAAGCACATTAAGCCATGTTCTTGGCATTGGATGAGATTCCATTTGCACTTGGAGTTTCAATATTCCAAATGGCATATGATAAGTGTTCATTGTCTTTTGCAATTCCCACATATTAACACAAGTTCCATGAGGAAGTTAAAACATATTGATAATCATTTAAAACATATATAAATTTTTTCTCTACTTTTCCACACTTCAAGCCTCCTCCTCCTCTCATGCCCCCAAAAGGTGTTTTATCTCATAATTTGTTTTTTTCTCAACAAAATAATCTCATATTTTGGACATCACTTCCTCAGTATGGTTTCTCCTTGTTAATTGTTTTCTTCCTCAATTTCATGGACTATTTTATTTAAAATTATTTCTGATACACTTTAATAGCCACATAAACCTTCCAAATCATTCTCCTGATAATTATATTTATTGTTCTGGAACGATGAAGCCATATAACAACGAGAACAAGAAAATGGATAAAAACAAGAGAATATCAAGCATTTGGTGATTTTCTGTGAAGTGTTTGATCAAATTCATGAATAATATACTTCATCACGTTGCATTGTTTCTCTATCTCTTCAATATGCTACACAATTAATCAAATTAGAGAATGATTAAATTGAAGCGGAACCCAATTTTTATAATAGTGTAGCTTTATTACAAACAAGCTGAAGCTTCTTGAAAAAATGTCATTCGAGACTCAATTATGGTTCAAGGAGATGAATTATGGTTGCATATGCAATTTTCATGGTCATTGAAACACTTCACGGAAATCAAGATTGGATTTTTTGAATTTCTTACACCCCATCTCTCATGGTGGTTCTAAATGAAACAATGTTCCATTTTCAGCAATTGAATGTCATATGATTTCTTTTGCATACTTTTCAGTATCACTAAGAAATCATTCAAATCATAGAATTATAATTAATTAATTCACTTTTTGAATTAATTAAACTGATTTAATTGTATAATTATAAATTGAACTCAAGTTGTGTTAACTTGGGTCTAGGGGTGAGTTAAGTTATTAAGTGTTTATATAACCACTTTTTGGAATGTGCTTATAGAAGGCTTGAACACAATTATAAAATAGCTATCCATTTTCTCTCTTTTTCTATGAATTGGGAAATAAACTGTTACAACTCAGTGTGTATTTATTTCTACCCGATTTTATGAATTATAGAATGTGAACTAGGGAATGAGAACCAACTTATCTTGTTTATCATTTTTCGATTGTGAACTCACTTTACTACTCGTGATCGAAGATATTTTTTAGCATTAACTCATTGTGTGTTATGCATTGATAAGTTGACTTTACGTTGTCTATTCATGTACATGGACTTTTCGTCATATCCACATAATTTTGTTAACCTCGGAGGCTTTGTGCTTATGATTGATTTGTATCCCCTGTACAATTGTTGCTGAGTTTTATCTTCCATGTGAAAGAGAGAGAAGTTTTAGTTTATCTTTTCATGGAGTTATCCAAGAAAATATCTATGTTTCTATTTTTCTATAGGGTTTCTCCCTTCCTCCTTTTTTCTCCTTTCTTTTTTCCTTCTCTTTCCCGTTTTTGTGTCTTTTGTGTTTTCTAGTTAAAGGCACCAAAACCTCAAATACCCCCATTATACAAGGGAACTAACCCTCTCAAACGTAGAGGAACATCACCCTATTGATAGGTGATTTTCCTTAACTATTGCAAATTTTACACCACTTCCATTCGACTATTTCTTGAAAATATAAAGCGACATAAAATCTTGTCAACACTCTCATTCCTCAAAATTAAACTATGTAAGACGTGAAGAGAACAATTCTCTCTTTCTCTAGGCCAAAAAATAAGGACATTTCTATTACTACATGGCTTTCTTTCTATCTTTGATAGTAATCCAAAAGTTACATTCACGTACATCTATTAATAGCAATTTTTTAAAAAAATTGAAATAACTATTTTATTATTTTCCTCTAACAAACCGAATTTTGGATTACTCTTAAGAATGTTAACTTAGGTCTCCAACACATGTTTGGATTACTCTGTCATAAATGATAGTGTGGTTGTATTCGTCTTTATGATAACATATAGTAATGATACTCATCTACCAACGAACACTCATTATATATTTGTTTGTACCGGCTAACACATATGATTGCCTATGTATTCACATATCGGCTAAGATTTGTGTTCGGATATGTATTTGCATAATGACGAACATGCCTTTTTTCTGTAAAGGGTGACCAACATTCATATAGTTCAACCAAATAAAGAAAAAAGAAAGATGTACAATATACTAATTTTTAAAAGAGATTTTTGCAACATTTACCAGATGATATCTTATGCACGCAAAGAATTGAGGGGCCCTTTTGATTGAAGATCTTAGTGAGTTGTGTAAAGTGACCCACAAACAATAAGCTAGACTACATAAAATGAAATTAAACTAATTATAAATATACTTATCGTCAAAATAAGCAAAAATTATAATTTACCCTCCATATGTTCAATTTGATTTTTGAGAGGAAATATCATGTAAGAATTGAATAGATATCTTGTAAGAATCATGTCAATATCATGTAAGAATCAGGTAACTAATATCATGTAAGCATCAAGTAACTATCATATAAATATCCGGTAAATATCATGTATAGGTTAAATCAATATCATATGAGTATTGGGTACCACCGAGTGTACATCAAAAAATATGAAATGGGTGTCACATTCACAATTCTGATTTAACTATATTTTAAACTCAATAAGTGTTTTCTAAATGGATATTATGATTTATAAAAATAATTTTTTAATATTAATATGTATGATTTCCAACTTTATAATTATATATGTTCATGCTAGTAAATTCAACCTTAACTCACCTCTAACCCAAAACTGTAACTTTTTCTAGTAGAGTGGTGATTATTTAAGATGGAAAAGGTCACATGTAAAATAATAAAAAGCTAAATGGAAAAGAAATCGACCAAGAAAAATACAATATTTCTCATTTGATGATGCAATATGATTTAGATTGAGGTGCGACCCAATGGACAATGAACTAACAATGGTTTTCAATGTGCTATAACAATCAATTCACGATGAAAGAGATGCCAACACAAACAAATTTTATTGCAATTCCAAATGAATACAAATTGGCAAACTCCATAAGAGAGATGTATTCCCAGATATCTATTTTTTAATTCAAAACAAGTTGGTTTATAGCTATACAATGGAGAATATGAAAAACTACTAGAATAGAATATATATGGTTCCTGAGGGGACCCAAAAGGTAATCTTACATGGAGATCATTTGTATCCACATTAGGGATGGATTTGAAAAGACAAAAGTCAAAAAATCTGAAATCTATCTTATTATTATATTATTTTATTTATTGCTACTTGTTAAGGTCATATCTCCTAGTCTGTTGACCCGTTTTGCAAACTGGAGGATGCATTGGAAAGAAGAGTGAAGTGTGCTACTAGACTACATTTCTAGTTAGAAAATAACCATCCCAAAAGTTTTCTAAGCACAAAAGTGCATTGAATACCCTCAAAAATGCAAAATACTAGAAGTTGTTGAAAACTACTAAAAACATATTTTCAGGACTTTTCAAAAATAGAAATCTTGTTTTGGATCCCAATAGAAGAGGTTTTACTCTTAGCTAGTTTGTCATGAACCAAATTCATCCAATTCTAATCTTTCAGTAAAAAAATGTGACTTCCAAGTTTTTACATAATAATCACTTGGTTGAAAATAGATGATAGTCCCATAAATGTCAAATAAAAATATAAAGTATATATATATATATATATATAACTAACTAAAGTACTGCCGCTGAAAAAACGTTGGGGATTAGGAGTGAACGAGTGGTATTTCACTGAAAAAAGAAAAATAAGACGCAAGCGAAGAACATAAAAATATGTCTCCTCTTTTGATAGTTGCTCATAAATTAAGGTTCTTATCACAGAAGACCGATATCTGTAATTGTTATATTAAACAAGGCACATACAATTGGAATTTGCCACTCAATTGCTCGACTCTTCCCTGAATTTCCACAAACAGGATCGTTTGACAACTTAGGACGCCTTTGGCTGCTTGTGCTTGACTGATCACATCGTCAATCTGTACAGGAAAATGAGATGTTTGTCAAGTACAGTGAAAAAGTTTTCTTTTTTGTTTTTATTCCTCAAAAGATATTAGTTGTGGAAGTATTTTATTGTTCTTGGGAAAAAAAACTGGTTACTGTGTTCTATTCTTTAACATATTTTCAGCCTCGAGTTTTAAAAGGTGAGGTTTTGTGTGAGCAGAGGCGTAGATTTCGTTATGTTTGATTAAAGCCAAAGACATGGGAGATTGATGGGAATCGCATCCGCACTCTATCATCTCTCACGTTGTTCAATATGCTTGGATTCCACGCAGTTTGCAAGATATTAGAAGCCAGAAGCTCTTAGATCCGGCACTTCTAATAACACAAACTTTCAAGTACTTAAGAATTGCTTTGTTTATACTATCGACGTATAAACTAAAGACTCTATAAAATAATCAGCTATATGACTATTGATTCCAAACATCGGCACATAGTTGATGGTGAAACATGTTACATAAATCTCTATTCCCCTTCTTAAAAAATGGTGATGACAAATAAATGCGAAGGCATGTGATAGGAATGTACGAGGATGGTCGTGAATGGAACTGATTCATGTAGCAGGATACACGTATTTCAAACAGATATCCACTAATTCATGCACATGAGTACGAGTAAAAAATTTCGACCCTGTCGGTTTGTTCGTCTAGGAGAACTTTGCCACTGCTATTAGGAATAGTCTTCACATGGGTTTTTAAGATTTAGATGTCACATTAAGAGTTATAATAAATGATTGTTACGTAAGTAACAAGCACATTAGAATAGGAGTTTGTAAATATTGTGAGTGATTTAGGGAGTAGTTTGAGTAATTTAGGGGATAGAATGAGAGATTGTGGGATATATGAAGATGAGATTTGATTTTGATTATAGAAGATCAATTCTATATATAACGTACTTTCTCTCTTGATTAATGTATGTTGATCCGATCTTATTGAGCATATGTTCCTTTCAAATAAGGGAAGAATCTAAACATTTGGGATCAAAGTAAGTTTCCTATGAAACTTAGTTGAACTTCACCCCACTCTTGTTTTATTTGTCAAGTTGATTAAGACAATGGGTTAGTAGATATCAAGGACCTCATGCAATCCCATTATTTTTTCTTTGTCCATCCATTTTTGTAAAGTTGAGCGACGCAAACAAAAGACTAGTGGATACCACAAACCTCGCATGAAACGCGGAGTTTGTCTCGTCCACCCTTCTTGCATATTTTTCAATGGTACTAGCAAATACGATAGACCTCGCAGCAAATCCGCTGGCATTTTCCATTCATCTGCAAATTGCCTATCCTCTTCCATATTGTACACTCTATCCGTAGTTTACATTCCACTTTGTTCATTTTGATCATGCTTAGTTTAGGTTTGATTAGCCTAGTTTTGTATTTTGTATGAGTCAAATTTTTTCTACTATATTTTGGAGCGAAACAAACTTCAAATTTGAGTCCAAAAATGTTAGGATTGACTATAAAAATGAAATACTTCAAATATGGTGTTTTTCATTTTTTTACAAGTTTGTTGGGTTTCTACATATTTACATGAAGAAGAAGAATAATGCGGTGAAAAATTATCTTTAGAGCGCAACCACAGTCTTTGTTGGGCGCAACTCCTCATATGAAGGTTTTCAAGTCTAAACGAGAGGAGAGTTACTTGGATGCGGACATTGTATTGAGTGATCTCTTTCACCAACTTGGTGCTTTGTTTAACCTTGCATCTGGATCTTCCTTACACACAACAAAATCAATCAGGGATTTGGTGGGTCGACATTGCAACCCCCCTAGAGTAGGCCCATCTTGGTCTGGTTTCAAAAAATCCATCTCATGATTTGCATTGAAATCTTGTTTTACTCATCGCTCCTGGTGACTTGGCATTCAACGATCAACTCGGGAACCTCCAAATGAATCTCCATTTAATTCTTGCATTCATCTTGGGTTTTTACCTCACTCATCTTCAGCTTTTGACTATATGTTTTCTTTGTCATCTATGTTCTTTGCTCTATTTTTCTTTAGTAGTTTAGATGCCCATCTTGTCGTTTTGCACTGGTTTGTCTCCTCATTTGAAACTAGGCCCTTCATCGACTTGCCTCATTGTCGGCTCTATTTTCCTTTGCCACTCAAACATCTGATAACTCAAAAGTGACTCTCTTATCTGGGGACATTTTCAACACAGGCTTGTTGCCTCAATCTTGACGGTCACTTCAACCATGTCTTCTTGGTAACTTTAATTTGGGATTTCAATAAATAATCCTAAATCAGACCAAGTTGTGATATGGTTTTGTGAAAGAACTAAAAGAAAGGAGGTATTTGGCATTTCAATAAATAATCCTAAACCAAACCAAGTGGTGATATGGTTTTGTGAAAGAACTAAAGGAAAGGAGGTATTTGGGTCGATTGCCCACAAATCACCAAGCTTTTATTTTAAAACTTTTTTTGGGGAGGGGGGTGATGCAGATTTTTTTTCAAGTTGATCACTTTTGAAGGACAATTTTTTCAAAACAAGTTTTTTTTCCAAAAGGATGGGGGCTTTTTAAAAATTGAGACCTTGTTTTCCTAAATGGAAAATATTTGTAAAAGGGGAGTACTTCTTAGAAAATATTTTAAGGGAGGCACTCTTGTCAAAAAGGAGAATACTTTTTCGATAAATTTTTTTTTGCAATGGGTCAATTATTTTAAATGGGTGCATTTTTAGTAGAAATCAACGCCCAAGTTGTTTATCATTGTCGAGGGGATAATGGAATATTTGAGCCCTAATGTTGAACCGAACAAGTACAGGGTAACCAAGAAGATTTCTACAAAGGTCAATCATTTGTTGCAGTTCTAGACTAATGGTTCTCCTATGTTCACACCCAGGGGGGAATGTTAGAAATAGTCATCACATGAGTGCTTAAGACTTAGGTGCTCCATATTATGATTACTAAAAATTTGAGCAAATAATGTAAGTGATTGTTATGTGAGTAGCAATCACATTAAAATAAGAGTTTGTAGAGTTTGTGAGAGATTTAGGGAGTAGATTCAGTTATTTAGGGAATAGAATAAGAGATTGTGCGATATATGAATATCAGATTTGACTCCCTGATTTTAGATCAATTCTCTATATATTGTACTCTATCTCTTGATTAATATATGTTGATTGAATCTTATTGAGCATATGTTCGTTCCAGATAAGGGGGAATCCCAACAAATCTCGTTTGTTCCATTGGTTCAAATTTGACAAAACTTTTCCCTCCTTGTCACAACTAACAATTGTTGTTCAATGGTTGTTCCTATGCATAAGTATTCACAACATTGTATAATCATTGTTCGACCTTACACAATTCTACCTTGTTAGGCCAAGCTATTTCCAAATTCCAATGAAGAAACCAACCCATGATAGCTACAAAAGAACATGCTAACTACGAAATGCACAAGGTTTAGAAATGTAAATAAGGTTGTCAAAGAACATATAACAAATGTAAGAACAATTTTGTCAATTCCAAAGTGTCAAATGATCCATTAATGGAGTTGGAAGCACATCAATGTAACAACAATGGTTGTACTAAGCATGCAGGTTGAATGTGAGCCTTAAGGACAAAGCATGTTTGAATAAATGCATGGAAGATCATATCAGGAATATTTATGAGTCCATTCCCTATTCATATGCCTTCCTAAAATAATTTATGCACCAATACAATCTATTATATGCAAATCACAAGCTTTTATATTTAACTCTTGTTAGCATATGGATTTGCATGCATACATGATGACATGCAGCAATGTGGGAACGAAGTCCCTCCTCAATGAAGGTGAGGTTGCCTTTATTGAAAACCAAAAATGTATTTACATCTATATATTCAAAATTGTATATGAGGGGTGTTTTGGAACATCAATGGAAAGAAAAGTGAATGAGGGAGATGGAATAGAATGAAGGAAAGGAATGGAATGGAATGAATGGAAGGAGCATGCAAGAGTTAGGTAAAAGAAGAACCTAATATTGCATGGAGACGAACAATAAATAACTAACACAAATAAAACGGAGTTTTGCATCAGCTAAACAAGAATGACTAAAAGGGAACACATGTGAGCAAGTAGATAATCAAAGTTTGATCACTGTGAACTAGAACAACATATTAATAGCGTTGACAATAAGATCCAAGACAATATTCACATGCAAGATTTAAAACACTAAGATCTAATGAACATAAGAACATCAAATGCTAAAAGAGATAATGAATGGGACACAAAGTTCATATTTCATTAACTCGAAAATGTCTTCTCAAAAGAACAAAAAGTTTCTTTCTTCAAAATAAAGTTTGCATACAAAAGTATTTTCTTCTCCTCTCTCAGAGTCACCCTTATAAATGAGCCCCTAACATCCTTTTATAACCCAAAAGTTGGTTACAAAGTACTTAGGGTTTACATGAACATTAAATAGGGCACTTAAGTGACTTTGACTTTTTCATCCAACTTTTAAAAAGCGACTAAAGATAGAAACCACTTAAGTTATCAAAAATTTGAAAAAAGTGAGTTAAATAACACCACTATAAAAAAAGCAATGGGTACATGTGGACCCCACTTAAATGACTTGGACACACACATAGACATCTTAGTCAGCAATGTGCCGCCTAGATCAAGAAACCTATGATCAGTGCCTTATCCATTGGGCCAAGAGTCTGCCTATGCCGGTCGTACGAGAATGAACTCATTGATTGTGCTCCACAATCCTCCGGATGACAAGACAGTTGAGCTTGAAACTTAAACAATTCACCCACCTCTCCGTTTGAGCAACATCATGGTGTGATTAATTTTGTCTTTATTCGCATTCGCATTCACAATTAAACACAATTCTCCACATGCTCTGAATACATTTCCACGGTGAATTATTCATTTTTCATGAGACCGTAATCATTATGCCACCTTGGTTTCTCAGAATCCAGCTTCTGATCTTTCGTCATTGAGAAGATCTCCCAAGAGTTGAGATTGCAATTCACTCCCTAGAATTATGTCTTTTGTCATTGTCACCAACCCGAAGTGTTGTCATTTTGATCCGCTCGCGATCATCCAATTCAAGAACACTCCAACTTTAAGACTGACCGATGAAGTATTACACCCGTTGCTAACTGAGAGCTGACAGTGACATGCTTGAATGATGTGGCCTTGCTTGATGATCCACACAACTGCACTTGTCATTGATTTTAATTTGTCGATGAATAGATCCATACAACAATTAAGTGAAGACAATTGATGTAGACAAGTTTCTCCCATTATCGATCTTTGTCGTTATCAATGGCTTTTGACTCCGAAAAGACCTCTGCCAATAGCTACGACCAATATCGCATAATGAGAAAGTCAGAGGTTGATTCCGCTTCGAGGTTGTTGGAGTTGAATCGCCACATTGGGCAGGTGTTGTGGTACATCCATGCAAGTGATGATCAATTCAGAACAATCATCAAGAAAATTGTGACTCGCTTTCAGTTGATATGCAATCACAGATTAACCTACGTCGACGTGTTCCAAGTTGGTAGCAATGATGTTCTTGTACTCTGAATGGAGCGTCAAGGTGAGTAGATTACTCTGGAATCCATACCGCAACATCGTTTTTTTTTTAAGATGACATGATTGTGAAAGAAGTGTTATTTCACGCTATTACGTACTTCTTACAAAACTGCACAAATTGTATCTGAAACTGCCCTGGGAAAAATAGCAAATCTTGTTATAAAAAACTCTCATTGGATGAGGGATTATATTGAAGTACTACAATTTTTCGTTTCATAGGGTGTTTTCCCAATCAAATTCTTCCGTCAAATATTAAAGTTCAAAGTTGAATCTTCTAAAACTGCTACGAAAATGTAAGTGAAAAACTGTGAAAATCACGTTTGGTTTTAGCATGGGACAAATACCAACATCACCCTAGGCATCTATAACTTGGCAAAGGAGCATATGAAAATGGGGAGAATTAAACCAAACAATTATTTTTTCTTGACGATCATCTTAGTTAAAAATATCAAGTCTCAAAGTGAGTCACCTTGACAAGATGAAAACTGCACGCGTGGCAAAATCCAACAAACTGCGTTTTATTTGGTTCCGTCAAAAATATCAAATACGGTGCTGCGTGTTTGAAATTTGGAAAAAATTACATGAAGTTGAGAATAATTCAACGAACCAAACTATTTCTCTTAACGATCATTTGGGCTCGAGATACGAATTCTCAAAGTAGGCCTTCCGCCAAGCTGAAATTGTGTGCGCGGCAAAATCGAGCAAATTGAGTTTTTCTTGGGTTCGTGAAAAATATCAAATAAGGTGTTGTGCATTTGAAATTTGGAAAACGAGTACACGAATATGGGAAGAATTTAGCGAACCAAGCATTTCTTCCTGATGATCATCCAACTTCGAGATATCGAGCTCCAAAGTTGATTACTTCGACAGATACAACCTACGGCACATTCTTTTCGCATCTATCATTTTCTTTATTAAACTCATTTGTCTTTGTGCTGACATACATCGGTAATGCGTTTGAATGCGTGATATTTTTTAATAGCCTGAATACTTCTCAAAAATGCAATAAGAAATATGATTTTTTTTAAATTAAATTCTCCCGATTTTTAATGTTTTACGTGAATCAATTTTAATCTTTTACTTTTGCGAGTGCGTGAGCAAACTTTCCTTTCCATGCGTGAACCGTGACTTCTCTTCAACTGCGTGCAACTATTGTTAAGGAAAATGCATGAATATCATTTTATTTTTACATGAGTTTCGTATTCTGTCTCTGGCACCTGAATTTTTTTGTTTATGCAAATACGTGGGCTCTTTTTCTGGATTGTATGCCTGAACAATGCGTATTTTGTTATCTCTAGACTGAGTTCTCCTCATGCGTGGACAATATTCTTTTCCCTTTGGCGTGGAAAATTGCTCGGAAACTATCATATACATCTTTGCTCTGTTACAAGAAAGAGAAAGCTTTTCTTTTACCCTTATGTGGAGATTTTCCTTTTTTCTTGACTGTTTTCTTGCTTTTCCACGTGGTCTTGTCATCTTTTGCAAAAGAAAAACAAACAAATAACAAATTTTAATGGACTGTTTCTTTTCCCCCACGTTGGTTCTTGGACTCCATGGCTTTTGCATTGATTCCTCAAAATGCGTTGGTTGTTTTCTCTTTTTTTTTTATTTCTTCCTTTTGGCTGGGCATGGATTGATTTTCAACTTTGTCTTTAGTGTGACGTATGTTTATCCTTTTATTTTTGCCTTGGACTGGCTTTTACTCCCTTTGGCTGCGTGGGAGATGTTTTTTGTCTTATTCAAATTGTTATTTCTCTCTTACAGGCTGCGTTGAAATTGATTCTTTGTCTTTTGCATCAAACTTGTTCCCTTTAAACCAATGCATGGATTCTAATGTGTTGTTTTCTTCGTGATGAATGCATTGAATTTGCTTTATTTCCGCCTTGGATTGTCTCCCTTTTTTAATAATTAAAATTTCCTTCTTATGCGTGAAACTTGTTCTCTAGTTTTTTCTTTCCAAGGTATCGGAAATGGCTTTTCTCTTTGCTTACCCTCTTCGTGGAGATCTTCTTTTCTTTATTTCTTCTAAAACCTGTGGTGAAAATGAGTATTTCAGCAAACGTTTACACACAAAGGAAATAATAAGAAGTTAGAAATATTGAAAGCTTTAAAGCTTCTTCGCATGACTTTTTCCAACGAGTTTGACGGAGAAATGGTTAAAGAAGCTTCTGTAACCATTTTGTATTTCCGTTGGAATAACCATTTCCATCTTTCCTGGGTAGTGGTATTAATTGCCAAGGAAAAATGGGAAATAAACAACCATTTGCTTCCATCTTTCCCAGGTAGTGGCATTAATTGCCAAGGGAAAGTGAGAATAAATAACCATTTGCCAGCGGAAATGGCAAGGCGAGCTGGCAATCCCCATTTTATTTCCCCATGTGGGAAATCAAGAGATTTTTTGCTTGTTTGCCAATCGGTTGGATTGGCAATCAATGGAAGAAATCCCACAAGCGGGGAAATAAAATGAATTTTCAAGGAAAGGGGAAATCCGGGTACGGGAAGCCAATTTGGCATCCCCAACAATTGGAAGCAGAAGCTTACTTTCCTCCTGACAATTAAATAAAAATTTGTCGAATTACTTCTAATTAATATTTATTTAATTAAAAACTCAAAAGTTAATAAGAATTGATTTTATCAAATAAAGGATAATAAATTAATTAAATATTAATTAATTAATTATTAATGCAGTTTATAACCTAGTGGGAGGAGTTCTCGCCCGAAATGGACGAAACGAAGACCGGAACAATCACAAAGACGAGACGATCGCGACAAGGGAGTTAAATCACACAAAATAATACTTTTGAAAAATATCAAAATTTCCATGTTTATTAATTTTGCGAAGTCAAAATTAGCTTATAACAACTCCATACTTGGATTCCCTTTCACACTCCTCTTAGGAACTTTCTCTATCGAGAAACTAAATATATCTCTACACAACAATAATTTTAACAAGCTAAAATTATCTTGACTAATCTATAGAGAATTGTTAACATGAATTTTTTTCCCATCAATTGAGGTGATAAAAAACTAGTAATGTTGCCCTTTAGAAAAATTAGAGAAACACAATCTCTTGCTTTGATACCAAATGTTGAATTTGGATACATTTATCAATAAAACTATTCTAAATTAAATAATTATTGAAGTTACTTATAAATAGTATTTATATCTCCTATAAACAAAAATTTTAGGCTTATTAACTTAACCACAATATCTCAAATATCCCTAATACCACTCTCCTAAAATATCTCTCTAACAAACCTATATGTTGTGAGTTGTTACTCATGTATAACTCCTAGTTAGATACACATTATTATTCTCGTATATTATTATATTCTCACATATCCATTCTTTTTTCCTAATAGACGTCACTTATTACATGATGAATTTAACACTTCTTACTACATGATGCTCCTCAGTGATTATCTATCATTGCTCTACACACATTGCTTGGTATACTACACATTGATTATCACACTACTTCTTACACACTTGGATTTATATCATTGATTGTTGCATACCTATTTTTGCACACATGAACTAACATTTAACACCGATTAAGTTTGTCACATCTTGTCAGTCGTGTTTCTTTATTATGGTTTTGTCATGTCATGTTGCATCATATTGTGTCTTAGATTGCTATGTATCCATAAGGCGTTAAATCGTGTGTTGTTATCATGTTACTCATATTTTACCTTGTTGAATATTTGCTAGAAAACTTTTATGAAATGTTTCGCTATTTTTTGACACACATTATTGAGCTTACATTTCTATTATCTTACAACTTCTATGCATTGTTTATGCTTAAATGTTTCTCTCATAACTATCATGACACATTTTACTCCTATGATCATAGACATTATTAGATCTTACACTACTTTAGCTTACGAATGTTTCAAATACATGTGCTAACAATTGTTTCTATTTTACAACATATACATATTGTACTAAGATAGTTGATACACTAATTTTGGTTATCATTGATTATGTTGTTTCCTTGATCTTACATAAAATTTATCTTGTGATATAAGTTAGCCTTTGTCGCATCATGATCTAACCCAAAATAGACAAAATGGGAGTTTCTTATTTTTATTCTAGATTAAGGTTAGAAAAATGATGTATATTGATATCATTAATCGAGCACACATACCATAATATACATATATAGCAATTTACAAAAGAGATCAATCATAACACGTGTAAAATATAGTAAAACATAAGAGAGCAAGTGATCTTAGTTATTTCGATGACCAAGACATTGATTTCAGCATAACAGAAAGGAACAAAGTGAAAATGTCTAACAGATGCTTCATATGCGTTTATGGAAGCGTAAATCTTATCGGGACCAAACTGTCAAACTTGGACCGAAACACCAAACTTTGTATGGAACTTTTGTTCATAAATGGTAGTTTTGCCTAGGAAGGTGTTGGTGCTTTATAGCTTTATGTGCTCTTGCGACTAACTATGATGTGTCTTGCTATAATAAATTAGGTCTCACAAATGTGTTAAACCTTAGAAATCAACAGAAATTACTTAAAACCCTAACCATCCACTAAACCACTAGAAAAAGGTTAGTGTATGGGTTGGAGTGCAATCCATAAACCACTTAAGTTGGCACTACTCTAAAAAGATCTTGAAATGTATATAGGTCTCCACCTAGATATGTGACAGTTGTATGGATGCAACTTTATTTGCCAATTTGATCAATTGATAATAGTCGCAATGACTTGTTTTCTTAGGACTCGGCTTTCATGGTCTTTAACTTGGGAAGCTTGACTGTAAAACCAAGTATGGAGTGCTTCATACATGTGTAGGGGCTACTCCTAATGTGTGCCACTACTTTAAGGGGATTTAATAGAACTTTGAATGTCTTTTGAGTGATTTGAACTTCAATAGTGCTTGAAAGTGTCAAGTAAAAAAGTTTGTCTGACTTGCTTATATAGGGTTCCCTAGATGTAACTTAAGGTTGACTCATGAGGAAAGTAATGACCCATAAAAGATTTCAAACTAAGCAAATTACCATCATAGGAGATTGGTTGAAACCGCTAGATTGGAACCAAATTGTTTGGTAGTGTTGTCCTTGATTGGCAGTTTGGTTTAGGAAAGGTGTGCAATGGTATAAAGTTATGTATGCAAACTATGACAAATGAATTGTTGTGGACTAATGTAAGTTGTTTTGTGAGTGATTGCACAATGTAATGGGGAAACCAAGTCTTGCAATAGGACTAGGGATTTAGCAATTAGGCGTTGAATTGTGCACAAATCACGATTTAAGAATTAAGCCAATGTTGACATTATCAAATGATTAACTGTCACATTATTTGTCTACATTTTCCCCCTTCAAGCTAGGAAATGAAATTCACTACTTAAACAAAAATAATACCAAAGTGTGTAAATACATTATCTTTGCTAGATTGCTTACGATTGTCAAGATCCCCAAACGTGAACCCCTGTAACATATAGTGTAATCGATGTCTAAATAGAAGAATTGAACTTTAACACTATAATAATATTGCATTTGAAATTTTTGAAAATTGAAAGAGAACAAAACATGGAAGGAATACACATGTTTGCCTTGTCAAAGGAGGAGCTCCTTTGTTGAAGCACTTGAAGAGTGAGATTGGAACTGACCTGTTGAGGGATTCAGGTGATCAGTCTCCAATTAGGAGAACTAATCAAAACCACAGAGATAATTAGGTGCCTCAATGCACCAAAGGAATGGTTATCACAAAGCGTCTACACGCCTCTTAAAACCTTCCTCAAGAAAGAGGCAGAGAATCATAAGGCGTTTAGCCACTCAAATCTTCGAAAGAGAGTAAAAGTGTCATAAGATATCTAATTGTCCCTTAAATCTTCCACCAATGGAACCACGCTGCTACAAACATATCTAGGTCCAAAATGTATGATTCACGCAAAGTCATAAGGGAATGAAGTATACTCATGCACTCTCAGTCGTTAAAGTGTTGATCTGCCAAATGTGCAAAGCTGACAAAGAATGAAGCAATGCACATGCCCCTGCACCTTGTATTGCTTATGCTTGTGAGATGCACGGAGCTAAAAGGGAGTGAAGAACTCATGCCTCCCATATTCATTATCACAATGTAGTAAAATCCACACTAAATTGTGTAATATATCCCTAAATTTGTATTAGAAACTTGTGAAAGCATGTACATTCTAGAAAAGAAAAAAGTGATTTTGTTGCCCAAAAAAATCTTGGAACAATACCTTATGTTTTGGATTGCGATGTTTGTTAGCTCTGTCATGTTGGACAATTTTATCCCTATTGAGATTCTATGAATAATTTGTGCATGTTATTATACCTTGTTCATCTGTATTTTGTATTATGTGATCTATTTGTGTCCCTTATTTACATTAAATTTTGTGTAATAACCCCACTAAATGCCCCCTCTTTTGAGGTGAGTGAGATGCCATGTAAATCGCTTGCCTCAAGAGAATAAAAACATCCATGTTGGATGTACCATATAGGCATCATTGAATCGCATAGAAGATGTGTGTAAGTGGTCATCATATAGAACTAAGCCCAACAAGAGTGTGTGGTAGAAACCATGGCATGAAGAAATAGCATATCTAACAAGCAAACAAGCACACAAGCATACAAATACAATAAATGTCACATAATTAGTCATAGGGAAGGTTGAGAGCCACATATAAGAGACGCAATAGTGTTGCACACAATCAAAGCCTACATGGTCATGTAAGCAAAGACAACTAAGGTAATAAAAAAGAGACGCCCAAGTGTCCCACACACATAGAGAAGGCGTAAGCTGCATACATAGGATAAGCAAGTATGCAGGTAAATTTATGATGATGAGAAAATAAACAATAACCAATGGGTGCATTGAACAAGATATACTAACCCCGCATAGTCCACATGTATTAGTCTTGAAAATCTAAATATATACCACATAACACAATATATAATATAACCATAATGAGAATGTGAAATAGCATTATGTAATGAAACAATAGCACTTGATAATGCAAGAGAGAGCCCCAAATTTGCAAGGCCACTTGGGAAGTAAAGAGATCCAACATCTATAAGCAATGTAGAATCTTGTGTCACGCATCATGTTCACATACCTCATGAAGTGCACGTGTAAATAATATAAAATATGTTATCTATCAAGTCATGTGACAAACAACACACGCAAAGTAAAAAAAAAAAAAAAAAAGGTTAGTAAGTCATGTCATATGTAGGTCCTAATTTTATTTTATTGAAATATTTACATTTTTGGGAGGATTATTAATATATTTAAATGTTTTTTGCATTTTTAGAATATTTGAATGTTTGTCTTTTTGAAAATATATTTGTAACAAGGGCTACCTTATGATACCATAAAGAAGGTGAGGAGAGGGATCCATAAGTGTAGGAAACTTGGGCCTCAAAATTGCTTTGTGCACAAATGAGTAGGATGTATCACATTTAGCTTATGTTGTGGGACGCACTTAAGCAATGGCTTGCATTCAAGAGGAGACCTAGGAGAAAACCTGTGTAATATAGGGCTTGTCAATTTAGCATTAGTGGGCTTGATAGGCATGGGCTCAAAAACCACCACTTTCTTAGAAGAGGGAATAAGTAAAGGAGTTGTCCCTTATCTGATTTTATAGAGGATTGGAAATGTAGCATAAAAACTAGAGTTACCTCAATCAATAAGAACACAATTGGTCTTTCATGTTTCCTTCTTGGAAAAGGTCGTTGGACAAATAATTTTATTCTAGTCAGTGTTGCCAAAGCTTGATGAGTTGGGCAAAATCATTTTGGAACCCAAGGAGATCCTTCAGACACACTCTAAGAAGCTACAAACAAGAGTGATTAAAAAATATATAAGCATGTGGAAGAATCTAACCAGTGAGGATGTGACATGGGAGGATGAAACGTTCCTACATAAACACTCAATGATAGTCAATGTTGGTTTGAATGGGAGGGGCATACTACAACCTAACCTATAAGGTATATTCAAATATGTGTTGCAGCGCTAACATAACATTTTACTTAGTCATATGCTAATTCTCTATATCTTCATATGGTAGTACGGCAGCCTATGCAATAACCATAGCCTAAGTAAAGCATATACAAGAGATAGTGGTTCGTATTTGATCATCATATTATAAATTATATTCTTTTTGAAAGGTTGTGGAGTTTGCCCCCTCGAAGTGGCTTAATCATATATTTTCGAGTATTGTGCCATGTTCTCAATCAAATTGTATGGATCTGCTCTATATTGTTATTGTTTTGTTCATAATATTCATATCTTGATACATTGTTGTGTCAAAGTAATTCCATTATACTATTATACATTTTTGAGGTTTTACAACTTGAAGTGGCCAGTATATATGTTCTATTCATATCACTTTGTCTATCATTTGCACCCAAATATTTGAGATCTGTTTTTCCATTCAAGTGGATTTACTATTGTTGTCCGAGTTTATTTCTAAAGAAACATCATATTCGCCAGTGCCACATTGAAATCTAAGATATTCAAATGCCTAGTACTTTATTTGATTCTGGTATATTTTTATGTGGATTTGCTCAAAGTTGAAATCCATTTTGAAGCTCCTCTCGTACTAATCATTGGACATCATTGCAGTCGATGTTTAAATTTTGATATTGTAATTTTTTTCAACACTTTTTAATAGAATACTTGATGCTGGTGTATAATCATATTGCCATTTTTTATAAGAATGCCTGCACATAAGCATTTATCAATTCCAAATATATCAGAGTTAATGAAACTGAATGATTTTGAATAGATGAGTAAAAGAGTGTAACCAGAGTAAAATACTGGCATGGTTCATTTGCATCTCATGGCCTCACCATCAATGCTAACATGCATTGGCATCTCGTAATGCTTGTCAATTGGTTCTAGATATACAATGAGCTTGGAACTCGATTCCCACAAAAATTTCAACCCGTGCCATCAAAGGAATGTTCATGTACCATGGCACAAATCAAAAAGGAGCATCATGGAGAAATCTGGCATGAAATTCAGATTGTGTCACGTAGAATGAACTATAATTAGGAATAAATATGCCTATTCTAGAATAATTCTTGTTCAAAAAAATGACACAGATTGGATGAGTGAGAAACAGATCTCACAGTTGCACGCACAAATTGAAATTGCCACTAAACATCAAGGCTATCAAGGCTGATTTTGGATGCAGAACTTGTAATGAGTTCTTTCCGTGGCTCCACCTGGTAAAATGAAAACAGGTTAACATGACCAACATTTTACACTTGCCTTCTCTCTACCAGTTCAAATAACTGGCCTGCCTTTAAGGATGCCAGCACACCGTAAATGTGCAACAGCCTTGGCATATAAGTACACCTATGATGAAATACCATACTCCCAATTTTATGGCCTTAATATTGCACTTTTTAATAAACTTAATGGTAGTAGACAGAACTGTGTAAATCAAAGATAGGTTACCTGATTCCCCATCAACAAAGAGAAAACTACATTTGTCTCTGCAGCATCTTCAACTGTTAACTGTTTAAGCTTTCTTGTCGATGGATCCATGGTTGTCTCCCATAATTGTAAAGGCATCATCTCTCCTAATCCTGTCCATATCAACAATCAAAATAAGTCCACAAGTCTACTATTATGTGCAAAACCTGTGCTACAATGAACTTACTGACTCTGGTGTAAAATTTATAAACACCAAGGTCATAAGTTGTTGCATTCTATTTCTTTAAATTTCCAGGCAAGTAGCAAGAATAGAAAATTGTGATTAGGATACCTTTAAAACGCTGCATTGTATATGATGCATTTGATGGAAAACGCTTCTGCAACTTCTTTAAATCTTCATCATCAAAACAATAATAAGCTCGGTTACCCCTCTCCACCTTCAAGATCCAGAACATTTTATCAGAATTTATAGTGAGGTATTCCAGACTAGGAAGTACTAGATGATAAACAACATGTTCTGAAAGAATTTGAAGTAAAAACCTTGTACAGTGGCGGAACTCCCACATATATACAACCTTCCTCAAAAAGAGCTTTCTACAAGAACAAATTCAGAAACAAAAAAGAAAGTTGCATCAGAGTCCTCACAAATTTGTATTGTAAAATAATGTAATCAAACAGAAACCCAACCACTCAATTTTTTATGAATAACAAACATTTGGGCTCAAAAGTTAGAAACACAAGTCATGCAAAGTTGCATGATGCTGCTTTTAGTGTTCTTTAGTCAAAATTCACCTCTCTATCATACAAGTTTATACACATGCATGCAATCGCACACATTCACATGAAGACATGCAAGGTCATGTGTGTAAGGTTACCTGATATCTGAAAAAGAATGTCAAGAGAAGAGTGCGGATATGAGCACCATCTACATCTGCATCTGTAAGTATGATTATCTTGTGATAACGCAAAGTATCTTTCCTGAAATCCTCACCCTGGTACATGGAACATTAGAAGCATGAGAGAGGAAAACAGTCTTAAGTAAGAAATGCAGGAAAACACTGTAAGAAAGAAATGCAACGCAGACAATTCCAAAACTTTTAAGATGTAATAGCTGATATAACATACCTTCAGTCCAAGCCCTAATCCAAGGATAAGATTTTGTATTTCTTGATTTTTATATATAGCTTCATCATCCTTGCGCTCCACATTTAATATCTTACCACGCAAAGGTAAGATAGCCTGCAGAGAAGAGTCCTACCATATTTCAGAAATAAAAAATATTTACCATACATAAGTTATAGAAAAAATCTGTCAATCGCAGCTACTCTTATGTTCATTAAGCCTTGGCATGGCAGATAACTTCTAAATTTTCCTGTCATTAAAGCTTAGCACTTTCTCCAGTCCCATTCACCTTTGGTCATTCATGGACTTTAATATTATTTCTTTCTTTCTTTCTGAGCTTAGTTGTTTACATAGCTATTAATCTTAACATCCTAAAACATAATAGAAAAATTGTGTGCATAGCTTGTATAGAATGCTGCTATCTAAACACAACCCTATTGATTGTTGTGTTGCCAGAAATTATTGAATTTTCAAAATCTCCTTAGCACGAATCCCACATATATATCTAAAGCTTCTATAGTGCTGTTAATGTCTGAATATAATCCAAATGCTTTTATATAGATATTTTTCATAGGACCGTTGCCTGTGCCATGCTCTAAGATAATTTTTAAGTATGGGTGGGTTGGACGGAGCGGGGATGGGGAAGGGGGAGGGGAGGGGAGATGAAATGTTGACATAATGCGCAGCCGGAGACACTTGAGAATATTGAACTTTTGAAGATGGATCCAAGGAGACAAAATATGAATGAAATATCCATTTCATCCTTAAAATCTAAAACTATGGAAATCTATAGTTTTTCAGGTTAGACACAAAATAATCAATTTTAAGTGATTTTTTTGGCCCCATAGTATAACAGCTCGTGATGCATCTGTGTTGCATAAGGTACCAAAACAAAGAAAGAAAAGCTACAGGAACCCAAACTGCTGGTCACACAGAGAAACAATCTCATTTTGTTCTCCACTTGTAAAGCAACCAGTGTACATGGAATATGGTGATATCTTCGTGCAATAATTGCTTTATTAATGAAAATCTGCAATGATGACAACACACAATGATACAATCTCCTTCAAAATATATCCCATTCCTTTATCTCGATGGGCATCTCTACTGAAACTACGAAATAGAAATGTGGGGCCAAGATGAAGGAGATAGATAAGCTGGTAGCAACTGGAAGCCAAGGCTGATGCTGAGTTCGAGGGTGAAGCAATTACTGAAGTAATACCATCCAACTGATTATATTCCATCTCCAACTTCGTATAAGCTCTTCAAACCTTTTGAACTAGACTGTCTTGGTACAGGTACGGGTACGGGTACAGTTTCGGTATGCTGAAACAGCAAATTTTTAAAAATCTCGGGTATGGTACGCTTTTGAGTCAATTTATATATATATATATATATATATATATATATATATATATATATGTATGTATGTATGTATGTATGTATGTATGTATGTATGTATGTATGTATATGTGTGTTTGTGTGTCTGTGTGTGTATAAATATATAAATATGTATATAAATTATAAATTTAAAGAAGCATTTGCATCCTTATTGAAATTTAATTCTCATACATTGCATACTTATGGAAATTTAATACTCATAGAGTAATACAACTTAAAATCATTCATAGAACATGAAAACAAATTTCAAACTTCCAATACTTTGACAATTGAGACTTGAGTTTGTATTGATTCATAATGTACAAAACATGATAGTAAATAACATAATACAATCAAGTTCTCAACTTCTAGAGCATATCATCTAGATGATTGTCAAAATCATCTTCATGGATGCCACTTGCAGCTCCACTCCCACTAGCTCCACTTTCGAACCGTTCCGAAGGGCTCCCTAGAAGTTCCTCATACATGCCAAGAAGTGAAACATTGGACAAACAAGCAGCAGAAGCTTCAAAATCCGTGTTTTCAGGTTCGAGGTCTTAAAGCTTGTTAGGACCACTAGTATACTCTTGCATCTTGTGGGTTAAGAGGCGCAAATTGAAAACTAGATCTTCAACCTTCTTCGATGCCAACATGGTGCGTTTGGCTGAGTGGATGAAGCCATAAGTACTCCAGTTGTGCTCTGTAGAAAAATTACTAGCCATCTGTAACAAAACAAAGTATTAATATTATTAAATATTAATTTAAAAAAATGATATCATTTTGAATTTTAACTCTTAATTGGTAATTAAAATATCAAATAACAAGTTACAAACTTTATACCTGTGAGAGCAATTTGATCGCAATTGGTCGTAAGCACTTGGCATCATGGCCACAACAAGTCCACCACATGATTGGATCCATGGTGGGTTTGTCACAAATAGCCTCTATCTCTCCCACGCTACCTTGTCCATTTACAAACATCGACATCTCCAGGCGGAATGCAAGTGATGTAGCTGGATCAAGAAACAACCTCCTGAATGTTGCGCTCATCCCATTTGCAACCTCATAGTCATCATATGGTCGTTGCCTAGCAGCTCTCCCAACTATTTCACTGCTGTAATATTTGGGATTTAAAGCATAAGCAAGGAGGTGCAATGGGGTGGTCATTTTGTTCCACCTTTTCACGATCAAAGTTTTAACTTCATTATAAAAGTTTTCCTCAGGGTCCTGCTCTTTGGCCAGTATGATATCATGGATTTTTTCAAGAATGAAGTCAATGCCATCATATATTTTTCCAATGCAAGCATTATCTTTGTCTACAAATCATATCATACTCAAAATAGGCTCCGTGAAACTCAGCAAATATTCAACTTTTCCCCACCAATTCTCATCAAGGATCCATGATTTTATTTTTTGGGCTCTTTCTATGTTAGATTGCCTCCAGACAGTCCAAACATTATCAATCACCATCATGCTCAAAGCATGTCTCACCTTCACAAGTCGTCTCAAGACGAGTGTGTGAGAGGCAAACCTAGTCTCAACAACCTATTAAAAAAGAATGGAAACAATTCAATAACAACATAAATTGAAATTGATTTAAAAATTTAAAATCAAATATTAAATTTAAAATGAACTGTTCATTTACATTCAACAGCTCTAACTTTGAAAATCTTCTGAATATGGCTTGAGACATGTGATGGTTGGTGACAAACATATAAATCTTGTTTTCCTTTGTGTATATTTACTCAATCCATGAAATTTTCTCAATCTTATGCATCATTAGATTCAGGGAGTGTATTGCACATGGTGTCCAAAATATGTGCTCATACCTACCCTCTACTATCAATCTTGTTGCCTTGCAATTTTTGGCGTTGTCTATGATGACTTGGACAATGCTTTGCAGGCCCACAGACTCAATAGCCTCAAAGAGAATATTTGCAATTTATTGGGCATCTTTTACTTCCCCCTCACGATCAACAGCCTTCAGAAACATTGGCTCTTTGGGGCATACTGCAATAATGTTGATGAGAAGTCTATTTCTGGAGTCTTTCCATCTATCTGATATAATAGAGACTCCTGATTCAGTCCAAGAATCTCTAATTGGTTGTAGAGATGTCTAAATGTGTTGGACTTCTTTTGCTAAAAGAGAAGTGCGAACCTTATTATAGCTAGGGTTTGTATACCCTTGTGGTGCCTCATTAATGCCTCTCACCATCTGCTGCCAATAAGGTGATCTCAAGATATTGAATGGTAGTCCACATGCAAATATACACTGAGACACCAATTCATCTGCAATTTCCCTCTTCTCAATGTTAAATGTTTTTTCTAATGGGCCTTTTGTTCTCTTGCTTGATGGCCCTGAGGTATCTGCATCAAAAGGGGGATCATCTGGAACAGTTTCAGCACAAGTCTCAATGAAAGGATGAAATGATGGTGTTGATGTCGGTAGTTTTCCCATGGTCCTCTGCTGTAAAGATATAGTTCTGGAGCGAGCTCTTGTTGCTTCAAAGTTTGCATCCTCTTGCTCTTTTCGGTACATGGCTATGGTTTTCTTTTCCACCTTCTTACACAGTCTAATACCCATCCCCGATACCCCCATCAGATGAGCTCTCAAACGGGTATATGAGGATTTAAATATGCTGGCACAATGGGGGCATGTCCAAACTTGGACACCACCAATAGCAACAAGCTCTACCACTTTCACATGCCTCCATAAAGGATAATTTGGATTCATTTTCACTATCATACCACCAGAAACATTTCCCCCCTCTTGCCCCACTGAAGTTGAACTCGATGCCATGATTGTAGGATTAATTTGTTTAAACTTTTAACCTACAATAAGAGATATTTTTTTAAACATTGCTAAATATTAAAATAATTTAATTAAAAACAACAAATACAAATTAGAAAATTCATTTGTTAACCCATACAGGTCAATTTTTTATTTTGATCACCAAGTTTGCCATAAGTGATGCGAGGTGAGAGCATACACAGAGGGTAGACGTTTAAATTTTTAACAAATTCAATTTAAAACTTTAAAATTGAGATAATGGTTACTTGAGATGTGAATCTAACCATTGTGTTTATTTCAAGAAGCTTGAAAATGGGAGCTATATTATTTTGTTATTGTATGTAGATGATATGCTTATTGCAGGATCTAGTATGCAGGACATTGGTGAGCTTAAGGGAAAGCTAGCTCACACATTTGCTATGAAGGATTTACGAGCTGCAAAAAGAATCTTTGGCATGCAAATACACAGAGACAAGAAGAATAAGAAATTGTATTTGTCTCAGGAGGATTATATCTACAAGGTGTTAGAAAGGTTTAAAATGCAGACTTCAAAACTTGTAAGTACACCTATGGCTGGACACTTCAAATTGAGCAAAGATCAATGTCTTTCATCACATGAGGAGGTCAAATGCATGAAACGAATACCATATGCTTCAGCAGTTGGGAGTCTCATGTATGCCATGGTTTGTACCAGACCAAACATTGCACAGGTAGTGGGAGTTGTGAGTAAATTTATGGCCAATCCAGATAAAGAGCATTGGAAAGCAGTCCAATGGATACTCATGTATTTGAGAGGGACATCTAGCATGAAGTTATGCTATTGAAGTTCGGATACTTCTTTATGTGGCTATGTTGATTCGAATATGGCTGGAGATCTGGATGGTAGAAGAGCACTACTAAATATATTTTCACAGTTGGTGGGACAATTAGCTACATATCGAGATTGCAGAAGGTTGTGGCTTTGTCTACTACAGAGGCAGAGTATGTTGTAGCTACAAAGGCTAGCAAAGAGATGATATGGATGAGCAGGTTCATGGAAGAGTTGGGAAAGGAGCAAGATGATTGCAAATTGTTCAGTGACAGTCAGAGTGCAATTCATTTGGTAAAGAACTCAACGTTTCATTCTAGAACAAAACACATTCAGTTGAGATATCACTTGATATAGTAGGTATTAGAGAATGGGCAGCTGAAACTGGAGAAGATTCGTACAAGTAAAAACCCTGCGGATATGCTAACGAAGCCATTAGCAAAAGAGAAGTTGGAGCTACACTCCACTTTTGTTGGTCTTCGAGTTTGAGACTTGAAGAGGAAGAAAAAAAGCTAAGGATCTAAAGATGACGTTGTACAGGTATAGTGCAGTAATTTATCTCCAAGTGGGAGATTGTTGAGATGTGAAGCTCAATTAATTAAGTTTAGCATGCTATATCAACTTGCTGGAAAACACAGTAACCAGGATCGGTTATGAAGGGACCGGCATCGGTCAGACAAGTAGGAACCGTCATCGGTTAGGGCTAACCGACATCGGTTACCTGTGTGTGAGTGTTTTATTTAACTCACAGGAATTAGATCTAATTTTAGTATTAAAGCAGATATATTGATTGTAATTGCATGGCTAAGTGCCCTAAGTTTGTATAAGGTATTTATAAGCTAGAAAGCTAGGGTTAGAAGAGAGTGATTATTGTGAAAATAATTGTGAAAGAGAATTCTTGGAGAAGGAGAAGCTTGAGAGAAAGAAAGTACTGTACATCGTGAGAGGTGTGGAAGATTGTAAATCTTCATTGTATATCTTCTGAAAGCTTTGGATAATAGATTGGCTTTTTTCTTGGTAGATGTAGCCCACACTGGGTGAACCACGTTAAATCTAGTGTTGATTTATAACTCTTGTTTTGTATTTTTTTTCTAGTAGAATATCCGTTTTTATCGCATGTATGCTTAGATCTGATATATTATTTGTACAACCAGTGTGCTAATCCCAACACCAATTCTGAAAGGGTTCAAGGCAAAAATTGGCAAATTGTAAGAGAGGCGGAGAAAATTCGAAGAATGAAAGATAAGTTCCAAGAGGTATCCTTCAATCATGTGCCTAGAGAACTCAATAAAGTGACGGATGCAATAGCCTATTGGGCTCTTGACAACCATAATCTCATTTGTTATGGTCCTCCACCGTTATATTGGTCGTCAAAGCTTCAAGGAGATCTTAGACAAATTCTTGATAAAGATTTGCATTAATGTTTGTTTCTAATATGTGTGCTTTTGTTCATACTGCCCAGGTCTGGACTAATAGTTTCCATGCCTGGCACAGTCGAATATGTACATTTTGATCTCTTTATGATATGAATTTTCTCCAAGTTTTTTTTAAAGAAAAAAGTGTAACTTCCTTTGATCAATTAGTTTGCAACATCCTTGTCTAGCAAAAACAATTGTAGATTGTATACGTGCTAGAATTCCCAGCAGCAACATTGCTCCTAATATCTTCGACTTTATCTAACAAGCAATGAGTGATCCTTAAAGCATGTTGTTTTGAGTTTCCACTTGGTGTAGAGACTTCTCTTGCAAAATCTTTGGCATTCTTAACAATCTTTTCTTCTTTTCTTTTTTGGCCACTCTCTCCAATCTTTTGACTACTCAATGAATATGTAGGACCAATAACTTTTCCTTTATCTTAACAATTGGCATCAATCTATTCTTATAAGCCTTAAAGGTTAGCCTTATTAATGTCCTTTGTGTTTTTCTTCTCTCTATCTCTCTCTGCAGCATACTTGCATAGCACCATCTTGTCACCTTTTTACTTTTTGCTCATGCTCTTCGTGTACATTTTGCAGATTGATAAACCAATGTGCAAGGAATCATGGTAAAAGAGTCTTCAACCAATCAATGTGATGTTTCCACATGAGGTTATCATCCACTTTCTATAAAGTAACTTAAATGTCTGCAGATTCCTATTGAAGGATAATTTCAATCCTCCATACATAAGTGGAGTCTTTCTTTAAAATTCCCCCTTCTGCCAATTAGATTCATATCGCTATACTTCATGATCCATCAATGTTTTCCTCCTTTTCTTTCAATTTTTTAATTTTTGAGATTACCTATGGCTGCAAGGTTTTGCAGGTGTTGAGTAACAACATAGTATTTAGGCTTCGCACTACTCACAAGAAAAACAAACGACAAAAGTGTGAAACCAAAAGCTACTAAATCTTAGAATAAAATATTGAAATCTAACACAAATGCGTCAAATTTATCCAATATCTCACTTGACAAAACATGCTTTTGCACTCAACAAGATAAATTCACAAAGAAGCACGGAATTTACAGAATAACTTGTACAACACCCTTGAATGAGGTACACTACCATGCTCTATTTATAAGATAAGGAGATAAAGGTGAAACTAAGGTACAATTGGGAGTCACAAACAGTTGACTCCAAAACTAGAAAGATTTGCCTAGTTAATCATAGTGAAAACTAGCCGGATATAGCCTGCAAATATGATTGCTTGGTGAACTAGGACTGGCTCTAAGAGAAAGTGACACTTACTCTAGTGTAACTAAAGACATGGATATTCATTCAATTATCCACGTTTACAATAAAATATTTTCTTAAATGTAAAATGTTAACTTAGAGAAATATTAACTAGCCTAAGTTTAATGTGTATGCATGCCCATACTCTTAAAAAAATAACTTTAATAGGAAACAAAACATTATGCACATATTATCTAAGAAAAATACACAAGGAAACAAAAGATTAGCCACATATTACCTGAAAAAAATCACATAATCACCATATACAAAAATGAACACAACACAATATAGGTGGAGATACGAATGTCTTCATTGATAATCATTTTAATATACAAGGTTCTCCCTCAGCTAAATTCATTCTTTCTATTCACATTCCCATGCCATCATAGATTTTCATCCAATTTCTTTCAAAAATTTCAATATTTGAGATTGGTTTTGATTGTACAATATTGATGATTGTGTGAGTGATGATGACACAATGTGGGCTTCACATGGCTGACAAGGGAACAAAATGATAAAAACACAAAACATATAGCTACTTTTACAGCAAATAATTTGCATATGGAACAGAATATTCATTGCATAAATAACATAACTCAATATAATCAATATGCATAGTCAAAATAAACTTGATAGAGACCTATAAATCAAAATTGAAATTCAATAAATTACAAACATTGAGAGAGTTCCAAAATAGGTTACCGAAAAGTATGAGGATGATGCCAACGGAGCAGACTTGCGCGGGGCAATATAGGGAGAAAGCCGAGCAAATTCACAAACCAAGTGAAGAGTGACCAGAGAGGATGAATCTGGCAAAAGAATCAAAGCCAAACGGGGAAGAGAAGCAAAGGATACGGAAGGTTTAGATGCAGAGACACTAGGTATGATAAGCTAGTTTGAAAAGGAGTTTGAAATCACAGTAAATAGAAATGTCCTACAAGGATTAACAGGCAAGAACTATAGGGGACAGGCAAGGTATTTGGGTAATCATCGTGTTCCAATGACCTTGCTGGCAGCCCAAGTAGACTAGGTACGCGTGGAGAAAGGGTTAAGAAAAATCAGTTTAACCCAGATCTAAATCCTCCTAAAATGCCAAAAGAAAAATCAGACAGAAATTGTGATTGATGAAAATATTCATATTAGAATTATAGAGGAGATGCCTAAGAGAACAGGGGATTAACTGACCCTATATTCTTTTGATAGAGCCCTATCTACAAGTTCATCAGGGCATGGACTAACATGGAATCCCTGAAGCAATGGATGGGGGCTAAATGGCAATTCTGTTGATGCCAAGACATGTAATTTTTTGGCTAAAGGTTATTTTCAAGTGACCTTTCAAAAAGCAGAAGATAAGGAGAAAGCCTTTACAGGAAGGCCGTGGTTCTTCAAAAGTACAGGGTTGTATGTCCGTCAATGGACCCCACATCTAAATCCAGAGGAAGTGATAATGAAGGAGGTGCCATTGTCGATCATGCTGTATAAGCTGCCACCAGAGTATTGGGATGACGAAATATTTAGAGATTTGACATCGAAAACTGGTAAGTTCATCTGCCTTTCAGAAGCAACTACGAATTAGGAATTATCTACATGTGCTAGGATATGTTTGCTAATGAACCTGCCTAATCCATTTCTGAAAGCTGTTAGGATCTCCTCCCCTACTAGGGTATGAAAATAAAACCTATATTATGAGTGTTTCCCTTCAGATGCCATAATTGTAGAGTGGTTGGGCATATCATGAAAACCATCCAATAATGGTAAAAAATAATTAGAGTGCATAGAAAATATTGGAAGGTCTCCTGACATTAAGCTAAGAGGCCCATATAAAACAGCAGGCAGGAGTGGGAAACCTTCAAGCCTCCCACTAAATCTAGGCCCCTGTCTAAAATGGCAAGCAAAATTCTAACTCGGAGGCAAGAAAAGATGAGGTCATATGGAGAAACCATGACCAATTTAAGTACCTGCAAGAACTGGGGGAAACAAAAAACAATAAGAGCGCGAAAAAATAGAAAATACCCGTTGTGGCTAAAGTTGATATAGCTACAGAAGAAATGTAAACCAGACACAGACTCTATGCTGATAAAAAAGGATGATTCAGATAAATGTTGGCATCCATCACATCTAAACAATGATGACGGGATGCAAAAGCTCTGTGTCTACCAAGAAATCCATGAGACACAGATCAAAATAAAACTTAACCAACCAAATTTGGGTGTAATCTGAAATCCTTTTTCCACCCAAACTTGATCCAATTCCAAGAGTGGAGGAAGCAATTGGCACCTTAGAAATAGGGAGTCTGATGGTCCAATCCTTCTTGGAAGTGGAGGTTATGAACTGGCAGTGGGATGTTGTCAACATAATAAAGATTCAAGAAAATAAATAAAATCTACATCTTAAAAAAGGTAAAATTCAGAAAAGAATTGACTTTCAGAAAAATCAAGAACTGACAGAAGAGTTATGGGATCCCTACCTATGAAAACCTAGCCCACAACTAATGGTTGCTAACACAAGGAAGAAATACCAAAAGCGAAAAATCAAAAAGGATAGTTAGTGCGACTTGGAAAAGGGGCGCGGAAACAAAATATGACTGACTTGATTGCAAATGTAAGGGGGAAACCCTCCACTCATTTGTGACACTCAATGGACTTGTCGATGCAGAACTCCAAACATATCAACTCAAAACTTACATATAGGAACGGGGATTCTAGGTACAAGGGATGACCACAACGGTCCATATGTAGATAAACATACCAACCCATCATTGATACATTACATGTTTATATGATTGTTCCTTTTGAATGCTTGGGTTACTAATGGTATGTACAATGATGACAACACACAATGAAAAAATCTTTCCCTCCAGTAAAATGTTGTCTATCCCTCTACCCTTCTAATGAACTTTTCCTTGTAGTAATTTTTACTTTTGCATAGTATAACTGAAAAAAGTCCTTTCCCGTATCTATATACGGGAAAACAAAATCATACTGCACATAATTAGAAAAGCCTAGAAGTGACCATTTTTCCTTGCATAAGTTTCTCTACCAATGGACACAAATTAAAAAGGATAATACAATCCTTATTGTTGATAATGGACATAACTAGAATGACGAAAGTAACCCTTGTCTGTCTATGCTTCAGTTTTACATGCTTTGTTTCTTCTACAATTCTAACTCTTCCACTAGATGATTTTTTATCAAATGAATGTACAATCACAAACAAAGATGTTGGGCATCAACTTAGATGCAGCAAAGGGTATGGTTTTGAAGGCTCTTCTACCAGCTAAATGGATTTTTTTAAATGAAAAACTTAACAGGAAAAAATCATGCTAATGCCATGATGTCTCCCAATTTCTTGATGGACTAAAATACAGTCTTCTGCTATCAAATTTTATGAAACAAAAAATGAATTTCATAAAAAAGACTAATGTTACTCCCACAGTCCTTCCAATGACGACTAACATTATAAGGAGGTGTGGCCAAAGATAGCGTGAACGATTAAGGAATATATATGCTCATCTTTAACTGCTGTCAAGGAAAGTTAAAGCTCTACTCTAAACATGTAACAAACTATTTGAAAAACGTTTTCAAAATAGAATAAATTACCTAGAAGTTCCACTATGTGCATCTTCAGGCATAAGGTTTTCTGGGTGATATGTGGGGAAAACACCACTGTATTGGCTAATTCTAACAAAATTATCCAAGGAATGCCTACATATGAAGTGCAAGGTAGATGACTCTCCTTTCTTCTTTGTATAGGAATATGACTAGATTCTCTCCAGTAGCACTAACTATACATAAATCATATATGAGAACTCTCTTATTCATAATCGTCTCTTTCTGAATATGATGATGTTAATGATACTAGTTTCATTGATTGAATCTATATGCATTAGGCTTGCACATGACACTACAAAAGTGCTATGAAGCCAAGTTTGTTTCCAATATGAGATTTGCCACATACCTTCAACATGATATATTGGCAATCAATTGATATGTCACACGATGAGTCCATTTAAGTGTACTTAGGCCAACCATGTGTATATAAATTCATTACCGAATCAAAATATATCCTTTATTCATGTACTCATGCTCCACTGATAAGGAGGAATAACACTGATCCGAAATTATAGGCAAACCCTTAAAATTCTTTGGTGGTGCTGGTATCTTCTGCGCATAAAATATTACGATCGGCATTGTTCCATAAACTTGAGCTAAAGTCTTTATAATGCAGCTTTGAGTTCAATTTTCAACACAACTGCCATTGGGTTCTCAACTGTGATATATTTAGCATCCATACATCTGATGCAGTAGGATGATTTTTAGTTCTCATAAGTTTCTTCAAGAAAAGTAAACTCCATAACCACATAAATTACGAAAAATTAATTTAATTGAATTGTTAAATGTTCTTCAAAATCAACAAGTGAATTGCAAATTTAAAAATATTATGTTTTATAATTATTTTAAGTGCATTAGTTGTAAAAAAAAACTACAAACAAGAATATTTGCAAACGTGATAAAATACCAACACATCAAGATCTTAGTGTAAAGGATATCTATATTTTACCTGATAGCGTCGATCTCGACCTTGTTTGGCACTACCTCCCGCCGAATCTCCTTCAACAATAAAGATCTCTGGAGATCCAAAAAATTCATGACAGCATATTTTATATAAAATTAAAGAAATACATATGTTAATTAAAAAACAGGAATTACAATAATTGAAATTTTCTTTAGAGGTTATAGTTCACTTAACATACAAAAAAACTCAATTTCCTCCCCAAAAAATATTAGACATGTTTGAGAATATTTTAGATAGGAAACTTACAACAATACACAAGGTAATGAATATAGATTAGTAGATAGTTTAGAATCAGAGCCTTATGAATTCCTATAATTTACATACGTACAAATGTCGGTGAAAACAAGGTGATCTTTTTGTTGAGTTAGTAGGCTCAAAAATAACATCAGTTGAGACAAAAGTATTAAACGGATAACAAGTTCATTGGTCAAGATCACAGGTTGCTCGGGTGTAAGTTCATCAAGGTAGTAATATGTCCACACATAGCTCAAGGTCAGAAGGCCACCATGTCATTAGGTCCAGTAATAATGCACCCAAGTACTTTACGTTTACATGTTCACTAAATATATCGGGATTTCATAAATTGCAAAGGGGGGTACTTTGAGTTAAACACTGAGTCCTCTAAGGATGTCACTTAAGTGACATGACCCCACACAATAGATAAATAGACATAATAAAGTAATTATGATAAAAAGAAAATAGTTGACTTAAATGGGAAACACACTTCCCTCCAAAAAGTGTTGAATCTAATCTCCGCCATTGAATCTTTCGGATCTCAGTTGTCCAACTAGGAAACTCTAATTGAAGCCCTATGCTAGACCCTTAACTTATAATAAGTATTGGGATATGTATGGCCTACATGTCGCTAACATAATCTCTTACCTTGTCACATCACGTTTCTTTATGTTTGCATATTGTTATTAGGGTCAACCTATGGAATAACCATGGTGTAAGTAGAGAATATATAGGAGGTAGTGGTTAGTACTTGATCATCATATCGCGTGTGTATTTTATTGCAACGTTGTGGAGGTTGCCTCCTCAAATTGATTGTCATATATTTTGTTTTGTTGTCTATCAAATATCAAGTATTAGTTCTATTTTATTGTTATAATTATGAATTAATGTTATTGTTCTATTTATGTGTTCAACTATGCAATCTATTGTTGAAACCTCTTATTCAAAAATCGCAATTTATCGGCGATAAATCGTGTTCCTCCATCAAAACGATTAAACTTTTGAAAAATCACGATTTTTGTAATCCGATAAATCGCGATCAAATACCCTGAAAAAATCGTTGAAAATCGGTGGCTAAAATCGGCGAAAATCGTGGGGAAAAACGCGGCCTAGGGGTATAACATGAAAATAGACTAAATCGTTTTTTTTTAATCCTCTTTTCTCTTTCCACGACTTCGTTTTTGCAACAGCAACTTGCGTTTACTACTGCGAGGGCATTTGACTTTCATTTTTGCGACTGCGAGGCCATTTCCTACAGATCCGTGGCTCATTACCATCAGTTCGGTGGCTCCATTTCGTGGCATTTCCCAGTTCGTGGCTCCAGTTCAGTCATTTCGTGCCCATTTCCAGGCGGCAGCAGGGTAAAAATTAAACTACTGTATATTTATTATTAAGTATTACTATTAATACTGTATATTATTAATAATAGTAATACTGTATATTAATATTAATAGTTAATAACTTAATAGTAATAGTAAATACTGTATAATGTACAGTCTAGACTATAGTATATTAATATTTATTATTAATACTGTATAATATATATTATAAATAGTAAAAACTAAATACTTTAACTGTAATTGTAAATTACTAAATACTGTATAGTGTACAGTGTATACAGTGTATAGTGCACTGTATACTGTAATATTAATATTAAATTTTAATAAATACTATAAGTATTAATATTAAGTATTATACTATTAACTATTAAGTATAAATTCTGTATATTCTATATATTAATAATAGTATATTCAAGAATCAATATTGTATAAAGATTTTTAAAATGTGGCATTCTATAGAGTCACTTCTCGCATCATTTAACATTGTTTTTACATTTAATTTAAGTATATTTCATGAATTTAAATGTTTTTAAAAGTTGCCCATTTTTTGCCGATTCCCAATTTTCGATTCAAAATTTGGCCTGCCGATTAATCCCGATTTACGATTTTTTGAACTATGGTTGAAACTACCGGAGTAATTTCATTACAAGTGGTATCACAACTCCAATTTGGGCAAGGTTTTCTGCGTGCAATTTATTTCAAGCCTAGCATATGTTCTACAAGCCGCATGACCAGAAATGATAGCTCAGATCTGGAGGAAAATAATTTTTCCCGTCACTAGGGCATTGTTTGAGGGTTTTTCTCCAAAAACGAAGTCAAAAAAGGAATTAAAACGTGTCAAGATGTTAATATCCTTGCGCAAAATAGCAATCTTTTCAAATAGACTATACCAATTACACAACACACTAAGTAGACCTTAGATTAGAGAACATAAGGAAATTACTGTTTTTCAAAGAATGTGATGAACTAGGAAAAAAGTAAAGTTTTATGCAATCATGCCTTCTCAACACGAGGAAATTCACTGAAAAAATGATCTTAAATTTTATGCAGCTATACCAATTACAATTTCACCAACACGGAATTTCTATAAATTTCCTTGCTTGAATGTAATTACCGCTGCTGTACATTCAATAACTATAAGTGTGCAAGAATCAATTAACAACGTTACAACTTTCTACAATTGCTGGTAATTCATTAAAGCAAAGGGAAATCATAAAACATGGGGAAGAAACAAAACCACAACATCCACACATAAATTGCCATAGGACATACCCTAGCAAAACCTGACATGAGAAAACTCTTGCATGGAAATGATTGGTGCTTCTTTGCTTAGATTCCGATCAATTCAAGGAATGAAAACTAAAAAGAAATAGTTCAAAAAAGGAGCAAATGGAATACTGGGGTCTGATGCAGATGACTCCAACAACAATCTCCTATGTAGTGGGGTCTGATGCACAAGATTCCAACATCAATCTCCTGTGCCTTTCCGGAACCTCATCTGGAATTCTCCACACCTACACAAGAAGAGCTCAGAGGATATGTTTTAAATGTCCTCTGGTGTTCAAATTGGCCTTCCAACCTTTCCTCTCCCAAGGATTTTATTTCCCACATTTCTAAGAAAATACCGAATGCCCTAAAAAAACAAAGGAAAAGAACATTCCTAGCTGATCCTTAAAGGATCATACCTCCTCCATGCATGAGGTTTTTTTCCCCCAAAAGGTTTCTTTGATAAAAGGTAAAGAAGCAACTCCTCTACCTTCTTCCTAGCAATACCATTTTGCTTTGCTAGGAAGCTGACCTCTAATTCCAGTCAACAAAAAAAATGATAACTAAAATTAATTCTTTTAGATTTCCACAGGGAGACATTGTGAATAGTATATCTGGAATGCACTGTGTTTCATCCTTTTTATGTACCTTATTCCTGATTAGGACTTACCTATGAATTTCAACAATGTAGTCTACCACAAGAGCATTCTATCATGTAGACTCCATTGTTTAGTTTAGGATCAAGCTTGTCCTTTGAGGACCTATGATTATTTTAAAGCTAGACTGCCAAGATACGGGTACGGATACGGGTTCGGTATGCTGAAACAGAAAATTTTATAAAACCCTCACGTACGATTCGCTGCGGGTACGTTCGCACAATATATTTTTAAAAATTAAAAAATTTAAATATATATAAAAATTTAAAGAAAACAATAAGCTTATAGTCTCAGCAACCTATAAAATATTAGAAGCCAACATCAATCTTATTATGAATTCGAAGCCATCTAAAGCAAGATTGCTTTGACTGAATACAAGAAGACCACAACACATTAAATCTATGAGTCCATCTACTAATGGGCTCACAAACATTCCACTTATTGTTAAGGCACAGGGAAAGGTTTGCAAAGAACGCAATCTTTTCATAGAGTTGTTTGGAGGTAGCCTCTTGGAGAGGGGGCCCTTTGAGCCACCACAGAGTATCCCAAAAGCCATTCTCATCCTCCATAATTAATCCAGTAGAGGGAACTGTGTGTAATGACCCTTTCAAGGGTTTAACCACAAACAATGGAATTTAGCCAAACACTCAAAATATTCAGATCTGATTTTTAATTGCAGCAGACTAAAAAATGCAAAAATCAACGAATTATACTCTTCACAAAATATGCCAAAACACCATAAACACTTCAAATTCACTTGCCACAATTTATATTATATATATATATATATTATATATATATATATATATTGCAACCACAAGAGCCAAAATCAATGAAAATATTAAAGAAATACACTGTTGGAAATTAATTATAACCAGTTGATTGCAGCCACAAGAAAATTGTAGATATAGGCCTATAAACCCCCAAAAATCACCAAACTTGAGATTCCGGCCTTAGAAAATATGATAAATCAGATTATCAATCAAAATTGTACATATAGTTCACCAAATGTCCAAAACCCTACTCAAGGTAGGTCGCTCCACTAGAAATAAATCAATAACAATCTGAAAATGACAACCTCAAATCAGCCTTTACACCAATCCCTGAGTCAAGTTGAAGGGTTTCCGTCCTTCACTCAACCTCGAGAAGGGTTTTCGTCCTTCTAGGCAAGTCACATACGAGGGTTTTCATCCTCAAATGCAAGAACAAAGAGCTCCTAGCTCGCAATGCTCCAATAAGATAAAATGCACCAAAGTCTAGGTAGCAAATGATGTCTTAACTCTTCTTTTATATCTTTCAATTGGTGCCAAAGTACAAAAAGGCAAGGCCGACCGATATAAGAAACAAAACACTAAAGAAAACATAAAATAATAGTAAAAAACATATCATATAGATGCTCAATGTTCTCCTCCTTTGCTTCTTTGCCATGGAGAAGGAATGGCAAGAAGACCTAATAATAGCTCTCAAGTGGGAAAAAGGGACATTACACTGTGAAAGCATTTCTGAGCATTGTATACATTCTAAACTGAGATTGAGGAAGCTTATAGAAATCTTTAAGGTCTGTCCATTCCATCCACTTCCCAAATTTGTACCATGAAATATTTTAATTCCTTTCTCAAACCAAAGGAGGGTATAGCAGCCTCTTGTCAAGGCAAGGATCTTGTCATTATATTTCAAATTCCACCAAATCGATTTGTAGGCTTGGCACCTAGTGTCAAAGGAAGAGAACATAGGCTGCCCAACCACCAAGTGCTTCACTTGTTCCTATGCCTTCCAAGTTGACTAAACAATAAAGGACCCTCGAGGAGCAACAAGAAAGCCCCCAAATCGTAAGTCAACCAAATGAAGTCCTTTTCATCTCTCTTGACCCTTACATGCCTATTGGCAATACTGAATCTAACACGAACTTTCAAAGGTTCAATTCCAGTCAAAGCCCTCAACTTTTTTTTTGCACTCAAAAAAAAAAATGTGTGGGTACGTACCCACATGCCCTGGGTACATCCCGGGTACGGTTTTCTGTACCAAGAAAGTACCCAAGGCCTGTGGGTATGTACCCACAAAGTACCAGTACCAATTTTTGTACCAGGTACGTTTTAGACCCGGTACGTGCCAGTACTGGAAGTTTCGGTGCAGTCTAGTTTTAAAGTATATTAGTGGGTAGGAAAGTAGTAGTAATTTTTATTTTTCTTAAGACTCTTAGAAATTTCATCAGATGTGTTTTTTATGTAAGGTGAAAGCACTTTGCACTTATCATCACTCTGATTGATTTCGTATCTTATTTGAGGCTTTTCTCGTCTTCTGAAAATCTCTGTTTATCTATTTATTGTTGTAACCAATTTTCTTAAACATTATTGTAAAGTATCTTACTTTTTGTTTAAAAAGCTCTTCATCAACAATCCTAATGGGTCTAGTCGCTAGTGTTTTAAGAACGCTTGCTTTCTAAGCAAGGGGATGACAGGAATCTGCTCTAAGAGATAAAATAATGTGTGTTTTCCTTTTATATCTTTCATGTGAGAGAATCAAGTCATCTTTCCTTCTTAAAAGCACATCAAGGAACAGAATGGAGTCTTCAATTGCCAACTCCATAATGAATTGTATGTGTGTTGAAATGTTATTGAGGTGTTACAAAAAAAAACAATTTTATTTCTACCATGATGCCAGTATACTTTAGTGTCATCATCAAACCTCTTCCACCATTCTGGTTTCAGTGCGTATGAATCATTTGCTTTCTTCTCAAAGGCTTCCATAAATAAGTTTACAATGAGACCTGAAAGGAGAGAACCCATTGCTATACCTACAGTTTGTTCATATATATTTCAACATCAAAGCTATAGAAGGTAGCTCAAAGAAATAATTCCACCAATTTTACAACTTCAAAATCATTGACTAGTTTAAGCATTTCAAGGGTTTTGTGAAGGGGGATATTTGTAAAAAGGGAAACCACATCAAAGCTAATTCTTGTTCCTTGATTATCCACCTTTTGTTCCTATATGAATTCAATGGAGTAAGAATCTAAAATTGTTGCACTGCAGAAAGTCTTCTAGAACAAATGTCAAAATGTAAGAAGTGGAAATTTTCTATAAGGATGACTCTAAATATCAAAGACTTCTCAAACATCATCTCAGAAGTGGTTTTGTATGCTCATTGCACCATTACTTGAGTTGGGAACAAACTTAAACCCATATCTATATGAGCAAGACAATCTACAGTGCATTTAGAGGGCACCTTTGGATGTCAAAGCCGGATATGACACAGCATTAACTTCAGCAACACAATATTGCTAAATGTCTCGTCTAAGAACCAACTTTGTTCACATACAATGTAAAAATGTTCTTTAATTTTTCATCTTTATCTATTTCAATTATTTTATTATAAATTTACTTGTATTTATCATTTCAGTCTGTATTGTGATTCGCTTTTGACAATGCAACGTAAGCATTTGAGTGAACAATAGTGTTGCAAAGATCCAATTAACAAGTGATCAACCAAACTTGAAGTGCTTCTTGTTATAAAGGAAACCACGTTCATTCACACATAAATCGTACAAGTGGTGCAATGAGAATGAAATAGAAAGGTTTTTGGACCTAGTCGTTTTCCAATGTAGAACATGCTTGTCAACCAAACAAATTAAAGAGTTTATAGCCATAAATCATATCACTCGGGGTGGAATTGATCCAATATCTGAGTGGTCCAATCATAGCATAACAAATCAGAAGAAACACCTAATATAGAAGGTTACCAATGTGTCATAATATTCAATAAGACCAAAAAAATACATAGAAGAAACACGCAATATAGGGCATACCAATGTACCCAAATATTGAATAAGCTCAATAAAATACCCTTAAGATAGAGTTTCACCATACAACTATCCTTAAGGAAGGATACATCAAATATGCTCCTTCAATGAGGGAGCTCAAATAAATCTCAAGAAAACAGATTATCTTAATCATATGATATGAGATGTGTATATTTTCTACCTGACCACAACCTATATTTATGTGCTTTGTTAGCATTATTTTTACCCAAATATTGAATAAGTTCAATAAATTACCCTTAAGATATAGTTTTACCATACAACTATCCTTAAGGATACATTACATATGCTCCTTCAATGAGGGAACTCAATACAACTCAAGACAACAGATGATGTTAATTAAATGATATGAGATGTGTATATTGTGTACCTGAACACAACCTATATTTATGTGCTTTCTTAGCATTATTTTTATTAAGTTATATTTTGGATGCCTAGAGTTAGTGAAGGGTTACGACATGACTTAGCCATGGGTTAATTAGGGTTACTAGTGGTAGAATAGAAAAGGAGGAAAAACTCTAAAGATTAAATCTTTTTATAATATCAAATTTAATACAAGAGATAGCCGCCGTTGTGTGGGAACTATTTTGTTATAGTTGGATTTGCAAGTGAAATCCACCCTCGTGGAAGCAGGTGCTCCCATCTTTCTCTTTATTAGCATTTTTACTCTATGTTTTGCAACTTCATTTTCTGTTGGCATTTTGAATGCAACAAGTAATACTAGAGCTTCAATTGATTTTTGCAGCCATGACCGAAATGCCGAGGGGAGTTTAATTAAGAAACAACTCAAGTTCATAACCAAAAAGGAGATGAAGGGGTTATTTAATGAGTTTTTTAAGGAGGTTTGAAAGGAGTGTGTTCATTGGGAAGGCAGCCAGAGCAGCCAGCTGATGAAGAGGAGGATGGAAACATTTGGGGAAAACTTGACCCGGACCCACCAAATGAGCAAGGGGATGAGCAAGTAGAGCACGAGAAAGAGAACAAAAATCACAGTCCTTTTAACCTGCGAATGAAGATCCCACCATATAATTTTGGAGGTAAGATCGAGGTTCATACATGGTTGAGCAAGCTTAAATTGACCTTTAGGGTGCAAAATATAAAAATTCAAGATGGCAACTTAAAAGTGTCTCTACAACATTTGGATGGTGCTGCCCACACCTGGGAAAAGAGATGAGTCTTTACAAACCCTAGGGGGAATTTTCAGACTTTTTTAATGCTCTAACAAAGAGAGTTGATCATAACTAGAATGAATCGTACGATACCCAATTAACACATATGTTTCAGAAAGATATTTCCCTTGAGGCATGTACAAAAAAAAAACAAGTTTTGGAGTCATAGGCCAAGCTCTCTTTAAATCTGGTGTGAAAGATCTATATTTCCAACCTGCAGGCGGATATTCAAACGGAGATAAGGATGTCTAAATCAGACTCTTTTGAAAGGGCTATTATTGTAGCTAGAAAAACAACAAAAACATTGATGCCCCAAAAAGTAAAATGGTAAGGACTACTGAACGTAGACCTTTTACTTGGGATAAGAAAACCAAAGGCGATGGAAAATTTGAATCTTCACTACTTAAAAACCCTAGTCATGAGTATGCTCTTACATCCACTATTCTAAACACATGTCATAGGTGCTCTGTCCCATGGAGCAAGGGTGATGCATGCAACCCCAAAAGCTTTTTATGGCAAAGGAGGTGGATTCCTCTAAGCTAATATTGCGAGTCAGATAATGAGGATACCCCAAAGAAACTTGATGTAAAGCGTGATCTTGACAATATATCTCTTGTTACAATCAAAACATGGGAACCATTTGTGTCACTTTCTACAATGATAGTGTTAGATCGTTTAGACACCTTCAAGTTCTTTTCCAATGTCAAGAAAGCTTGTGTTTTCGTCATGGTCAATCCTAGAAGCACGCCTAATATTTTGGATTAGAAACAAGTCCATAGGATAGGTCTACATGTAGACACTTCTTAAAGTTTTCTCATTCAGGATCCAGGTCACTAAAGTATTGATTGCGCAAGTAGTCCATAATGTTGAACTTTCAGTGGCAGATTAAGTCCTTAAAAATAAATTGTATGCAGTCGATATCGGGGTGCGGATGTTGTTTCAAGGGTTCAACAGGTATACTCACTTGGGACATACTCCACTAGCCACCAAGAGTGATTCTTGACATAAAAGCAAGGAGTCCATGAGTATGCCATTAATTCCTTGTCCCCGAGGGAAATCAAAAAAGTTGACTCCAATTAGATGAACAAAATTTTGAAGTGCCATTGAATAGGGCGGGACAATTGATGGGAGCAAGTGTTGATGAAACCATAGAAGAAATCGATGGAGATGTTGTGTCTGGTTGTCTGTGCTAGCTCATTATTCCTATATACAATGTTCACATATGTTTCTTGGTTTAGTTTTCGCAGTTTTGGTGGATCGTTCTAGTGAGCCCGCTTTTATTTCTTGTTTTAGTGTTTGCGTCTTTGCTCTGATCTCCAAGTACGTTTGCCTTCTCTATATATTTTCGTCCTTGTTCTGTGCCATTGTTTTAGGCCCTATTAAAGGGTTGCGACTTGATCTCTTGAGCCTCTACTTATTCGTGGGCTTGTGTTTTGGGTGTGAGAATTTGCTACAGTTTTTTACTATCACTTGTGTTATTCTATAGACATCTTTGCCCCACTCGAAGCCTTCTCTAAGTGTGTCTATTCGAGATTGCCCTTGGGGGAAGTATTGTATGGAAATGACTTCTTTAAAGAAGAATGCTGAAAGCAAATCTTCTTTCTTCCGTGTGGATGGTTTCAAAGCCTCCTTTAAAGAAGCCCTCCATGGTTCCTCGGGCAATATTGCAAATGGAAGAAATCTCCAGAAATTACCCTTGAGAATGCCCAAGTTAGACCCTAGGAAGAATGAGAAGGATTGCATGCAAGTTGGACCCTAGGAAGAATGAGAAGGGTTGCATGCGAGTTGCGGATGGAACACCGGTTCTTCAGCTACATAAATCTGATGTCCAGGGCAATATCAATGAGCTAAAAAATTGAGGCCTAATAGCTTGTTTTCTCGGTTTTTGACCTTCACTAAGGGTCTTCAAGGAGTGCGCCAAAAAAGTTTAGAACACAAAAGGTGAGTATTCGGTTTCTGCGTATCCCAATGGATATTTCTTGATTTTCTTCACCTCGGCAGTTGATCGTGAACTCATCTTTCAAGGAGGGCCATGGTTCTTGGGAAGAGCAAGTTTATTCATGAAACCCTGACACCCCATGTTTAAACCTGACGAAGAACTCCCCTCTGTGACCCCTATTTAGGTAAGACTTTATGGGCTTCTAGCAGAGTATTGGAATCAAAATGTATTCATGGCAATTGGTAATACACTGGGAACTTTTATGATAACGGTTGATGCCTCTTTACAACTAAAACAAATGATATATGCAAGGATTTGTGTTTTGATGGACCTTAATAAACCTCTGCCTACCAAAATATCCTTATTCATGGAGGAGGAATAGTGAGACCAGGTCGTGGATTATGAAAATATTCCCTTTAGATGTAGATTATGTCATGAATATGGACATCTGGTGAAGGATTGCACGCATAAAGTTTTAGAACAACAGGGGGAAGAATAGACTAAATATGACTTCATCACGCCAAAGAAGAAGCAAAGTGCAAAAAAGAATGGCAAAGAACACGTTGGAACTAGTAATACTAATAGATTTGTTAGCCTACAGGAACAAGAGCAAAAAGAATCGGAGGATCTTATGGAATCACAGGTGCCAGAAACACAGATGGATAAACCACCAGGAGTTCAAGGCCAACTAGAGGAAAAAGATCAGCAGCAAATGGTTATTTTCCAAGCACAACCTAACATGTGGAGGGGTCAAAAAATGTTTAATTCCGGAACAACTAGGGAGCGCAAGTGGCAATATGGTGAGAAGCTTCAGGTGGCATTGTCTCTCTTTGGGACCCCAGAATGATGATTGTTCTTAATTCCTTTGCGATTAAAGGAGCCTTATGTTTGCACGTTTACTCTAAATTGAAAGATCAGGAGTTCTTACTGTTTAATGTGAATGCTCCTCTTACTTTGGAAGAGAAAAGAAAACTATGGAAGAGTATGACAAATATTATCCAGTCTTCTACCCAGATGTCTGTTATTTTCGACAGTGATTTCAACACTATCCTAAACATCCAAGAGAAACAAGGGGGTAATCCCCATTTAGATGTCAGTTCAGATGTCATGTCTCAATTCATTCAGACTCATAATATAGTGGATGTGCCTACTATTAATGGTATGATGACATGATCCAATAGAAGACAGGGCCAAGATTGTATCTTGGAAAGATTGGACCGTTTTATGCTTTCAAAAGAATGTTGGTTAAAGGGTTGTGTACCTAAGACTACGATTCTCAACAATAATGGTTCAGATCATTGGCCAGTTTGCCTGGAAATTGGTAAAACACTTCCATGCAAAAGCCCTTTTAGATTTCAGCTTATGTGGCTTCATCATAAAGATATTGCTAGATATGTCGAGCAATGGTGGCGGGAAGGCAAGCCCCGGTTTGGCACTCAAATGTTTATGTTTTTTAAAAGACTGACATATTTGAAAATAAAGCTAAAAGCTTGGAACTGGAATGAGTTTGGTTATATAAAGGAACAAAAACTAAGATTCTTGGTCAATTGGAAAATATTAATGCTCTTCACCGACAATCGCGGTTCTCCTTGGATCTTTTCAAAAATGAATGTCTCTTGAAGGCAGAATTACAAGAATGGGAAACTAAAGAAGAAATTATGTGGAAGCAAAAATCCAAGATCCAATGGTTAAAAGGAGATGAAAATTCTTCCTTTTTCCATAAATCCTTGCTACCCGGAAGAATCCACAACTATATCCATTCCCTGTCCATGGCAGATGGTTCAAAGGCTCAATTGATACATGGGATGCAACAGATGGTTCAGTAGTAACTTCAACAATTGTTTACCTCTACTCTTGAACATCTTACCAAACAATATTTCTCAACAAAATAATGAGAAGTTGACTCAATCTGTCACAGAAGAACTCCAAGGAATTGTTTTCGGTATGAAGAAAGGTAAAACTCCTAGTCCGGATGGCTTTTTGATTGAGTTTTTCTGGGCATTTTGGGACATTATTAAAAGAGACCTACAAGTAGTTGAAGAAGCTAGAATGGCCAAAACTATGCTTAAGGAAATAAATAACTTACATTGCACTTAATCCTAACACTAATTAGGTGGACTATATCTCTAGTTTCCGTCCTATAGCCTTATGTAATGTTTTGTATATAATTATTACCAAAGTTATAGCAGAGAGACTAAAACCCTTCATAAAATTATTTCTCCTGAGCAAGGTGGATTTTTCCCTTGTCGCCATATCCATGATGAGATTGTGTTAGCACAAGAAATTTTGCATTCTATGGAAATTCAGAAAAACCCGACAATGTTTATTAGATTGGACCTTTCCAAAGTTTATGACAGAGTTGATTGGGGTTTTCCTTTGTAAGGTTTTGGCTGAATTTGGTTTCTCTACGGAATGGATCAAATGGATAGAGGCATGCTTCTCATTTGTTTCCTTTGTTGTTTTAGTTAATGGATCTCCTTAAAAAAAATTAGAGCTGCCAGAGGTATCAGTAAAGGAGACCCCTTATCCCCTTTTTTATTCATTGTTCTGGCAGAATGCATGGGGAGACTTATCAATAAAACCTATCAAAAAACTGTGTACCTTTTCAGCTGCCACGGGTCAATTGATCAATCAAGGAAAATCCAACATTTTCTTTGTTCACAGTTCTTGTAGACAAGAGCAAATTATGAATATCTTCAATTTTAAGAAGGGCATGCTTCCTCTTCAATATCTGAGTGTTCCTTTGGCCTCAAAAAAGTTAAAAAGATTGGCATTGGTTAATCAACAAGATTGAATCCAGATTACAAAAGTGGAAAAACAAGTGGCTTTCATTAGGAGGGAGGATGACATTGATTAAGTTTATCCTTCAAGCTATGTCGATAAATGTTGCCTCTGTTTTAAGTATTCCTAGCACTATTTTTAAACAGGTGAACTCTATTTGCCACAAGTTCTTATGGAGCGGAGTTCAAGATAAGAAGAAATGGTCCTTGGTTAAATGGGAAACTTTGTGTCAGCCAAAAAAGGAAGGAGGATTGATATTTAGATCTTCTCCTAAGCAGAATAAAGCCTTGGCCACTAAGTTATATTGGAGGTAATTATTAGATTTACCTTTCCTTCCAAGGGTTCTCCCACCTTGACGTTCATCACAATGGCAAAAGAAATGATAAAAAATAGCTCTTTTGGATTGTTAACAATGGTCAATCAGCTAATTTTTGGACTGATTCTTGGGATGGCCAACCCACTCTCATTCTCCAGTTTCCTCAGCTCAAACCTATTATCGAGCAAATGCAGGACATAGGTTGGGTTAAGGTAGCCCACTATGGTAAAATTGTTTTCAATCCTTGCGAAAGTGGAAAAGATTGGGTTCCCGTTTCTAAATGGCCCATTGCAATAGGTCATGATGATCAGACTTTGCTTCACAATACCTTGCAAGCTCGCCCTCTTTCTTCTTCACCATTACTAGATAAGTTGGGATGGAGCAGGATGATTCTTGTAATTATTCAGTATCTACTAGTTATGCCTCCTTCATGGTAGATAATCCTCATCCACTTCGGTTTCTCTTTAAACTATGTGGCCTAAAGTTAGTTTTTGTTTGGCTCCATATTCATAAAAGAGTTCTAATAGGGGACCGTCTTTTGAAGAGAGGCATGTATGGGCCTTTCAGATGCACTTTGTGTTTATAGGACAAAGAATCTTCTTCACATCTTTTTTTCCTTTGTCCTTGGGTTATTCCTATATGGCAACATCTCTCTTCTTTGTTTAATTTGCATTTAAATAACTTTGGGCTCCTTAAGGAGACTTTCAAAGCCTAGCAAAGGATTCTTCCTAAACTCCAAAATCTTCTTCCAATGCTTTGGAATGGCATCTCTCTTACTCTATGGAATATTTGGAAAGAAATAAATAGAAGAATTTTCCAGTAAATTAGTAGAGAGTTCTTTTATCTGGGAGAAAACTAAAATTAACATAGCTGAAAGTTTAAAACACAATATCTTTGCCACAGATTTTGTCTCCGCAGTGGGTGTAGATCTGCAATCACTTATTTCTGGATCTTGGGGATGTCACTCTACCCCGGTTGCAAATTAACCATAGGGCCATAAGAGAAAGTAAATGGAAAATACCTCCTTTGGGTTATGGAAAATTCAATACAGATACAGATGGAGATTCTAGAGGGAATCCAGGAAGAGTTGTTATAGGGGGCATTGGTAGAGACAATGAAGGTGATGTGCATTTCTTTTCTGCAGAGAATTTGGGTACTACCAATAATTTTGTGGAGGTGAAAAGAGTCCATAAAGGCATTCAAAAGGCTCTAAAAATTGGATGGAAAAAGATTCAAATTGAATCAGACTCCCAAATCATTATGAATTTGTTATCCAATTATAGAACTGACTCTTCTCCCAATTGGAGAATTGCTAAAGAGGTATTGAAGATAAAAGAATTGAATTAGAAATTTTAAGAGGTTCAAGTACACCACATTCCCTGTGCAAGAAATAAAGTTATCGATGGGTTGGCGAAGTGGGCCTTAGATAACAAGGATCTTCTTTGATATGGCATGCCTCCTCCACGGTGGTCGAATAAGCTCCAAGAGGACATCAAATGTATTCTAAATCTTGATTCCCAACCACGATTATTTCTTCAATTCTTCGTTTGTATAATGCTCAAGCTTGGGCAAATAGCTTTCAAGCTTGGCATAGTCAAATATGTAATTATGATTCCCATCTAATATAATCTTTTGCTAGTGTTTTTTTTTTAATTTGAAGTGTCGTTTTGGCTTTATAGTTTTTGTTTACAATATGGATGTAGAATTGTTTCTGCCACATGACCATGCTCAAAGGATTTCAAAGCTATCATCCAAATATATGGTAGTTTGGAGCACGTTATTGAACTTGACTCTACAAAGAGCCCAATAATGGTACACCCTCACAAATACTCAAAGTTTTAGAAATTAAAGATAGAAAAAACTATAAGTGAACTCTTGCAATCTGGCATCATTGTCCCTAGTAAGAGCTTATATGTTGATCCAATGGTACTAACAAGGAAGACGCATGGATCATATAGACTCTATATTGACTACAAGGCCTTAAACAAAATCAATGCTAAGGATTGATGATCTGCTTGATGTGTTACATGTCATGAAGTATTTCTCAAAAATAGATCTCAAATCTAGATACTATCAAATAGCAATCCTGATTCACGACCAGGATAAGACTACATTCAAAACGCATCAAGGCCACTACGAATTTAAGGTTCCGCCCTTTGGACTCAACAATGCTCCAGCCACTTTTCAATCACTGATAAACAGTGTATTAAGTAAATTCTTGCGTGTAATCTTCTATTTTTTGTCGAGAATCTTGTTTATAGTAATTCATTAGCATCTCATCTTAAGCATTTCGATGTTGTGTTGGATATACAGTCCAAGGAGAAGTTTTATGCCAAGGCCTTTAAGTACAGATTCACAAAGGAACCTTTCGAATACCTTGGTCACACTTTCTTTGTTGAGGGTTTCTTGCTAACCCTGAAAGATCAAGGCCATATGTGATTGACTTATGCCCATGACTTATAAGAAACACCACGGTTTGCAAGGGTTGGCAGGATTCTACATAAAATTCGTAAGGAACTTCTCAACAATAGCAAATTCTTTGACAAACCTTACTACAAGGGATTCCTTCAAGTGTTCCTGTGAGGAACAAAATCCCTTTAATCTAACGCGATTTCTGGTCTCTACAACAATTTTAGCAGCCTGTAATTTTTCAAAGTCTTTTGTTAATGATTCTAATCCGTTTGGATCTAGACTTGGGGCAATTCTTTCTTAGGATGACTATCCCATTTTATTTTACAGTAGGAACTTGCATCAACATTAATGAAGCTAGCCCACACATGGTAATGAGATGTTTGTCACCTTGCATGTAGTAGCCAAATGGCATTAGTTTTTGTCGGGGAGAAGGGTTTTCATTAAGACTAACCAACTAAGTCTTTAGCACATGTTAACTCAAGGGATATTAGCAAAAAAAGTAACAAATATGGATTGATCGCCAACAAGCCTATGACTAAGATCCTTTACAAGAAAGGTAAGGAGAATGAAATGTCCCTTTCTCCAAAAATAACAAATCAAAGACACTTGGCCCAATTTTGTTTCCTGACGTCTAAGGGGTGAATAAAAAGCAAACTTGATCTTAATAAATTAATTATTAAGTTCAAAAAAAAGAAAAACTTTATAAAAAAACACTTCTATTGATTTATTTATGACTAGATAAAAATAAAAGGGAAAAGTCACTTTATAATTTTTATTTCCCCCTAGGACAAAATGTGACCCATGTAGGAGAGGGGTAAATGCCAAAAAAGAATTAAATGCAAGAAAAGGTAGGTGATTGGTGGTTGTGGGTGGCTACAAAGCCAAGACTTGTTATAAAAGCAAGTCGACTTGCTTGTGAGAAGCATCTCTTTTACTATATAAATTTCTGAATTTTATATGACCTTTGTAAGCTTTGCAAAACAACTTCAAAGAACGGAAACCCCTTGAAGTCATCTCTGGAGGACAAAAACCCTCTTGAGGTTTAGAAGAACGAAAATTCTTCTTTTATTTGTGTTTTCCAGGAGTGTTTGAGGACTGTACATTGCAGATCTGGGCAAGGGATTGTAGAAGTACAAATAAGGTTGTGATTCTTCTTCATTTCCAACTCATTCAGAGTGAAGCGTCCCGTATAGGAAGCTGATTTATGGAGTTTTAGAGCTATTCTGGAGCATTTTTGTATTGATGTTCCTACTGATTTTTAGACATCAAATCAGTCAATTTGTGAGATTTTTGGCCCAAAGAATTGGTATTTCCAGTTGTGCGTTTGAAAGAGCAAACTGCAGATTTTTAATAAATAATTCAACCTTCATTTAAGGTCCAATCTGGTATCTTTCTTGTGTATTTGCAATAATAAAATCCGTTGGTCTGTTTTTGGTAAAAATATATTGATTTTTCTTCAATTTTGGGTATGTTCCATTCTCTACCCAAGTCACATTTTCTGGTATAATTTCAGATCTGCATCTTTATAAATTTTATATTGTGCATTCTAAGTTCAAATTTGTTGTAAATCCATATTAAGTGCCTAAGGGTCCATTTGGGGCCATTACAATGGTATCAGAGCAATGATTCTCCCAACCTGTGAAGGAGAAATCAGATCTGAATGCGACCAACGAAAATTCCTATAGTCTATCAGAGAAGGAATACTCCAAAGAAGGTGAGAATGGAAGAGCACGATCGGAGGGCTCCTCCTAATGATGAGCTTAGCTACATGCATGAAGTAATCACAAGAAGTCGGAGACTGCTGTAGCAGTCTATGAGAGAGGGCTAAAAATATATGCATCAGGTTTTCAGAGAATCCCAAAGGGAAATGTGTGAAGCATTGACCGGTTCCATTAGAGACTTGACAAAGATCCTACAAGGGAACAATGTGTCTACCAACCAAGGAGCAACCAACAATGGTGAAGGAAGCTCTACGGGACCAACTAGGACCTCCTCTAAGCCTACACATCAGATTTTCAGAGTTATGTTTCTCCTAAGAGAGGAACAACCAGTTGAGGAAGAAGCCCAAAATGATGTTGACGATATGGAAGCATGGGGTGATGAGTATGTAGCCCTTAGTTATTGAGTGAGGGAGATGTTATCCTTTAGAGACTATTGTCAAGTGAAGAATAGCAAAGGATTAGGAAGAAATCGAAGACGTCAACAAGAGAAACCAAGGAGAGACATTTAACAATGGTTGGGTAAAGATAATTCTTCCTTCTTATGATGGATCAGATAAGTGTTCTGTTAGAGCTTGGTTATAGAAATTGAATACATATCTTTCTTTGAATCCAATGTATGAAGAAGAGGCCCTCAAATTTGCAACTTTGCATTTCGAGGAAGTTGCACATAAATGGTGGTACCATCGAATAATCACCCAAGGACATGGTTTTATCACCACCCTTGAGAAATTCAGTCAATGTTTGATAGAGAGATTTGATAGGATGGACCGGGATATGCATTTCAAAAAATTAGCCCAACTCAAGCAAGAAGAATCTCTAGATAAGTATATTTCTGATTTTCAAAGGTTAGCAATAATGGTACCAAATATTAGTGAAAGAAGGCTTGTGTTGTTGTTGCTTGAAAGCCTAGGAGAGCCACTAAAAGGCCTAGTCAAAGCCTTTCGTCCTCCATCTCTACAAGGTGCCATTAAGAAATCACTGAACTTGGAAACTTCAGTCCCAAGAGGAAGAAATCAGTAGTTTGGACAGCAGCAAACAACACCTTTTGGACAGAAAACAGCACCTTTTGGACAGCAAAACACAGCACCTTTGGGGCAGCCAAAGGGATTATTTGGACAGCCAAAGACTTCTTCATCAACTGGGCCAATGAAACCAAATTTTGGACAGCAAAGTAAGTCTTTTTACGACAAATCTGATGCAAAAGATTGGGTTAAAAACATCAAGGAAATAGGCAGTAGAAATGAGCTTAGAAGGAAGAAGTTATGTTTCACATGTAGAGATCCTTGGGCACTGAATCACCGTTGCCTTGAAAAAGGGGCAGCCCACTATGTTGAAGTGATTTCATGTGAAGAGGAAAGTGCTGATCATGAAGAAGAAGAAGAGCAAGCAAAAGAGGAGGAAGTGGTTCCCACAGATGGAGCATTAACGACTTTATCTAGAGCACCTGGGTACTATATTTTTCGTGTGAAAGGTGTTCTTAATGGTCAAAAACTCATAGCATTGATTGATAGCAGAGCTACTGATAATTTTATTCATAAGAGCTTAGTGACAAGCTAAGTTGCCGCATTAGCCGAACTACAAGGAAAAAAATCGAAATTCGCCGGATTTTAACAGGCCCAATTAAATGCGTTGAAATTCGCGATTTAATTTGTGTTTATTCTCGGAAGTCAATTTTTTATGTAATACGTTGAAAATCGTGCTTGAAAAGCGTTGAAAATACTCTAAAAAATTTTGAAGTTTGATTTTAGGGTTTTTCATCCCCGCGTTTTAGAGTTTCTACATCATTATTGTCCTATAAAATCTCTTGCACATGACAATAATCTTCACACTTCCTGAGCTTGACGTTTGTGACTGTTGAACTCAAGCTTGACTGTTGTGTTGCTGGAAGCCTGCATTTACGTCCACCATTATTTGAGGTTGACGTTTGTATTCTTGCATTTGCGTCCGCAATTGTTAGAGGCAAAGCTTGGCGTTTGTGTTGTGTTGCTGCAAAGACTCGAGAGACAAATTCGTCCACCATTGTCCATTGTTCGAGTTTCCATGGAGATCGTTGCTCGCAGGGAGATTTTGAGCTCACTTTCAACAGCCAACAAGTAGGTCGACTTTGTATTTTATTTTTTATTTGATTTGTTTTTATATTCAAATAAAGGTCTAAAGTTTTTTAAAAATTAGGTTAAACAGAAATTAAATTAATTTAATAATGTCGGTTTAGGTTCAAAGATAGGTTCATATATTAATTTAGGTTAAAAAATTAATGTGTTAAGTTTTAAAAGTTTAACGTTTTAATATATTAAACTCTTTTAATAATAAAAAAATATATTAAATTTGATTATTTGAACGATTACGGGTTTTCTTTAAAGTTCAAACTATACTAAACTTAAATACTTACCTATTTATTAATTTATATATAAAATTTCATAAAATATAGTAACATCTAAAATTGTATAATAAAATATATATTAATATAATGTATTTTATTATATAAATTATCATTAAATATATAATTTATTTCATAAAAAATCATATACTAGATCAATAAAAAAATATATATTATATTTTATAAAAATTTAATATTTTATATTATTATGTTATATAATGTATTTTATAAAAAAATGATATATAATATCCTTAAATTGAAGGTATGATATATTATAAATGCAATGTTTAAATCAAAGATTGAAATGTATGATAATAATAACTATCCAATAATTATTATTATCATACATTTAAATTAAATACATGATAATAATTTTTGTATGATTTGATTTTTTAAATTTATTTATTTATAATTGTTTTTTTTTTGTCAAAAAATGCAAGTTGTTATATTGGTATGGCGCCTCCAAAATCAAGTGCAGCGGGATGGAAATACATGAGCCGTGAGGGTCAGACAAACAATCTCATGTGCACTTTATGTCAGCATTCTTTTATTAGGACATTGACGAGAGTAATAGACCACCTTCTTGGTAAACTGGGTGGTCAAGGTGGCGGTGTTGAAGAATGTCGAAATGTCACTCCTGAAATAAAAACAGAGTTGGAGAAGAAAGATTACAAGCATTCATTAGTTGTAAATCAGAAAAGGGCGCAAAAAAACAACAAATTCAAGGCGAGCTTTCTAGGCCCAGAGTGCCCAATACTTATTTCTCCTCCACCATGTCCACAAGCTCTGTAATGTCAACATCTAGTACTGGAGCAGCGACACTAAATAGTTTATGGAAACCTGTTGAAAAAGAGCAAGTTGATGATGCATGGGCTGATTTCTTTTATGAATCTGCCATTCCATTTTATGTCGTCAGGAGTCCTTATTTTAAAAATGCAGTTCATCAATCCATTAAATTTGGAAAAGGTTATATGACTACAGGGTCAGAGGCTTTGAGGACTACACTTTTGAAGAGGTCAAAAAATAGGGTCACTGAAAAATTCGCAGATATTTAAGACTCTTGAAAGTTAACAGGTTGCACCATTTTGAGTGATGGTTGGTCAGACATGTGTCAAAGACCCCTCATCAATGTGCTTGTTTATTGCCCTAAAGGTGTTGTATTTCTAAAATTTATTGACACCATGGAACACAAGAAAACTTCAAAGTATGTCTTCAACATTTTGGATGAAGCAATTCTCGAAGTGGGTGTAGAAAGTGTAGTTCAAGTTGTGACTAATAATGCTAGCAATTGTGTGGGAGCTGGGAAATTGATAGAAGAGAAGTACCCACATATATATTGGAGTTCTTGTGCAGCCCACTATATTGATTTACTACTCCACGACTTAGCCAAATTCCCTTGGGTACATGAAGCAGTTCAAAGAGGAAGAACAGTTGCTAATTTTATTAAAAACCATCGTCTCACATTGAGTATTTATAGGAGGCATGCATCTAAGGAGTTGTCGAAGCCATGTGACACAAGATTTGCCTCCTTCTATATCACTTTGAAAAGAGTTGTTGAACAGAAAGGAGCCCTTCGAACTGTTGTTTGCAACAAAGAGTGGGAAGATTCAGTTCTTGCAAAAGATTCTAAAGGTAAACAGCTGGAGCAAATCATTTTGAGCTCTAACTTTTGGGAAAATGCAGCTAAAGTCCTAAAAATGTGTGCACCCATTGTTCGTATGCTCCACATGGTTGATGGCGATACCCCTTGTATGGGCATGGTTTATGAGGGCATGGACCGTTGCAAAGAAGACATCCAGAAGGCATTCAATAATGTGGAAGTAGAATATAGTGAGATACGGGATATTTGTGATGGAAGATGGAGGATGATGCATACTCATTTGCATGCAGCAGCATGCTATTTGGAGTCGACAATCTATCACATTGAAAGAGAAAGTGACCATGAAGTGATGTGAGGGATTTATGCAGCCATTGAAAAGCTTGTTCAAGATCGAGATGTTGCAAAGAAAACCAAAGCGAAACTTAGAGCATACAGGAGAGGGGATGGGTTGTTTGGAACCTAATCAACAATAGATGACGAGGGAGACATGGATGGTGATCAATGGTGGAGATTCTATGGAGCAGATACCCCTGAATTGCAACATTTTGCAATTCGAGTCTTGAGTTAAGGGGTAAGTACATCAGCATGTGAGAGAAATTGGAGCAGCTTTGACCATGTTCAATCAAAAAAAAAGAATAGGTTGTTATCAAGAAAACTGGGGGACCTTGTTTATGTTCGCAGTAATTTGCAATTGACTATGAAAAAAGTGGCAAAAGATGCATACACTTCAAAGAAAAAAAAGCTTCAAGATGTCCTAGAAGACAATGAAGATGATCTTGATTTTGTTGGTGATGGTGATAGACATGAGGGTGAATCTAGTGATGTTGGTAATGATGATGTTTCTAGTGATGATGAGATTGAGCCAAGTGCTCTAGATGATTTAGAGATTTTTGATGTAATAAGTAGAACTTAGCCCATACTAGATAGGGAAATTCGAGACTTTGATCCATCAATTTTTGACAACATTTTGAATATTAGTATGCAGCTGCGAGCACATGTTTTTTTAAGTTTTTGTTTTTTATCAAATTATTGTAATAGCTACTTATGAAATCAATGAAATGTGATATTATCTCTCTTTTGAAATGTGAATTTATCTTTTGTTTTTATATATTTAATAAAAATGTATATTTCTCATAGTCAAATTCAATCGAAAATTTAATCGCTGATTTTTTTACCAACGAATTTTTCACGAATTTAATCATCGCGAATTCGAACACAAATTCAAATGCGGGAACTTAGGTGACAAGAATGGGAAGGTAAGGGGAAGACTTCCAAGGCTTCAATGTGACAGTGGCAGACGGATATACGCTTGCATGCACAAAGAAGATTCCACAACTAGAGATCACTCTAGGAAGGCACAAGGTATGTGATGATTTTTATGTCATTGGTATTGGTGAAACAAATGTAGTTTTGGGTGTACAGTGGTTGCAATCTTTGGGTGAGTTTACTCAGAATTATGGGACCATGGAATTAAAACTCGAAGTGCAAGGTATGAGGAATGGTACTTCACAAGTTGTGACAGCTACGAGTATGGAAAGGTTCTTCAAAAAGGGATAGATTGCATGGGCTGCACATTGTTTGGTAAGAAAAACATCCTTTTTTTCATCTCAGCAGTCCTATCATGTTGATATTCAGTCTATTTTGGATAAACATAGTAAAGTGTTCCAAGATTTACCTCATGGATTGCCACCGGATAGAGGATTTCAACATATTATTGAGTTGTAACCAAGTTCAACCCCGGTCATGTCTTCTCCTTACCGTCATTCAAGGGCTTTTAAGGAAGAAATAGAGAAGGTGATTAAGGAGTTGATAGACATGGGCCGCATAAGACCAAGTTCAAGTTCTTTTGCTTCTTTAGTTGTTCTTATGAAAAAGAAGGATGGGACTATGAGGATGTCTGTTGACTACAAATTATTGAATAAGAAGACAATGAAAAACAAGTACCCGATATCAAGGATTGATGAGTTACATGGAGCAGTGTTCTTTTCAAAGATTCATCTAAGATTCAGATATCATCAAATTAAGGTAAGAGATGAAGATGTTCATAAAACAACCTTTAGATGTTCATAAAACAACCTTTAGATGTCATTTTGAATTCCTAGTGATGCCATTTGGATTAACCGATGCCCCAACTACATTTCAGTCATGTATGAATCATGTTTTTAGGGAGCATTTGAGAAAAATTGTATTGGTATTCTTTGATGATATCTTGGTGTATAGCAAATCATGGGTAGAGCATTTGAGGCACTTGGACATGGTCTTAAGGATTTTCGAACAGCAATCTCTTTTTGCAAAGTTATCAAAATGTGAGTTTGGAATGGAGGAAATTTTGTATCTAGGAGATGTCATCAATGCTAAAGAAGTACATGTGGATCAACAAAGATCCAAGCTATTATGGATTGGCCTCCTTCCACCACATTGACTCAACTAATGGAATTCTTGGGTCTTTGTAGCTATTACAAGAGATTTGTGAAAGAATTTTCACAACTTTCAGCCCCCTTGACAAATTTGACAAAGCATAGAGCTTTCAGTTGGTCACCAACAGCCCAACAAGCATTTGACAAGCTCAAAAAGGTAATGAGTTCATGCCCAATACTTATTGTTCCAGATTTTTCAATTCCTTTTTTTGTTGAGTGTGACGCATCCGGGGATGGCATTGGGGTTGTTTTGATGCAAAATAAACATCCCATTGCATTTGAAAGTAGAAATCTCAAAGATATTGAGAAAAGGTACTCTATTTATGATAAAGTGATCTTGGCAATCATGCATGCATTGGTGAAGGTCAGGCAATATTTAGTTTGTGGCAGATTTGTAGTGAAGACAGATCATAATAGTTTGAGGTATTTTCTCAACCAAACTGATTTGAATGATAGACGGCAAAAATGGGTGAGTAAAATTCAGTCCTTTAATTTTGAAATTGAATTTATGAAAGGAAAGAATAACATAGTAGTTGATGCATTGTCAATGAAACCATACTACTATTCTATGACAGAAATTACAGCAGATTGGAGAAATTGAAGATGAAAAGTACCAAGTGATTGATGGCATCATACTCTACAAAAATAGGGTCATTTTGGTTCCAGAATCCAAGGTTAAATATAAGAATTTAGAAGCTATGAATGATTCTCCTTTGGCTGGTCATCCATGTTATTTTAAGACATACAAACAGGTTAGAGAAAAATTTGTTTAGAAAGGACTCAAAGGGGAAGTACTTCAACACATAAGGGAATGTCTTACATGACAACAAAGAAAAGGAGAACATGAACTTCCAACAAGTCTTTTGCAATCTCTACCAATTCCAAATCAAAAGTGGGAAAGTCGTTCTATACATTTCATCACAAGTCTTCCCACAATGCAAGGTAAGAGTGTCATTTATGTTGTGGTTGACAGATTGACTAAGTATGCACATTTTTATCCTCTTCCCACTAAGTTTGATGGACCACTAGTGGTTGGAATTATTTTAAGGAAATTTTCAGATTTCATGGGCTTCCAAAGAACATTGTAAGTGATAGGGACAGCAGAGTTTTTAGGTCTTTTTGGCAAGAACTCTTTCATCTTTCAGGCATAGAGTCGACTCCTAGTACAAGCTACTATCCCCAAACGGATGGACAAACCAAAATTGTCAACAAATGGATAGAAGGGTACTTAAGGAGTTTTGTTACAAGTCAACACTCAGCATGGAACAAATGACTATATTTGGGGGAGTTTTGCTACAATACTTCCTACCACATGTCTATTGGTATGTCACCCTTCAAAGCTTTGTATGGTTATGATGCGTTTTCTTTTGTGGATGTTGTCATTCCAGAAAGTAGAGTTCCATGTGCTATAGATTTGGAACAGCAAAGTCAAAACATCATGAAGGCACTCAAAGACAACCTCTTACATGCCCAAAATCAGCAGAAGTTGTATGCAGATCAGCAAAGTATGGGATTGGGGGGACTCACCCCCCTCTCTCCCCCTCAGGGATTGAACCCTATCTAGAATTCTGAACTCTGGAGGGGGGGGAGCAGCTATATAGACTATCCCCTATAGTTCTATATGGAGCGTTGTGAGGTCATTAGAGGTAAGAGACATGGTTTTTTTGAGATTATAACCCTATAGACAATCTTCCCTCAAAGGGAAAGAATCTGAAAAATTGAAACCAAGGTTCTATGGTCCATACAAGGTCATAAGGAAGGTACGGAATGTTGCATATGAGCTAGAACTTTTGGCACAAAGCAAAATTCAAAATGTCTTTCATGTTTCATGCCTCAATGGCATTAGGATAGCATAGCACTCATTCCATAGAGCTGCCCCCTCTTGATGATGAGGGCAAATTTGTGTTAGAATTGGAAACTATCATGGATATTCCTGAAAGGAAGCTAAGGAATAGAGTTATCAAAGAATATTTGGTACAATGGAGGGGTCTACCACTTGAGGATGCAACATGGGAAGGTGCGGCAATTTTAGAGCATCCAAGTTTGAAATTGCTTGGGGGCAAGCAATTTGGGGTAGGGACGACTGAAATGTCCCTTTCTCCAAAATAACAAATCGAAGACCCTTAGCCCAATTTTATTTTCCGACGGCTAAGGGGTGAATAAAAGGCAAACTTGATCTTAATAAATTAATTATGAAGTTCAAAAAAAAAGAAACTTTATAAAAAAACACTTACATTAATTTATTTATGACTAAATAAATATAAAAGGGAAAAATCAATTTACAATTTTAATTTCCCTCTAGGAGAAAATGTGACCCGTCTAAGAGAGGGGTAAATGCCAAAAAAGAATTAAATGCAAGAAAAGGTAGGTGATTAGTGGTTGTGGATGGCTACAAAGCCAAGAATTGTTATAAAAGCAAGTCGACTTGCTTGTGAGAAGCATCTCTTTTATTATATAAATTTCTTAATTTTTTCTGAGCTTTGTAAGCTTTGTAAATCAACTTCAAAGGACGGAAACCACTTGAAGTCATCTCTAGATGACAAAAACCCTCTTGAGGTCTAGAAGAAGAACGAAAACTCTTCTTCTATTTGTGTTTTCCAATAGTGTTTGAGGGTTGTATGTTGCAGATTTGGGCAAGGGTTTGGAGAAGAATAAAGGTTGTTGTGATTCTTCTTCATTTCCAGCTCATTCAAGATGGAGCGACCCATACAGAAAGTTGATTTGTGGTGTTTTAGAGTTATTCTGAAACAATTTTGTATCGTTGTTCCTACTTCTGATTTTTAGACATCAAATCAGCCAAACTGTGTGATTTTTGGCCCAAAGAATTGGTATTTCTAGTTTTGTGTCTGAAGGAGCAAACTCCAGATTTTTAATAAATAATTCAGCCTTCATTTGAGGTCCAATCTGGTATCTTTCTTGTGTATTTGCAATAATAAAATCAGCTGGTCTATTGTTGGTAGAAATATATTGATTTTTCTTCAGTTTAAGATAAGTTCCATTCTCTACCCAAGTCGCATTTTCTGGTATAATTTCATATTTGCATCTTTCTAAATTTTATATTGTGCACTCTAAGTTCAGATTTGCGGTAAATCCATTGTAAGTGCTTAAGGATCCATTTGGGGACATTACAAAGAATGTGGTCGCAGATGCATTGTCACATTGAAAATTACGAGTATTTCAGGCCATGTCCATAGGCCCACCTTCTGTGATGCATGACATTGTACAAGACTGAACCCCCCCTGCCTCATCCAAACTCTTGAGAGAAATTGAAGATAGAGGAAAGGGGAATGCTTGGTTAGTTCATAATGGCCTCATCTTTTGTTTGAGGATACATTTACCTAAAGGGTGGCTCTCCCTTTGTTCAAAGAGCACCAAAACACGGCCAAGAGTCTCCATCTACAGGCCATGTTGGGTTTTAAAAATGTATAGAAACATTAACAATATTTTTTTCTAGAAAGAAATTGAGGCAACCATTCTACAATTTGGAGCTGAGGGTGGCATCTAGCAACAAAATGTTGAGAGTGTCCCTTCGCCATGCCTTCTACAACCAAATATGATTCCACAAGGAAAGTGGGAAATTGTGTCAATGGACTTTATCTCGAGTCCTCCCAACTCAAAGGGCTTTTTGTGGTAGTGGATAGATTGATAAAGTGTGCCTATTTCATTCCCAAAAGAATAGTAGGGAGCAAAGATCCTAAGGTTAGAAAATTGTATTTCCAACATGTGCTTAAGCTACATGGGATCCCTAAATAGACCATATATGATCAGGATCAGATTTTTAGAGTACTTCTTGGCAAGAGATGTTTTGAAATGCAGGAATTACATTTAACATGAGAACTACATAACATTCCCAAACATCTACGAAAACATACTTGGTGAACAAGTGCCTAAAAGTGTGCTTCATAATGTATGTAGGGGATAAGAAAAGCAAGTGGGTTCAATCGCTACATTTGGCTGAGTACTTGTAAACACCACTTATCATTCAGCCACAAAAAAGATACCTTTAACCACTTTATATGGGTATGAGTCACCACCACCATTGGATTCGGTGATTCAACATGGGAAAGTCCCAGTGGCAGAGGTAGCAGTGCAAGAGATACAAAACATTTTGCAACTCTTGAGAGACAACTTCGAAGTGAGTTCCAATAGGATGAAGAAAAACGCTTACCAACATGGGAATGAAAGGAGTTTTGAGATTGGGGATATGGTGTTTGTACACCTTCAGCCATATAAACAAAAGATATTGAAGTATTATAGACCATACTAGGTGGATGCATAAAGTGTTTCATGTGTCATGTTTGAAGTAGAAGATAAGAGTGCATATGCTGCGACAAACAGAATTGTCGATGACTAATGAAGAAGGTAGGCTTGTGCTAGAACCAGAGTGCATTTTTGGGGATGAAACCAATAAATTTTGGAACAAAGTTGTGCATATGTTGAAAGAGAAGTGGAAAGGGCTACCCATGGAGGATGCAAATCTGAAAAGAAAGGAGTTTGTAGGACAACATCTAGCCCTCAAACAATACTAAAACAAACAGGAAAAAACAAAAAAATAAAAAATATATATATACGAATTTCTGGAAATGATGGCTAACACATGTAAAAATTGGAAAAGAAAGGAAGGAATGAAGAAAATAACATTAAATCTGGACTAGAGCAAAAATGGTGTATATGAAGGTAAACATGGAAGAGTGAAAGTGTTGGGAAGTGCACCCAAAATGCAATGGAAGCATAGGATGGGAAACGTTATTTTCATCCATGTGTTATGTCAAGTAATAGTAAATGATAGGATGGTCAAAACTTTCTTGTAGTAGGGACAAGTCTTGTGCTCGATTCTCATAATGTAATTTTTTTGCACTTTTAGAGTTTGACTAGCTATGGAGTCAAAGCTCTCTAAGAGGGAGGCCATCTAGTGCACCTAAACGCAACATATATTTATGTGTTTACTCGTATTATTTTATTATGTTATATTTTGGGTGTTTAGAGTTAGTGAAGGGTTAAGACATGAGTTAATAGGTTAATTAGATTTTTTAGTGGTCGAACACAAACGGGGAGGAGGGGGCTAAAGAATGTATCTTTATAAATCAAACTTAATACAAGAGATAGTCACCATTGTGCAAGAGTTCTATTACTATCGGATTTGCATTTGCAATCCACCTTTGGGGAAGCAAGTGCTCTGATCTTTTTGTTTATCAACATTTTTACTCTATATTTTCCAGTTCCGCTTTTTGTTGGTATTTGGAATGCAGCAGTGTATAAATAGTTCTAACTAAATTAGACTAGGGTAGGGTAAACTCGTGCCAAACCCCAACGAACCCATCCCGTATGAACCCAAACTAACTCAAGGTAATACTCACCACATGTTGGCCACTCTATAACCATTGATAGTGTGGCAATACATTGTACCATACCCGTACATTTAACATCAAGATATTATGGGCGTAGACAAGTAACATCATTTGGCATAGTTATATACATCAATATATTATGGGCACAGACATATACATCATTTAGGATAGCTATAACTGACCATCAAACGCTGTCATGGCACAATTACCTTAAGCTATCTTATTGCCTTTGGTTCCTTGCACCTTATAAGCTCTTGTACGCATTCTCTCCACTTCTCCTAATAAATGGCACAAGATAGAGCCACACCTTTCAAAAACCTTCTTGGCAATGTGCATCCCAATGTCAAGGACGTTACCCTCAAAACTTGGAAAAAATACAAGGCACTACAAGATAAACAAAAAGTCATACACCAATTCACAAAGACATCCACAATATAGCCAACATCAACAATCTTAAAATTGTATGAGCAACCACATTTGGAAGAAGTGGTGCATCTTCCAACTTCTACATTTTCTCTTCAGAGACACTCTATACGATACCACAACCATGTAGGAATATAAGGCTTATAATTTAGTGGTAACTCAATATTAGTTAGGAAATAACTAATACATAGTTGTGACCACTTCAACCATTTGTAACCATATCTCACATAATTAAATGACAAACACACAATGAACAATGTGTGCATTTTGATTCCTCTTCATTATTTCTCTATTCGTGTCTTCTAACATTGGTATCAGAGCCATTAGTGCTTTGATAAGATTTGAAATTTGAATAGAAAATTGCAAATAATGAACAGGAGGCTGTTAGGAAGGTTACATTCCAGAAAAGCGAGGAAATCGAGGGCAGATGGAATCAGTCACAAAAGGGTTTAAAAATAGTATACAGTCCGCCATTATTAACAGCATTTTCATGCACGTGAGTGTTTGTAAATAATATATCCAAGCAAGGAATTGAGTTTTTTGAAGACTGTTATTAGGGCACAAAAGCACAAATAATAGCGCGAAGATTAATCACTGCCAAATTATACCAAAGTCGCAGATCCTAATACACTCTTCAAAATAAAGAATAAAATTTCAAAGGTAAGTTTTGAATGTAGGATATGCCAATCCTCTAGGGAAAAAGAAAGAATAACATTTTCAATCGCAATATTTCTAAGGGCTCAGGTTTGAGGGAAAAAAGCCTCGCGTTTTTATTCATGTCATGATTTAGGACAGTAAAAAAAGCCTCACTGGTATTTTTATCTCACAAAATATTTTTGTATGAGTGTGACATTCTTTTAATAAACAAATTCAGACAGTTAAAAAAACCTCTTGCACTAATCTCTAAAACAAAAGCAGAATACAGAGTTATATTTATTTTTGTTTACTTTATTCTACATTAGTTTGCAGTTCGGATATTAAATTTGGAGTGAAAAATGGATAACGAAGTCACTATTTCTAATTTTCTAGCCTCTGATACAATCTAAGGTCTCTCATCAGATAGCTAATAGAAGTCAATGTTACAATAGATGACAAAGATGCAAAGCTATTTTATAGAACAATTTGCCTTCTAAATACAAGGGAAAGTTCAAAAACAAGCCAAATGGGTGAAAATTTCGCTGATGAAGATGACATATTTTAAAGAAGCCCAACACTTTAAAGATGTGAAGGAATCCAATATAGGTACAACTCGGCATGGATGGCTACCTAAATAGTTTGGAAGTATGTGGATCTCGGGAATTTACCCTTGCGAGAGTCATGAGACAACTTGATGTAGCTCAGTATGGATGGTTGTCCAACAATTCGGGAGATTCTGTACTTTGGGAGTTCGAGGAGGTTGAATTTAGGAACTAAGAAATTCAGCTTGGCAACTACACCTTTATGAGGCCTAGGGAGGTAGCTTGATGGAGTTCTACCTGGTCAAAGCACTGTGTTCAGAGAGGAAGCTTCTGAAAAATGTGTTACTCTATTTAGCTCTATTATTTTAATCTTCTGTCAGTACATTTGTTTTGTTTATGTAGTGTAATCCTTAACAGGGGAAACGGGAATATAAAGCTTATAGTTTAACAGTAAGTCAATATTAGTTAAGTATTAACTAATACATGGTTGTAACCACTTCGACCATTTTGTAACTATATCTCACATAATAAAATGATGGACACACATTGAATAGTGTGTGCATTCCGATTCCTCTTCATTATTTCTGTGTTCACATCTTATAACAAACCTGATCTGTTGTGCAAAACCATACTGGCACAAGGTTACTTACCTTTGCAAGCTACGTGGATCTATCAATCCACTTAGAAGATGCAGTTTACACACATGCAGAAATTAGAAACAAATTTCTCGTAAGCAGGGAGAAAATGAGATACTTGTGTTTTTGTTTAATTATGCTCAGTATGTGCTCTGGCCCATGTTGCACACTTAATATTTCATCCAATACCTAGTGGTCAATAAACCTGCAACAACCACATATAGGTGCAGTTTTGTAATTCTCAAGTTAGATTCCTTTTGATTATTAAAGATGGCAGCTAGACAGCGCCTCTAATCCTCTATAAAGAACACATCTCTTTCTCAAAGAAAATATCAATCTCAGTCCAACCCTATCGGAAAATTTGTCTCTGCCATAATTTAATGTATTTGTGTTTAGTAATAAATTCTTTGTAATATCCCCTCCCCAATCGAAGACCTTTGGCCTATTTTGTCAACCCGACAGCCAAAGGAAAAATATAAGGGCAACTTAAGTTCTATTAATTCTATTATATTGTGCTAAAAAATAATAATAAAAAACATTATAAAAGCACATATAATGAATTAATGGGCTTAACATAAAATTAGAACCTAGAAAAGCACTTTAAAAATAAAGTACTTATTAAATTTGTATTTTCTAGGAGAAAAATGCGACTTGATCAAGGAGGATAAAAAATAAAATTTTTAAAAAAACACCATAAGCTGATTGGTGGCTTTTTAGGTTTCTATTGGGTCACTTCTCTTTAAAAGGGGAAGAAGTCGACCTGTAAACGCATTCCAGATTGATTTGATATTTTCTCTTCTTGCATTTGAAGCCTTGAGCTTTTTGCAAACTAATCCAAGGAGGAAAACTGTCTTAGAGCTTTGGAGGATTTTCCACAGGATTTTCCAATGGAACTACACAGATTTTTACTAGATTCCAACAGTGTATTGAAGAATAAAAATTGCAGCAGGGTTATCTTATTTTCTTCTATTGAAGCGACCCATCTTTTGGCTAGTTCTCAGTGTTTTGGAGCTATTCCAAGTCTGAAATCTATTGTTGCTTATTGTACTGAATTTTGGGAATCAAAATAAATTAATTTCATTAGTTTTGGAGCTGATTTGATGTCCTAAATGTGCTGGGCGACCTACTTTTTAGGAGAAAATTAGGGTTTCATGTTTGTTGTGCGAAAACTAATTTTGGAATATTATTCTTCATATTTTTGTGGCCCAAGATCCAAAGTTTCAGCTCATTTGGACTTCTCTAGCAAAATATATGAATTTTTGAAGTTATGTTGCAGACAGGGTTTTTAAATCAGATTTTCTATGTACTTGGGCTGCTAAAAATACAAAGATTGGTTTAGCATAAAACCATAATTTTTCGGGTGCTGATTTTGTTGGGTTTTATACATAACCCTAGTCATATTTTCCTTCAAAAATTCAGGTCTGCAGTGTTTGATTTGATAAGTAATTTATTATATTGCTTTTCAGTTTTGGTGTTTGGGATTTGCTAAGAATCCAACTGGGAGCAAATTATGTCCATTTGGGGACATTACATTCTCTCACATCATCAACTAATTGATTAGTTATAAATGGAGATCAACAATTGAACACACTTGCTATCAGGTATACGAAAAATGTTTTCCATAAATACTTAAGTGAAAAAGGACGCCTGAACTAGGCCTTCTCACACTTGATTAACCAGATTAAATTCTTATTAAAACAGAAATCTCAATCAAGAAATCAATACCTGCTTCATGAGGATCTGAGGAGGAGCAATCAGCAAGTTTTCCCGGAAGTGCAGAGGAACCTGAAGTCAAAACAGTTTTTCTCCTTACCAATTCTCTTGCCTTTTTAGCTGCCATTGCTGCCTACAAAAAGTAAGGACACCCAACATGCACCGTCATGGCATGCATTTTAACAGAACTGCATCTAAGTGTGCTATGCTGAAAGCTTCAGGATACCGAAAAAGAAGAAATTGCTGATAAGAATGAAGTCATCTTACTACTGAAATATATCAAACATAAATTTATTCATGTAGATATTGTGCATAATTTTCACACCACTTAATCAAATACAAAAATAGCTAGAAACTGAAGATGTTAATAAAGACAGTCTTTACAAATGAATGTAATTGATGTTGATGCCTTCTGGCATAACGTAGTAATAGCTTGATGTTCATTTGAGTTGTTGTGTCAACCGCTAGCTACTGTACCTTGACATTTAAATAGCATGTTGCACATAGGGGTAGGGGCCCTCGTATCAGTAGACCATCCCAACCAATAAAACAGAGATACCTATAATTGGCTAACTTAAGAAAAGGTGCAACTCCCAACATCATTCATCATTACAAGGTTGAAGAAAGACAATTACAGATCTGAATTTTTTTTGGTAAGTCTCAGGCAACGAGGAATAGGGACTATATAAACATATATTATGCTACTATGTTTTGATTTCAAATATTATAAATACTTTGTTCTTCTTTCGATTTGGCATAGAGATAGTATGCACAATAGTCCTGTTTCTATATGTTGCACATTATTGGTGAATATGACATTATATTGTATGAATCTTAACCTCTAAGTAACACACTACAAACTTTGTACGCACTTCATTCCATTTCCTTTGCAATTCTTGTGTGCCATTATAATTAATTTTAGGAAAAAGTGACGAGACATAAAAAGGGCCAAAGAAAAAGAAAACAGCCGAGTGAGTGGTAAGGGAAATTATGCAGACCGATATTAGATTGTGGACATGCAATGATCCTGTTGAGCCATTTCTATCAGAAACAGAAAACATTGATTCAGCCATGAGCAAGACTAAAGGTTTACAAGAAAAGGAAGCTATAAATATTCATTCAAATTTAGTCAGAGAAGAAACACATGTGGTCACCATGACTGGAAAAGGAGAAGCGGTAGGAACAAGCATTTTCAAATCCAGTAGATAGCAAGGGCTATATTAGAAAACTTGTCAATGTCAAAAACATAGAATAATCCAAATCAATGAAGAAAACACCTAAGTTGCCGAAACGTTTTGGATACGGGAGCGGGAGCGGAGTATCCGATACACGGAACGGCAAAAAAAAAATTGACCCCGGATACGGCGTAGGATACGGCAGTGCAAAAACTATATAAAAATTAAAAATATTACTAACTTGAAAATATAAATCGTTCCGTAAGCCTAAATTTAATAGCTTGATTGATAAATGTTTATCTTGAACATTTGAAAGTCATTTTGAACTATGTATAAGTATATATATTTATACATGTATTAACACATTATTATAGGTATAATTTAATAATATTAGATTATCATTATAATATAACCATACTAATTAAATCAACTTAGAAGTTAATATATAGATTATATACGTTTAATATATAATATAGTTAATATAGGTTAATACAAATAAATTATAGGTTAATAAATAAAATTAAGAACTTGAACTTTGGAGCCACGGCCGCCATGGCCGCGACCCCCTCCAGCCTGTCGAACCAGCCCCACTCCCCACGCCCTACCCGTCCCACTCCCCACGCCCTACGCGTCTCTCCATGGCCGCTTCGCACCCCTGCCTCCATGGCCGCTCCCGTCGCCGCTCTCGCTCCCGTCCGCTCCCGATACGCTCCCAGCCCTCCCAGGGTGCCATATAGGCTACATAGGAAAACACACCAAATAACAACAGGTAAACCAGTATCTACACATAAGAAATTGCAAAACACTCCCCTGGATGCTAATGACAGCATTGTAATTCACTGACTGTGGATATCCATGGCAAGCAAATCAGATCTTTGATGACCTCGAAAAACTAAAACATTTCCCAAGAATGTGAAGGGCAATGTGAAGAGAGTATGTAGCAAAACATTACAAACAACTAGGCCCCAAATCTAAAATAGACGCGGACATTTTTGAGAAAAGGCCTTAGAAAAATAATTCAAACTAATGCATTCCAAGGCATAAATTTATTCAAAGATGGAAAGGCTTAAACAAGAAAGTGATGAAACTATAAAGCTGAAAACCCCGCTCTAGTCCAAGATTAACTGTCAAAAAAAAAAAATCGGTCATTTTTACCCTTCTATTTTATGCCTTGAATTTCCTTGTTTTCTCTCCTCTTGTCATTATTTTTTTCTTATATTTCGTCTCTCAAATCCTTTGTTTTTCTTTCTTTGCCTCCAGAATTGGTTTCCCTTTATCTCAAAATGACAAAATCTTCTAGTTCGATAGTCGTGAGCGAGGTAAGGTTGGTTCCAACTTCCAAGTAGAGAATCATGTGTCTTCATCAACTAATTAAAAAAACATGCCTGAATTTATCTGTTAATAATAAAAGAAACCTTTTTGCATTGGTAAAAATTTTACCAAATGTCACCTCCGCTTTTTTTTTTAAGGAGTCAATGTTAATAGAAGGAAGGAAAATATTTCAAAAGCAACCAGCACAAGGCTCACTACAAGCGTTCAACTGGTGACAGCAAAGTCTAGAAATGAAACAAACAGACCAGAACAACATCAACAGAAAGCAAGGAAACACAAATCAAAGGCATACAATGAGGAATTACAATGCTAAAATAAGCCAAGGCAGTTAAAAGAGCTTCCATCAAATCTCTTTCGAAATATAAAAAGTGTCAAACACATCAAAACTGTACTGCAGTCTAAAAATACTGTATCATCCAGAGAGCTAAAGTATGTAATACTGGCCATCAAAGAGCCCACTGAACCGTAAAAACTCCAAATCAGAAAAAAAAAATACTTTTGATATAACCAGTCTTACGCGGGGACACGTCTCCCTCCCCCCGCCCCCCCAAATAAGCATGTTTGGGACATCCCAGGGATGGCGGGACAAGGGGGATAATGTCTGAACATCTTACGCTTAATTGGATGTGAGTAGGAACAATGAAAGAGAGTAGAATGTATGCAGAAGAGACTAACAAGTGTTAATGTCAAACTAGAAAGAAAAGAAAACTCAATGAGAGTCACTTGCCTTGTCATCTTGATACTTGCACAAGAGCCAAACCAAGTGGAATGATGTGTGTCCTCGAAGAGTGGCATTCGCTGGGGAAATTTCACATAATCCATTTCATTGGATAGCTTCTAGAAGGATGATGACCACTCTCAAGAAATCAATTAACTGATTAGAAAGCTATGTAGCACTAGAACAATTGATATGAATTCAATAATAGCATCAGAGGGCTGATTGAAATGAAAATATTACAGAGTATGTGCTGCAAGTAAGTGCTCAATCCCGCATGACCTAGAACCATGTGCTTTAAGTCTTACTTTATTCATGTTATATTTGTAATATATATAAATTTTATATCTTATTTTATTAGTTGTCCCCTCACCATTCCCCTGCCATCCTGGACTCTTAGGTAACTATGGCTATGATGTGAGATGTTCAAAAGTTTGCAAAATGGTAATAGATAAAACGCTTAAAACCTAATAATTTGGGATGTCAGTCGTAAATTGTTGCCTCTGTTGTCCCACACTCTCTAAAGTTTCATAAACCCAGTTAATGATGAGATCATGGGTTTGGGAGTGAAAGAGAGTTTCTAGCTTCAAGTCTCCGTCCATGGAAGTCGTAGCAGAGCTTTTCCACTAACCTGGACAAAAAAGTTGGTTAAGAGCGTTGTGAGCCAACTTCATTCATTCCCTTAAATTACTACTACAAATCCATACAAAGCATCGTTCCCGTGAGCAGATTCATCTATTTTCCTTGATTGTCAAGCCTTTGAGCTTCTCTAATACTCAAGCATTTGGAGAGAGCACCGTTTGAGGATGGGGTTTGTGAAACTCATCTCTTTAAGCTGTTTGGTGAGATATTTGTTTCTTTGTACAAGTGATTTGGATCTTGTTCGGGTTCAAAGAATCAGATTCACCGATAAAGCCAATTTTTTTTGCCTTCGATACAGCTTGGGTTTATTAATACAAAAAATATATAAAAAATCAATAATATAGAAATTCTAGCCTCATAAATAGGAACTTAGAGACACTCGCCATATATCATGCATATAAAAATTATAGCCTGATAAATAAGAAATTCTTCTTTTTGTGATTCACTTAGCTTTGAGGGTTTGAAAAGTGTTTTTTATTATATTTAACTATTACTTTATGTTTTTTTTGCGAAATTGAAAAAAAAAAAACTTTTTTCCTTGGCATATTCATTAGTTCTACCCAGATTCATCCTGTGCAGCCCGAATTCCCCCAGGTTCTTCTGAAAGAACCAGACCTGTACACCGCACCCAAGATACACCGGGACAGGGTCCTATTGCATATCTAGGAGAATCAATATCTTAGGATTTATACAATGGCCAGGTTGGTATTTATGAGCATTGTGAGAGTAGAATCCATTCGTGTTTGAGAACTACTGCCATCTTGGGAGACAAGGGAGGTACCAACAGAAGGTCGATTGGATTAAGAAATCGGAAGCCCTATAGTCTAGTGAGGAAAAGGAGGAGTGAGGCAGTGGCTAGGTTCATGCTATGATGCGGAAAAACTAATGGATTGGACGAAGCCAGAGATGTCATCTCCAATGAATTCAAAGTTCAAATACATATCTGAACCTCACGACTTGGCTCGTACAATACTTAGGATGCTCATATCATGTGTCTTTAACTAAAAATTCAAACATTGTGAAGGTATATCTTAGATGATGAACTTCTTGGCAAAGATACAAGCCTTTTGATGATTAATGTGATTCTTGGTGTAGCAACCCAAAGTTCTTTGATGCTCTTCATTCTAAATATTATTTATATGTAATTTCTTGTGTATTCGGATTCTATATTTTCTGTGTTTGTGATCTATTATTTAGTTTATGGTATAGTGTTGTTGTGTTACATAGATAGCCTTGTAGTTGTCCAATGGTGTTCTGTTACATAGATAGTCTTGTTGTAATAAGAGATTCTAAATTGTTTTATTCTATTGTATGAATCATAGCCACATCACTCTTTTTGATTGATGATTACTTGCAAGTCAAACATGCATCAAATTAAAAATGAGACTAAACAAAACTAGGCAAAACATGGTAAAAATTGAGACAATCAACCATCAAGAAATCATCAAAGTCTAAAACTCACATTTCTTGAAGAACACAAACACAAGCACGATAAAATTTGGGGTCATAAAATGACATAAAAGTACCTCTAATCCATAGGGATCAGGAAAATCAATACACTTCACCATCCAACCAGAATAGATTCGGACTCACTCAGTAGCAGGGTTTCAATTGAAACATTTCTTGTATGGTGGCAAAACTGCCACTTCAAGCAGAACAGCAGTTGTGTAACCGTCAGTATCTATAGAGTAGCAGCTAGCAAACCACCCGTCTGCATTAACCATCAGTTTCAACGGAATTGTCTGTTCGAGTACAGTGATGGCAAATAATTTTGTCTCTTCAGTTCCCAAGAAGGTTGGGAGTCCTTTAATGCATAAAAGAACATTCCTATGACATGTTAAGTACAAGGGACAAATCGAGGTGAAGGCGTCAGAGTGTGAGAGTGAGAGACTTGGTGGGTTGTAGAAGAAGAAAAGGAGTAGAGAGGAGCAGATTGAGCAAAATACTGAGATATTTGTTGTACTTGTTCTATTAATCTCTTTGTAATCCATATTTGGCCATAAAAAGATTGGGAAGCTCAGCAATTGCCATTTGCAACTCATTTTTCCTCACCTTGAGGTTTTCCAGGCCAAAATCATTGTATGCTTTGTTGATAATGGTTTATGTTTTCTATTCATGGTTGATTACATTGATATTTAAGTTCTGCAAGGTTTGTTTATACTTCCAAAAGCACAGTAGACTAATTCTATGTTCCTAAAGCATTCTAATATGTCTTTCGGAAGTAAATTCAGAGTAGAATAGCATGTTGAGACTCTGTCAATTCAACCAACCAATTGAGTCATTGATCTTAGGAGTTTAAAGATCAACCTCAAATTTCAACCTTCACTTGACTTCTCCAATTTTTCAAGGATTTTCAACTTCGAAACCCTAATTTTTTAAACATTGCTATTGAACAGCATTGGCATTGATGAAAGCGTTCACCTAAACAGAGATTTCTAGAGGGTTAATAGTTTCAAAAGGACAAATTTTCCTTCTAATGAACCTGTTTCCTAGAAGGCAGACAGAGTCACCAAGCTTCTCTAAAACATCAACAAGCTATTATGTTGGCTAGATTTTCTGCATAGCACAAAACCTAGGCAGTCATGAGATAAATCTCCCTCATTTACCGGTGAGGCTCCCGTGTCAGATTTGTCAATTAAAGTATGCTAGTATCTATATGGGGTTTTACTTTAACTGTTCAGCTTATGAACCATAGCTGTACAGTTCTGCAACAAGTAAGCAGCTATCTAAGAAAGGAAATATTTATACAAGAAGGGAATTATATAAACACAGAGAAAAAATGGAGAAGATGTGCATCCCAATCAATAGATAGCAGAGTTGATTGCATGCACATTGACGAAACCAATAGATATAAACACAAAATTATAAGCAAAGGCAGCTCTAGATCTAGATCTAAAATAACATAAAGTTTATTCAAAGATCTAAGATAAAAAGCTAGAAACAAAATACACCGTGACACAAAGTTCTCCGGAAATTTGCTCTTGTATATTCCTTTGCTTCAAGTGGCTCTCAGGGGTTTCAGCACAAAGTCTGGAACACAAGAATGCTGCTTACAAATTCTCATCATTAACCTGGAGGTTCTTCTCCTACTTATAGAATGTAGAAGGGAAAGTACAAATGGGAAACTCAACTGAACTGAAACATAAACAACAAGTAAAAATGACATTTGGCATTCATCCTCCACTAACTTCTCCTTAAGTGACACATGTATAACTAAACTAATAGAATCATTGCACATAACTTTAAGTAATGGTTTCAAAACCAATAACTTTAAAGTTTTACAATTTCATCCAGGAACGTGGAAAATAGAAGAAGAAAGAATAGAAGAAGTCATGTCAGCTGTAACATTTATGTCTTTTTTTTACTCTAATACTGCATATACTTGTCGAACATGTAACTCAGCATCTTCCCATCTGTTTTAGACACTGCTTCCTTTTTTGTCCTAAACTGCAGCAATCCTTCGTTCAACACCTTGATACACTCTTCCACATCCTCCAAGCTTGGCCTGAACCTCGCAATATCCACCTGCAGTGCCACCAGTCTGCTAATGGAATTCATCGTGAAAGGTTTAGTAGCTCCATCAATTCTCTTTTGTACCATCAGAAGAGACCCTTCCAAGGAATTAGGCACTCAGCTAGGAATGATCCACACGTATGAAGTAACACTTCTGACCACTTCCTCCTCCGTGAAAGAAAAGATACTGTCTGGTAAGGACGATGTCCTACTCTCAAGCGCCTACATCCTCTTCAGCAAAACTCTGCAGATCTCCAAACGGAAAGATACTACAAACTCCAGCTGCTTCCCCTTCTCAACTAATCCGTCTGGTACAATCTGCTCCGCAACCAATACTTCTCTCGGCAGCTTGTTGATCTTGGCCAAAGTACTCAAGTTACTCTCAGCAACTGTGTTCATATCTACTATGCTCGTCACCAGTTGCTTTAGCAGATTTGTTGCATCATTCATAACCTTCAAGCGGGCTGGCACCTCTCCAAGTTGTACAGAAGCTTAACGAATAATTAGATTCTTCCATTCGTCAATAGCTTTCACCTAATTGTTTGCATCCTCCATCTCCTGCATAACATGATCACTCATCTGCTCTGAAATGGGCTGAGTGGAAGGTTTCACAACCCTGGCTATGATCTCGCACAACTGAGATACCTGCTTTAGAAGCTCGTCTTTCTCCACCTTTTCTCTGTCAAGCCCAAAGAATAGAGCATCTATCAATGTCTTTGTATCCTGCTTCAATCCTTTTGTGGTGGCTTGACTGATGGGTACTCTGGTTACTGTTACATCTTCTGCCGTGAGCTCATCTTCGTTCTTTCCTTCCGACGGAACTGACATCTCAGTGAACTTCTGCCCGACTCCTCGATCATCAACCTTGAAGTTACCTTAGCAACTTTAGGTCTTCTGTCTTTTCCGCCTAGCCTCCGGAGTAGCTGCAAGTTGTGTTCTTCCAAGTTCATCTCCACTCTAGCTTCTGCAACCAACTGCGAAGCCAACCATTCTGAGAAGTTACTTCTCGAAGAATGAGAAGTCGCTGAGTGCACTACTATCTCCCGCTCTATTTCCTCTCCATCAGAAAGTGCCACAGTGTTATGGCTGCCATCTTCTGAATCATCCAAGGACAAAGCTCTTTCGAACTCTGCCATCTGCAGCTTCAACATCTCTTCTAGAACAGGTGTTGAACGGAGTGGCTGAGGAGAGAACATGAATGTCGCCGAATTCAGTGGAGCCATGGAAGTATCCTGCTGAGGTGCAACAGTTGGTGAAGTATTGGGTGTTGGAGAAGCCGGAACTAAAGTCATAGCCGTGGAAGTGATCTTCTCCTTTGATTGAGATCTTCTGTGTACTTTCATCTTCTTGGCCCTTCTGCTGCTTTCTCCTCCGTGCTTTCTCTTGAGGGAATCTCTTGTGCCGAAGTTGCCCGTGATTTGATTCATCAGTGCTTCATCAAGGCAGTATCCCTTCGTCAGCAACCAGTTTGAAGTATTCACCAGAACAGCGCCAGACCTTTCTTCAATCATATGGCAGCCCCCTACGTTATCATTTCCCTGAAGTACAGCTCTATCTCCTCCCATTTGATGGTAAGCGTCAAGTAACACATTCCCATCATCTTTAAGATCCACAGGTATCCGTGCTAGTCCAAAGTCGAACACTTGCCGTGCTGATAGCCTGTTGAAATCCTTCTTTCTAACCTCGTACTCACTTTTGCACTTCATCCAGAAATCCTCTAATGAAGGCACATGTGAGTACTCCTGGGAGATCGTCTTCCTGGCTACTCCGAATGGATCGAAGTTCAGTCGTGCCAGAAAGAACTCTTGCTCATACTCGGATAACATCTCCGTCTCCATCCCCCAAGCTCTATGAATGCTCTGGCAGCTATAATGTCCCACAGTGATCGGGAAGAAACCCGTAGACTTGTGCCGTTTCGACTGAAGGTCGTGTATCTCCACAAGTTGTCTACTCAGCTCCATGGTGATCAGTCTATCATTCAGATATCTGGGTAGCTTGACCGGTTCTCCAGAAAAGCCAGTAACCCTGAGGTACGTGAAATCCACAAACTAAATAAATAGACTGCCAATCTTGGATACAGCTTCCCACGCTTCCATGCTCACCCTGTTGGCCTTCAGGTCCCTGTCTAGTCTGCAAATGAATTCGTAGAAGAATCCATCATTGACCACTTTGAAATCTTTCTTGCACGCAGGTACAGTAAGCTGTGGGTAGCACTCGAAAATGGGGTCCTTAGAAAGAACGCCACATCTATCCAGCTTGGAAAAGATGCCTTGTGAAGCTGCAGTGTACACCAAGTAGAAAGTCATTTTGAAGCTGAAAGTACGCTTCACGTTTCGAAGTTGCTCACCAATGTTCTCGCTAATGATTTCCAACCAATTGATTATGGAATCCACCTTGTTGACTTCAATGGTCCTGATGAAAGCATACATCCATGTACAGAAAGTGTGAGCATTCGCCTCGCCATTAATCCTGCATAACAATTTGGCAATATCATCTACCTCCTGCACCAGAGTGGACCGCAGAAGAGTTCTTGGGAACTTAGAACGAGATCTGGGCTTCTTCATGTATCTGTTGTTCATTATGTTCACGCAGTCAACTCTATGCTTCTCCCACCTGCTGCCGGCATCCTGAATGCTAATGGAAGTCACCACCTTTCAAGCCGGAATCTTCAAACAATAATTGATAAACTCTGCGTCCAACCGAATTATTGTTTTCCTAGTAGCATCTCGCACTGATCTGGATGAAGGATGGTAAGACCTAGCACACTCCATAACGAACTCTGGCAATTGGGCTATGTATGGAAAGGCTACAACTCGAATAATTCCACTGCTTTTAACTGCACGCATGAGTGAAGTCTTTCCCGCTCTGGATCTATCAATCAATTCGGAAAGAGGTTCTGGACCTAGATCAATGTCTCCTATGTCTGCAAATTTGGAAGTGATGCATGACTCCATTGTGCTTTCTTTTTCATCCCTCTTTGCCATGGCTTTGTCTATCTTTGTCTGAACAATTCTTTTTCTTCTCATTTGTCCGGAATTCTTCAAAACTGGTGCAGATCTGGATAATTCTTCAGATTCGGAGGATATATTCAATGTATTGGACATTGATTAAAGCTCATTTTCTTTTGTAAAGCACCTGTAATGAATTCCTGCAATTAATTTAGAAGAAGATGGCAACCGGAACATGAACATTGGATTTTAATCACAAAAATCTGCATTATTCAAGGCTGCTGCCCCCAAAATTGATGTTTTATTTGCATGCAAAGTGAACATAAATTTTTCCAACTTCACCTGAGCACCTGTATCACTTATGCAAACAATTATCCAGACACAAATCAACTTCCTTCAACCTGTGCGCCAAAATTGGAAGCTTTTAGCCTTGATTTCACCTTCTTTTGAGCAAAAATCCTCTTCAAATGGGGCGCACTTTTCCTCTGGGCTGCACTTCTTTACCTGTAAATTAATTAATTCATCTCTATAATTAATTAATGTCTTTGCTATTACTGGCAATTAATTAATTAATTAATGAGTTTCACTCTTCAAATGGTACGCCTATTTTGTGCATGTTTGTGGCTGCCATTAAATAAAAAAAATTATTTAATTTTAGACTTCTGCTTCCACTTAACTCAAGCCTCACAGTATGCTTTGACCTTAGCCACTGAAAATAGGAATTAATTTAATCATTTAATACTTTAAAAAGTATTATCTCTCTCCCAAAAGGGGCGCACTTTTTGACATGAAGGGGATGCTATTAAATTAATTAATTTATTTAATTTTAGAGCAATCTATTTTCAACCACCTTGTCCTTTGCCTTTGTTGACTTTTCCATAGGCCTAGGCGCCTATTTTGGGTGAATAATTAAATAAATTAATCAATTCAAAGGTTGCCTTTACTTCTCCAAAGGGGGCACACTTTTTAACATAAAGAATTCTATTTTTAAGAAAACAAATGACAATAGGATTTTTTACCCCGCAAGGCAGCCCTAAAAATCCCATGATTCACTTGAGTCATTTGACTTTCATAATGAGATTGTTTATCCTGCAAGGCAGGCAATAAAATCTCATGATTCACTTAAGTGATATTTCTTTTATTCCACAATGGAAATTTTTACCCTGCAAAGCAGATAAGAAAATTCAGCCTGCCTGCTGCCTCTAATTTTCCCATTGTCACGTAAGTGGCGTTGCTTTCATGGAAAAAAGTACCCTGCTAGGCAGGTACAAAATTCCCACCTACCTGTTGCATCTAATTTTCCCATGATTCACTTCAATTCTTCTTTTTCAATAAATGCAACCAGCCCAGAAGAGGCTTTTTGGTGCACGACTTTGTCTTTTCCCAGTGAACCAGACCTCCGATGGCGACTTCCTTCTGGCATAATGTGTGTATGTGATTCCCCAATTACTCCAGACCAAGAATCAGTCCAAACCAGCAAAGGAATTGATCGAGAGAAATTTTACAGAAAACAAAACGGGAAAACACAAAAACACAAAAAGTTGTCAAAAGTCACAAATAAAGTGCAAAACTCATTCCTAGTTAAAACCCTTCTGGTATATAGGAATAATGATATGTTCGATCACAACAAGGTTAAATCGGAGTGCAAATTGCCTCAAACAGGGCTCAAAATAACTAAATACAAATTTCCCGCAGACAAATCCCGACGACAAAATATAACAATTTTGGGAATTTAGGTGTTTGGAAAAAATGGCCAATATGGCTCTTTGGGAATATCTTAACGCAATACAAGAACTTTCTGGCAATAAAAACACAAAACGACCCATTATTTTAAAAGTACGAAATTTTTTCGGATAGGGTAGTCACAAATTTCAGGATGAAATCTGGGGACACCATATTAAAAAAATAAGGCTTAATATAAGGTTTATTTATTAAAATTATATTAATATTAGTTAAGTGTTAACTAATAAATGGTTGAAACTGCTTCAACCACTTTATAACCATCTTTCACATAATAAAAGGACGGACACAATAAATAATGTGGGCATTCCGATTTTTCTTCATCCGTTCTTTGTACATTCTAATTTTTTTTATTCTTTCTCTCTCCGCATATTCTAACATTGGTATCAAAGCGGGGCAAACAAGGAGAAAGAGAAGGGAAGAAGATCTCAGTCCAATTAGGGAAAAAACTTGAATTATGAAGTAATGATAGCACAAAAGATATCCAGTCTTGTTTAGGACAAAAAATTTGCTGACATTTCAGAACCATTTACCCGAGGAAGCTCTTTGACGAGTATGGGAGTGGGGCATAGTGATTTTAAGAAGCCCTGCTAAGGCATGCATTCGAAGTGTTAAAGATTTGGAATTGACAAAATCATAAGGGCACATTTCAGATTGAAAAACTCTGAAGATTGTGAGGAGACTGTGGTGAACTCTACAGATCGTGAGGAGGAGGACAGACATCATTTGCAGACCTAGACAGAACACATCTACCAGTCAGATCACATTTTCAAATGATTGGATGGCACAAAATCCTGCAAACATGAAGGGCATCAATCCAAAAGTGTGTTTAATCTCTCCATAATCAGGTACGAGTTGTGTAAAGCTGATTTAAATAATACAAAATCGAGAACAAAAATAGAGAGTTACAGATTGTGATAAGTCGAAACAAGGGCAAACATACAGTCATCTAGGGCATGCATGGAAATCCTATCTGTTGTTGCAAATCACAAACTAGGGCTTTTTATTTGGCCATGAATGGACTGTGTTACTCTTGGAGCAAATGATAAATAATTGTGAAGAAAGTTTATATTATCAAGTTATTGAACGAAAGTTTGTGGATCAATGCTATTGACAAAAGTGCCGGCATTGATCCACGAATTTTCTTCAATAAGATAAACTTCCGTTCAATAAGATAAAATTTATATTATGAATTGTACAACAATATTGAAAAAGAAGATTACAACTTTGTTCTTAAAGCAACTAGGATGGCAATTAAGTTTGAATAATCCCCAGGTACAAACTTTTTAGCTTCCCTAAGCAGAAGAAATCTTTTTACAAGCAACTGCATTTGAGCTTCACTTTTCCAAGTATGACAAAAGAACATCCAAACTGCATACCTCATCCATGACGACATAATTACAATTAAGTTTCCAAATAATGAACAAGGCAGAATCTCACACACACTTCCAAATACTCCTAAAAGGACTACAGATAAGAGTATTGGAATTACCCAAAAAAGTTGTCAGCCAATGAAGATGTCCCTAATAAATAATTGTCAAGCTGGATTGCTCTAGCTTCCAACAAGTTCTCTGTAATGTCCCTTTTCTCCAATTCGAAGGCATAATTGGATTTCCAAGCTATTCCTTGTTCATGAACCGAAGGAAGGATGCAAGGAAGAGAAATTTACTATGTTTTTATTATTTTATAATATTTTTTATGTATGCCATATTGAAATGTATGGGTTGGCCAAGGCATAATAAAAGAATATAAGGGGTCGGCCATGTCTTATTGTTTTTTGCGCAAAGGCCAAAAAGTATAAATAAGGGGTAGATGGAGCCATTTGCTCATATGGACTTTATATGTAAATCTGATTTTTGACAGTGAACTCTCATTATCTCTCCACTTGGGACGAAAACCCCTTGTGAGGTCTTTTGTGAAGGACGCAAAACCTTCATATTACCTTTAAACTATTTGTATCTTGCAGGTTATTATTAAATTGAAGATCATTTTGTGCACATTCTGATTTTATCAATTTATTCTAAAAGTTCGACTTGCATATGCATGTTATTTCTGAATTATTGGGTTGAAAATTTCATCATTAATAATTGTCAAATCAAGTCACCTTGCATTCTAAAAGGCCTAAATCTGCATTTGACATGGATTTCTATGCACTATTTGATGGTCAAATCAAACCTGTTTATTGCTGCAGTGATTTCCAGTTTGAACAGTAATTTCCAGCAGTAGTAATTTGTACATATTTCAATTCGATTTGGGCCTAAGAGATCATGCAAAAATCATAATAATCATTGATAAGTATTGATGAATGATTATTGGTGAATTTGTGGCTACATTTTTTGAAGGAAAATGGTTTGCTGTAATTAATTTACAGTCTGCTGCTATAAAATTCCAGAATTCTGTAATTTTCAAATAAACCCTTAAAAAGGGTCATTACAGTGGTATCAGAGCTTGATTCTCTTAAGGCCTGAGGGAATTCAATGGATAGATTAATAACTGGACAAGAAAAGCTTACAGAGGCCATGGATCTTCTTGCCATGTCTATCCAAAGTCTGATTAATGTTAAGCAACCTATGGAAACAGCCCGAGGATCGAGTTTGAAGACCAGAGTTGAAGTCATACCGGAAGAAGATCCAAGTACCACGGGAAGAAGTATTGAAGCAAGCTATAAGGAGTATATGGCTTTGCCCAAAGAAATCCGTGAAACAATGTCATTCACAGAGTTCATGGAATTGGATAGTGGAAGATCTAGGCCAAGGCCTAGGCATGCCAGGCCACGAAGAGAAAGAGGAGAAGAGCTTCCAAGTTGCATTAGCAGAGGAAGAAGAAGAATTCAAAGAACAAGCACAAGGGAAGACGGATATTCCGCCTGAAGGTAAAGAATCCTTGCAAATAAATAATGTTTTTATGGATTCTAATGATTCTATGTGGCAAAGTATTGAAGAAAACCCAAACTCATGGGGTATAGAGCAGCCCTTGGAAGTGATAGAAGCTTCCGTCACTCTTGTAAAAAACAAACCATTGACTGATATTCAGAACAGCAGTACAAAGGAGTACGTTTTTGAGGAGAAAACCATGGGACATGAACCACAGAAAAAGGAAAAATCAGATTTACATATGGGAGAAGATAAGTTGTCAATGGGGGATCAATTTCTGGACAAGAATGAAGACCAAGAGCTTGCTGGAATTCCCAAAGCAGCAGCTCGTTGGAAGCAAATTGAAGGCATACATGATCATGGAGAGAACTATGAACAAGTCCCATGCATAGGAAATTCGAGGTATGATGACATTTTAGCTTCTTGTATACCACTACCATATTCACATCATGATGAGGGTTTTTTCAAGGAAGCATCAGACAAATGTATAGTAAAGGCAAGCACCCGGAAAACAAAAGAGCATAGAGGTAAGGAGATTTTGGAATTCAATTTGCATGCTGATTTAAACTCAGAATTTCTGAGTATTGTGGGCAGCATTCTTAGTATAAGAGGTGGCACACATCACCCACCCTGGGTGAGGAGTCTTCTTCATGATCGAAGGGACACCATGCTTATCGACAAGGGCAGCAGGCATCAGCTTATTGGAGGAATTACCAAGAAGGATGGAGCCAAACAAAGCTAGAACAAGGAAGAAACATAGGGCAAGTATAATGCTTCACGGTGGCCACTCGGAAGGATTCAATACAGTTATGGCTAATGAGTGTTTGTTTCCATGCATGCATTCACACCATTCGGTGAAGGGGCACCAATTGTTCAAGCTAACTTTGAGAAGGTACATGGTAAGCTCCGTATTTCCATTTCATCAGTCATTTGATGGACATATTAAAAAAAGGATCCCTCCAATTATAATAGAAGTTTTGTGCATAAAGTTGATGTGGAATGAGTGTTATTCCTTTGATCCGGACATAGTAACTCAGCTGATTTTGAAAGGTATGATCGAGAGCCATAAAAGGGTTGGTTTATGGTGTCTTAAGCTTGCCTTTGTGAGATTATATGCTGCTGATTTGGAACATCAGTCACATCATACAATAATTCATCTCCTTTCATTAGTCATCCATAATGAGAAGGATTCCTTGCACCATATGGTGCTTCAGCAGATAATTCCCATGAATGCTCCATGTAAATACCAATCAAGGAAATATGATTTCAATGCTCTGTTGAGTGGAAAATTCCTAAGGAAGAGGTCTGATCTCAAGTCAGGAATTCTGAGTTTTGTAGATGATGAGAGCAGACCAAGGTATGAATTTTCATATTTCATTTCTCCCTCCATACTAAGCATTGATGGGTATGATTGTGAGCATGATAGGGAGATGAATATGATGCATAATGGTCACAACTTGGTTGGTACATTTGCTCTTAACATTTGGGTGCCTAAGGAACATGCCGGAAAAGGAGAAAGAGTGACTATCACTATACCCCATCAAGGAGACCATGAGCTTGTTGATCCGTACAAAGGATACATCATTAGAAGGCACAAGGGTATGCTGGCCTCATGTACCTTGTTCCTTCTCATAAGGGAACATCATTGGCACCAAGTAAGGTACAAGGTTCTTTGGCTTCTCTATGTTGATATGCATTAGATTTCAGCTTTCTCCTTTCTTTGTACGCATAGAAGAAGAGAGAATTTGGGGTGTCATCTTGCACACGTTGCTTCATGTGGTGAGGGATTAAAATGAATTGAATTTTGAAAGCTCTACCTAGATACATGGATATCATCCTCTTTCTTTTTTCAAATAGTGCCAACTCTTATCCCTTTGGAAGCCTTGAAAGAAGGATGGATCACATGGACTACACCTTGCATGGTAAGAAGACCCTTTTCAGATTTTGAGCAGCAGTTATGGTATTTGATTGATGTGTTTCCAAAGGTAAAATCAACAAAGGATATGCTTGGGAATGTTTGGTTGTTGTTACTTGCATGTCCACAAACCTTTGGGCTTCAATGAAAGGATTGGGAAGAATGAAAGGATATGGTATGAATTCTTGACAAAACATTTCATTTTCAGCTGTGCATATGAGTCATTTTCAATTTGCTGCTATTGAGGATAAAGTTTCAGTCACATGGAAGCCATTTTTATTCACTAGATTGATGTTCTTTCATGTTGGGAAAGGAATTTTGAAATGTACAAGCTGCTGTCCCATCATTTTTATGATTGACGTCACCAAGACCAGCTCCCCAATCATTACTATAGCTCAGTTTGTTGCCATGCAATTGATGAATTTATTGTTGGAGACTGATTTTGGCTCATGGGCAAATACTTGGGAATGGAAACCAACCATTTTAATTCTGATTTTTGAAAGGAGAATGCTTGATTACAGCCATGTACAGGGCAGCCATCAAATACATGAAGATTGTGGAGCTTCCACAAGCAAGAAGACAATTGCAGGACCTACGGGAGTGTTGTTAAACACTCATGTTTTTTCTAAGGAGTTTGTTTCTTGTGTAGATACAAAAATGAAGCCTACAAGGATCATATGGGATCCGGGTGATTGTGATTGCTTAGGGACAAACAATCTTGGGGAGGGAGGACTGTAATGCCCATTTTCTACAATTCGAAGGCATAATTGGATTTCCAGGCTATTCCTTCTTCATGAACCAAAGGAAGGATGCAAAGAAGCGACATCTAATATGTTTTTATTATTTTATAATGTATGCCATATTGAAATGTATGGGTTGGCCAAGGTATAATAAAAGAATATAAGGGGTCGACCATGTCTTATTGGTTTTGGCGCCAAGGCTAAACGTAAAAACTATAAGGGGTAGGTGGAGCCATTTGCTCATATGGACTTTCATTTGTAAAATCAGATTTTGAGAGTGAACTGTCATTTCTCTCCACTTGGGACAAAACCCCATTGTGAGGTCCATGTGAAGGATGCAAACCCTTCATATTGACTTAAAACTATTTGTATTTGCAGATTATTATTAAGTTGAAAATCAATTTGTGCACATTCTGATTTTATCAATTAATTTCTACCAGTTCGACTTGCATATGCATGAAATCTAGATTATTGGGTGAAAATAACATCATTACGAATTGTCAAATCAAGTCACCATATTCTAAAAGGCCTAAATCTGCATTTGTATGGATTTCTATGCACATTTGATGGTCAAATCGAACCGTTTATTGCTGCAGCGATTTCCAGTTTGAAATAATTAAGTCCAGCAGTATATTTTGAATATTTCAAATCGATTTGGGCATAAGAGATATCTAAATCGGTAAATAATCATTCCTAAGTATTCGTTGATGATTATAGAAGACTTGTGGTACATTTTTTGAAGGTTTTTGGTTTGCTGTAATTAATTTACAGTCTGCTGCTATAAAATTCCAGAATTCTGTAATTTTCAAATAAATCCTCAAAAAGGGCCATTACATTCTCGCAAAAGGACATTCCAACAAAATGTGTCTTAACAGTTTCCAGTTTAGAAAAATAAGAATATAGACCATTTGTAAGACCACTCTTGGATAATCAAGCTTTTGTAGAAAGCCCATGATACATCACAAGCAAAGCAAAGTCTCTAAAGTTGTATGAAACCCTTACTATCCACACACTATGGAGTCTACAAACCCACAAGGCTTTTGCATTAGAGGCAATCCATCTAACATTAAAATCAGGTGCAAGAGTGCAATTCTGATGTAACAAATGATAAAGCCGATGCATGTCATACTGAGATATGAATGTCTGTAGATCCGTAGCCAATCTCGCCAAATGGGACCTTTCATCTTTGGGTTCAACTTAAACGAGTCCTAAGGAATAAGGTTTTGAATTTCTTTTCTGGAAGATCGGGCTACAGGGGCTAGTGCAAACTCATATGAGCTCATGACCTCCATTCTTTCAGGTTACATGCAGTGGCATCCCACAAATCACTCCATAAGATAATTCCTTTTTTTCTGGGTGTACAAGCCTTAAAACATGGGATATTGGCTATAGACATATCATGTAATTTCCATGTCCAAATTGCCCTTTCGGCCAAATCCCACCAAGTTTAACTACCAAATACTCACCAAATGAGCAAACCTACAATTTTTTTCCAAGCAGTCTAGACACTCCTGACGACAAATGATCCTTCATTCTAAAAATTACTTGGATTAGCAATGGTATCACAGAGCCTCCCAAATGATGCGTTGAGAGGAAAATACGACGCCCCAGTCGAGGGCACAAAACAGCAGTGGAACGCAGTCGTGAAAGAGGTTGAGGGCACGTGATGTAATGAAATTACTTGAATAGATATGAATACCAGCAGCAATATAACACCAAAATATAGAGAAATGATCACAATATACAAGTAGAACGACTTAGCCACTTCGATGGGGCAACCTCCAAACCATACAATAAGACTCCAGTGCTCAATATGATGATAATCTACTACTCTCTGACTCCTATATATGCCCTACTATGCTATGCAAGGCACCAAGGCCAACCTACTAAGCATACGAAAGCATAAATAAATATGATATGACATGATAAGAGATTATATTAGCCACAAATCGGCTATACAGATCCGATATGTGACCTAGGATTAAGGGCATAGCACATACTACTAGTGGAACACAGTGAAAAGCGATGTTTGTGCTCGAGGCACGACCAAACAAGGTCGTGAAGAAATACAGTTCATTTCTAAGCATACAGTTCTGTGATGAACATACAATTCTGAGCAGCCAATGTGATTGTGAGGTCACATTTTTGTCTGGCAATTGCAGTTAAATGCAGTGTTACACATCAATTTGCAGATTTTGTGTTATCCACAGGGTCATACAATGAACATAATGGAGCTCCCTCTAACACAGGAGTTTGAAACTCCTTGCCATCACAAGGTGTTGACCCCAAAATTGAAGTACACTAGCATTTGCAGCCGAATATCAAGAATTCTAGCCCTAGGTTCAGAACTCCAAGATCTTTTGTCGCTGTTCGAGACACAATTGCGGGAAAAAGATGGTATTATTGCTGATATGCAAGCTAGAATCACTAAACTTGAACAAACCCAAGCCACCCCCGCAGATTCTCCATGACTAGAGCAGCTTAATGAAGTGGTTTCAGAAATTTTAGAACAAGCAATCTGAGATACTCATTCAGCATGACAACCTTAAAAAAGAAACCACATCCCAACAACAATCTATCCAAAAACAAGTTGAGGAACAAGATTTGTGGGTACGAGTGGTTAGGGGGGAAGAAAGCACCTTCTGGTTGAGGATATGGCTTGTCCAAGCAAAATTTGAAGAAGAAAAGGCATGTCAAACCAAGGCACTCAACCTTCGCATGTTTGTAGCCTCCCTAAACCAGTTGATCCATTACAGGTAGGTCACGCGTTGTTCTTGCATAAATCTTTGTACTCGAATGATATTTCCCTTAACAAAGCTTGGACATTGTTGGACAACACCCTTGTTATCTAATTTCAAACTACAGAAGAATGTTTGCAAGCTCTTAAAGCAAAAAAATAATCCCTTTTCCTTACCACAGAATTTATTCAGATGTTGATCTCACAAGACTCCAAGTGGAAGAGATTTGAAAAGCTCGTATCAAGATTTTAGCAACTAGGTGAGAGTAGCTGTCCAGGTGAAGAGAGAACATGCAGTGGGTGTTATCCAGAGGTAGATTTTACTGGGAAAGGGGGGCTAAGGTAAAAATGGTCATTCGTGATTCTCCCCCAAACCTAGAGTGGTCATGCCCTAGACCATTAGCATGACAAGCAGGATCTCGGGTCTTGGCTATGGGTGGTGATGGCATCTCCATTGCTTCTTGGAACTGCAACGGCGCTTTATGGTCTTCTCTAGGTAACTTCTAGGATGTTATTGCTTCCCAAGATCTCATCTTCTTCACTGAGACCCATGAGAGCCCCGAGAAGGCCCTCCCTCCAATCACAAGGTACTTGTGGTTTCAGCCTTCTCATCGTGAGACTTGTAAATCAAGTGGTGTTTATGGTTCAAGGGGTGTGGCTCGCCTTATTTGGGACAACTTCAGGTCTAGAATTTTACTTATGGCTTCTAATGTCCACTCCACATACATATGGCTTCAAATTCAGAGAAATTCACTTTTACGGGATGTCTTCATAGGTGTTTGTTACTTCCCCCTCGCCACATCTTCATTCGCCATTCATGTTGATGGGGAAACGTACCTTGACCTCTATCCAAAGATCTCTTGATACTCCATTATTGGTGATATCATTCTTTTGGTAGATTTTAATGCCTGTACAGGGAGCCTACAGACACCTATTCATGACCTTGCTCAAGATGAGTTATGCCTTCATGAGCAAGATCTTGAGGAGTTTGATTTACAAAGAGATTTGCTGACATGAATGCTACAGTTACAGCTTATGGCAGACACCTCCTCCAATTGGGTGAATCTCATAGCCTCCACATCCTCAGCAAGGCTTCCTCACTTCTCCAGCTCTAGTAGATTCACTTGTTTCCCCCACGGCGGTGGTGCGAGCATCGTGGACTATGTTCTCACCAGCAAATCCATCATCCCTCATATTTGTGGCTTCCTTATCTCGCCTCAACTCCCCCTTGTTAACCATGTCGTCTTGACATTCACCCTCCATACTGGTTCTAACCCTTCCCCCCCACCTTCCCCTTCCAGTGCACCCCCAGCACTCGACACACCACAATCCATTTTGATGATGATTACACCATTGATTATGTTGCCCGTCTCTCCCTTCTTATGTTTGGGTTTTACTCCCTCCCTCTTCCCACCACTAATTCCATGTATGAGTTTTTATGTCAAACCCTATGGGATGCTGCCCTTGATTCTTGTCCCGACACTATTCATTACTCCAGATCCCCTACCTGTCACAGAACTTGCCCCATGAACCAGTGGTATGATAAAGAATGATTGTAAATCCCTTCATCAAAGACTTTCAGTTTTCCCTAACCCATGACCCTTCGTCCATACCCACCCTTCGTAGGGAGTATCGTTGTCTTCTTCGACATAAGAAACAAAAGTTTCTTGCATCTAGAGAACTTTCACTCCTTGCTGATCTCCACCACTCTCCCAAGACTTTTTGGTGTACTCTTCTCCCAAGAAAAACCACCATTTCTGACATCACACCCAAAGCTTGGGTATCCTATGCTAGTTCCCTCTATGATGTTCCAGCCCATTTCGTTGCCATTGCCCCACTCCTCCACAATTCTCCTTTGTTTTCTCTACTTCCTCTGCCAAGAGGGCGATTTTGAAATTAGACACCAGCAAAGCTACTGATTGTGAATGTCTCAAAGTTGAGTTCTTCAAATATCATGTGCATTCCTTCGCCTTTCCCGATTACCACGCTTTTAATCACGTAATTTATTCTTCAGGCTTCCCTCAAGTCTTGGTCCCAACACATCATCCACCCTATTCATAAGTCAGATGGATCCCTCTATCGATGGCAACTACAAGACCATTATGATTGGGCATACATTTTCCAAACTTTATGCCACAGTGTTAGACATGCAACTGTCAGAATACTTGGAAAGGAATAATATCATAGCTCATAGGGGCGCGGGCTTCAAAAGGGACTACCAAACTATTAACCACATCTTTACACTCTAGGCTATCATTAAGGAAGCTCGTCACAAGTCTTCCAAAGTCTTTTTGTTGTTTTGTGGACTTCAAGAAAGCCTTTGACTCGGTTCTGAGACATTTTCTTTTCCAAGTGTTAAGAGGTTTCAACATTCTTGATTCTCTGATTAATGCAGCTTGGAGACTTTATGAGACAAGCATTGGACAACTTTGTACCTCTTATGGTTTGTCTGCTTTTGTGAAGAGTACCATTGGGGTCAAATAAGAACTTCCTGTCAATGACCCTTTTCAGCATATACAATAACGAGTTAGAGGAGTTTCTTCGACAACATACCCATATGGATGATGGTTGTCTTCTGCATGAGGTGCTTATAGCCATCCTCCTTTTTGCCAATGATGTTGTTCTCTCACACTTTGTCGAGGGCTTACAATGACAACTTGATGCCCTTGCTCATTTCTGCGAACATCGACAACTTGTGGTCAACCTTAGTAAAACTAAGGTCATGATCTTCAATATCTCCAAGTGCTCTCTCTCCAAATTCCAATTTTTCTACAGAGGGGAACTTCTTGAGATCACATCAGCCTACACTTATTTGGGGTTCCAATTTTCTAGTCCATGCTTTAACATGAAGTTTGCCGCTAAACCACACCTTTGCAAGGGGTATGCCTCTCTTTATGTTTTGGAATGTCAGTGTTTCCAGATCCACTTCCAGGACATCCCTTCCAAGTTATGCTTGTTTGATACTATCATCAAACCTACAGTTTTGTATGGTTCAGAGGTTTGGGGACCTAGCCAAGGGGGCTATTGAATGGGCTCGTATTGAGAGGGTCCAAACTCTCATGTTGCAATGCATGATTCGTTGCAAACGGACAATTCCTCAGCGCATCATCCAAGTTGAATTTGTCGCCCACCCACTACGCTTTGAGACTATCTTCAGGCTTACTTTCTGCATCCACAAACTCAAGATCCCTTACGGGCTCAACTTTTGGTCATGAGACTTATCCCTACTTAGCACTTTGCTCTTCAACAAGGATTGCTTCACTAGTCCCCTCCAGAAATTAAGATTGTTGGTACTTTGAGACTAGGCAACTACTTTCAATTGTCATCTCTATTGATATAGCTACCCCCTTTCATGTATTTACATGGACTGCCCCTCCAAGGTCCTTCCCACTAAGGACGTCATCAAGCTACTAGAGAGGACATCTATAGACAGTATATTCAGACCACTTGGATCTTCCCTCATGAGCCACTCAATGCCAAGCTTGCTTTCTATGCCGATCATTTCTTATAGGTGGAGGACAGTATTATTCGTCACCCTCACTATCTCCAATGCCATTGCGCTCACGGTTTGAGGCTTCCACTTGGCCAAATGAGAGTTTGTCCCCACCAGATGTACGGGTTGAAACAGATCATCAGATTCTCCGTCCATAGGAATGATCTGTCATCTTTGCTCCCTCTACGAGGTGGAGACCGAGGACCACTTCATTTTCAAATGCCCCATTTATTATGAGATCCAAGGAAGGATATCACTGCCTCTACAGGAGATGCCTCAGACAACACTCTAGTTACTTTCTTCAAATATATAGACCAGCGGCAGCCTGGCTCTTTATCTTCGTGAGGTTGTCACCTTCCAACGCAGATCCCTATAGAGGAGCCGAGAGGCTCTAGAGCTCCCATATTGATCACCTCTTTCTTTCATCCCATTCAGGTGATTGACAGCACTAAGCATCCTGTGGACACCGGTACATCACACATCAAAGATGATAGATCAGTCAGGTGGTGCTTCTCTCAACTCGTCACTGCTACTCAAACTACTATGTTCCAAGCCTGCTATCTCTCGACATCGTGGCTCCGTTGCTCTTCACCCGATCGGCATGGCTCTGCCCCCCTCCAACAGCATGCATCTACTATTTTCCATCTACGATTGAGACCACAGAGGAAAATTGATATTACAAGCTTCTTTTCTACTACGACAGTTATACCGACCTTGGATGTTAGAGTAGATTCTGAGGAAGTGTCTTACTTCCTCCTAGGATCCCCCAACCTAGCTCCTTGACCCTGTATACTCATCAGACAACATTATCAAATCTCTCACAATGATCGATATTGGCTCGGATGATTTCTCCACTTCAGGCACAGACAGAGACATTCGATGAATTTTGCCTACAATCTTCTTTGGCACATGCTTTTGGGGATTTTGTTCTCCCCTCATTACTATTTGTATTGGTTTCTTTGCCACTTGTGTTAGTGGCACACTGCTCTATTTTGTCTTTGTACTTTATTTCTTTGGTTCACCTCTAGGATTCTCTCTTCCTAGAACTTTCTATTGCTAATGGTTGTATCCTTCAGTCCCATTGACCTACTTTTGGTCATTTGTGGACATTAATATAATTTCTTTCTTTCTTTCTGATATCTATACCCTGACAACGTCTACAATTGAGGATTTAGGCTAAAAGTTACAAAATAACATTTATTATAAATGCAGTTGATCTTAAGTTTGTTGACACATGCTATGGAAAAAATATGCAACGCTTTTTACGCCTAGAATGGGTTTCTGCCTTGAAAATAATAGTTACATTGTTGGATAGTTTTTTGGTAGTATTAACATTACTCCAAACACTTGTCCGATCATAACCCTGTTCTCATAAGATCCCTATATTGCTTGTACAATATGTAGTGATTGGAAAAGTGCCATTTTGGCTGTGGGTTGTGGCCGGTATCGATCTTTAGACAACAAATAGCTATGTGGGGGCATATCAATGGTTTAGGCTTCAACAATACACTTCAAAAATAGTTGACCTGGCTTGCCACATGGTTGAGTAGGGGAAGTAGGGTTATTTATAGCTAATGGAACTTTTAACTAACCTCTTTTAGTGTCTTCAGAAAGGGCCATACCGTTTTAGTGGCTTGTTGTAGCCCTTATTATGGAATAATCACATGGCCGACAACAGTATGTGTTGGAGTTGGTTATTCATGGATAATTTTTTTGTTCTATAGGGAGGACTGGTTCTGCGGTATAAAAATTGCCTGCTTGCTGTAAGCAAATTTTCTTATGCTTTTTAGAAATAATATCACTGTCATATGCTCTGATTTTGTATAAGCAGATATCAAGAGAATACAGTTTGAGGCAACTCATGCACACGATGGTCAGATGGTATGCTTAGTAGCAAAGATTTTTGCTTGGAGAAGTGGCATATCTTAGCTTTCTCAAAATGAAAACATTTATATCAGCTCTAATTGAGTTCGATTGCATTAAGAGTTGCCCACTAGCTTAGATCAGGACCCCAATCCACGGGTGAGCATATTTGGTCTAGAAGTTTTGTGCGAAAGGTTCATCATTTTTATTATGCTCTATTGATATCTTTTTTCTCTTTTGCCTTTGTGATCAGTTGCAGTAATATGTCTTGTGCATTAGTTTCCCAAGTGATTTCTTTCATTTTATTTTGGCTAGAGGATATTACAAAAATGTACTCTGCAATGCTGTCTGTGTATGTCTCCATATGTATTTCTTTGCATCCTATTCTCCAAATCCATTTGATTATGTGAGATGCAGGGAATGGTGATCTAGTTTGTTGCTCTGTGTAGATGGGCCACAATAATCTTATTTTACCAAGAAATTGTTATCTCTTTATTTGGCATAGGTATTCAAGATTCGACTACATTTTTTTTGCAGCTTGTTGCATAGTCCTATAATGAGGTACAGCTTTCATGTTCTCCTTGTGGTACTATATCTTCTTGATAACTTTTCCGTACAATACATTTCAAGAAATATTTTAGGCATTGGCTACAATCTTAATAATTTTTTATTTATTTAGTGATTTGAGAGACTATGGAGCAAAGGCTTTCTCAAAAGGCACAATTTCTAAATGTTTTTCAAACTAATTTTATGTGGATCTTCTGCTCCTTGAAATGTAGAACTTGACACATTAATGTTTATGACCTGCAAAATAACTAAGAACATCTCTGGCTCTGATACCATGTCAGACTTACAAGCCCTCAGATCAATTAATCAACTATAGACAACAGCCAGGATTTTATGCTTGATCTTGTGTTTCAGATCTTATCTATAATAATCACGACTATTAACAGAATGTAAATACAGTGCAGGTGTTAATTTCACATTTTGCCCCTATTGCTGAGGTTTTGGAGGCTACAACACAAGATGCAAGTTGCTTCATCCTATCGTCAATTCACCTGTCCAAAAGCCTGCCTGGGCCACTTGGCTTTTGCCTACCTTGTATAAAATCCACTTAGACTAATGTGTCATCAACCTTGGGCCCTCCCATTGGCCACTTTTTTGGTGTCTGAACTTGTTTCGTAATTCGCAAAAATTACTTTAGGCCCTTATAAATTTTTCTTGGGCCCGAAAAAAATTTGTAGGACCTGGAAAAATATTGCGTTGTTTTTTTTTTTTTAAATGAAATATTGTAGCTTCCAAATTTATTTTTTAATTTCCTAGACAGATTTATATTTTATGGAAAATTTAATTATTTGTAAGAATGGCTTCTTCAAGCAGTTTCAATTTGGATAAACCTCAATTCATATATGGTAATAACTGTAGTATATGAAAAAATAGACTCGAGGCCAAATTCATGGCCAAAAACTGTGGAATTTAGTTAACAAAGCAGAAGAACTACCTGTTAGTAGACATGCTACTACAACTAATATAAGCACCTTTAAGCAGAAGGCCCAAGAAGTTGTCCATTATACTCAGGAGGGTTAAGGATGAATTCTTGCTCCATATCAAATGCTAGAACTCTCCTAGTAAAGGATAGAAACAATTTGAATCCATGCACAAGGGCACTAGACTCTCCAAAATCATAGACTCATTCTGGAACTCATGACCTCTCCTATGAAAGGAGACAATAAAATCATAAACTATCCCGCAAAGGTCAAAAATATTAAATCCCAGTTGGATGGTTGCAACTGCAACCTTATCCATGACAAGCTCTTGTATTTCATAAATAAGATAAATTGTGATGAGAAATTCAAAAACTTTATTTTTATTATCAATTTAAAATATCAAAATGAAACTAGCATTCTTGATCTCAACACCCTATTTGCTCTTCTCATACAGGAAGAACAGGTTATGACCAACTTTGATTACAAAGAGTATGTCGCTCAAGAACTTCTCTTCCAAAGTCGGAAAAAATTTACTCCTAAGAATGGTGCAAATCAAAATGCAAAACCTAGTTTTAAATAAAAGTTTACATCCTCTAACTATAACAATGAAAACAAACAAAAGTTTAACAAAAAATTCAAACCAAAATTTAATAGCAGTTGTAACCACTATGGCACATTTGGTCACAGACAAAAAGATTGTCAAAAGAAAAATGTCAAAAATAATAGAGGCACGAGATTCAACGATCAAAAACCAAAACATAACCAAAATCAAAATCAGTATAACAATCAAAAATCAAATCAAAATGACGATAAACCATTGCTCTCTACACTACTTTGTGTGCATCTTATAACAAAGAACAAATTCTAAATAGTGGTGCCTCAAGACACGTCACCTACATGTGTGATATCCTTGCCGATATCAAAGAATGTCGCGATCGAATCTATATAGCTATATTGCCAGGATACGGGTACGGGTACGGGTTTGATACGCAGATACGTCAATTTTAAAAAACCCTTGGGTACGATACAACTTGGATACGTCATATATATATATATATATATATATATCTTTTATTCATATACTCATATTACTCATTTTTTAGTCCATAAGAAATACAAAACTTCAAAAATATAGTACAATCAATCTTCAAAACATTCAATATACTTAAGATTTTACATTTTCGTGGATATATGAATATTGTATTCATTTGTGTTCCATCCATTTCCTTTGAGATTAATTGTTATGTTGTGATGGTGGCCATAAAAGATGTATACAAGGAGCTCCTGAAGGACCTATTTAATTAGGTTGATCTACCCTGCCAATGATAACTAAAGAGGTCAGTCCAATGGTTGGTTCTTGCATTCATATTATCCAAAATCACCTTCTAATCCTCCTTAAGGATGCGGGAAGGATTCAATGTTGTGCCTTAATAGTTTCTAGGAAAGGATACTCTTTGAAACTTTAAGCTATGCAATTTGCGGTTCCAAATTTTTCTATTAGTATTGAAGATCACTTGAGATTTGATATCATAAATAACTTGTACGGAGGCTCAAATATATGTCCAAATTTCTATGAATAGCTTCTTTCCTTGGCCAATTGCGATGATCCCAAATAATTACCTCAAACGTTCTTGATATCCTTCGAATATTTTCTCTTCAATAAACTAGAGGGATTTTAAACAATCTCCAGGTTTCCTTGTGGTTGCCATGCCCTCCTAGTCTAGTCCTCAATAAAACTGAAGTTTGTTTGAGTCAAAATAAAATAAATTTAGAGCCCCCTACTGCCGAACACTACTAAAACGCCCCAAATACGTCTAGGTATGTCCCGGGTACGTCCCGGATACGTCAAAACGTACTCGAGACGTACCCGGTACGTACTCGGGACATATCAGTACCGTACCTGAGGCGTATTCGTACCGGATACGTATCTAGGTGGGTATGGGAGGGTGGGGGGCGAACCCTGGTAACATAGCTATCTAGGTGATGATTCTATCTTAGAAGCTTGGAGTCGAAATAGAGCTAAGATTTTTTATGGTTTCGTTAGCAATGTTCCTTAACTAAAAATGAACTTATTATCTTGTTCTCAATTAACTCAAGATAATTTTAGTGTTCTCTTACCGAGAGATAAATTTTTCATAACAGATCCATCTAACTTTTGTTATTGTTGAAGGAATTCAAAAGAATGGCGTGTACATTTTCAATGGGTTTGCAACTGAAACTTGTCTTTCTTCTCATATTAAGAATGAAACCCAGTTGTGGCATGAAAGACTTGATCATCTAAATTTCAAAAGTCTTTTTGATATGTCATGTCCTTATCTGGTAGTTGGTCCTCCCAAAATTATAACCCATTGTGAAGCATGTGAAGGTTGCTTACATGATAAACAGCATATTCAACCCTGCCACAAACAACATGATGCTAACTCCTCTCATCCTTTAGAGTTGGGTCCATAGTGATGTTATACGACCACTCAAAGTTGCCCTCCTAAGTGGTGCTCTATATGTTGTGACTTTCATTGACGACCACACGAGGATGACTTGGTTGCATTATATTAGGAAAAAGTCTAATGCATTTGCAAAATTCAACGAATTTAAAGCCCTAGTTGAAAACTCTTCTAACTTAAATCAAGAGATTAGGAACTGACAATAGAGGTGAATATGTTAATAAAGAGGGATGCATTCTACACCTACTATGGAATTCAACAAGAGTTAACAATTCCTTACTTTCAACAGCAAAATGGGACCGTAGAAAGGAAAAATAAGACTATTCTATAAATGGCCAGTTTGATGATTCATTTGCTCAAGTTGGTAAGTTTTTGTGGGCAGAAACTATAAATATAATTGTACATATCTTAAATAGGGTTCTTACAACAGCCTTGTATGAAACCACACCTCTAGAAATGCGGTCGAATAAGAAACCAAATGTTTCCCATATAAAATTATTTGGTAGCCCTTCTTCAATTTTCATTCCTAAAGTTATAAGGAAAGGTTTGATCCTACCTCTTATTCCTAAATTTTCATTGGCTATGAAGGAAAAATAAAAGGATTAAGAGTGTACAGTCCATCTAAACATGAGATCATCAAACATAGGAACATTTGTCCTTGAAAAAAATTGTGTAATCTCCTTGGAACCCTCTTCTATGTCTCTTAATGAAGAAACGACCATCTTAGAGGAGGATCATATTCCAGACCCTTATGTTCCCAAGGTTGAGGGGGAGGTCTCACAACATGTGGTTCATTTTAAAAAGCCTAAATGGGTTCAATCCCTGAATCAGAAGTCTTGTCCTGATACACTCAGAAAAATGACTAAAATCCAACACACTTAACATGCCTTAATGACCTTATATGATTGTCAACCCCAATCTTTCGAAGAGGCAAGTCAAGACAAAAGATGGATAGAAGCCATGAAATTTGAGTACAATGCACTTATTAAAAATCAGACTTGTGAACTCTTCCCTCCGCCATCAAAGCAGAGTATCAATGGATCCTGATGGCTATATAAGATCATAAACAATTTCACATGCGGAATTGATAAATTTAAGGTAATGGTGGACAGTAATACATAATGAGAAATCCCTGAATGTGGGCAGTAATATGTAATGGTGGACATTGATCAGCATTGTGCTTAGGAGGAATCTCAATAGGACTAAAAGTAATTGCCTTACCCAGGGTTTTGAATGTGTCCATAATAGATGCAAAGGCAGAAGGTTGCGTATCATTAGCTGAAATAGTAGATTGCAAAGCCTCATATAAGATGTCCTCACAAAAAGGTGCCTCCTTGAGTAATTCCAAATTAGATATCTTCTCGAATTGTTCAAGTGATCCAACATATCATAGCCCTTTAGTGGAGCACTAGGATTTGTACCAGGAGCAGAAGGTGGTGGAGGTAAAGGTGGATTGTCCCCAACTAGTTGCTTATTACATCTTGTATTAACAACATTGGCTGCGAGTCCCATAGTAACAAAAGAGTGTGTAGAGGCTCTTAGATGTTTTGTAGTAAATGGAATGATTTCATGTACATCAATATAAGTAGGAGCCAATGGAGGCTGAGCCATGAGGCAAGTAGGATCAGTATGTGGGTCCTCTCTCTCAAGCCGAGTATTGGAATGGACCTAGTTAAAAGGATGGTAGCACATATCAATTTGAGGGAATGGACCCTAAGGCTTGAGGTAAAGATCATAAAAGATTTGTGGGTGAGTCATAAAGACACAAAGAAAAGCAAAGCATGGGCTAGCAAAAGGATCATACACCAAAGAAAGAAGGATAAGCCCAAGGGCCACCTAGTGTTCGACCAACAATAGGGTTCACCAAATAATTACACCTTAAATAAATAAATAAAGGTTTGGGTAAATGTGTTTCTTATTTATTTAAAGGCTTAAGGGTAATACAGGTTATATATTTTGATTAACTAATAAACATTAATGCATAAACCAAAATACAGCTCCCAAAGCAATTTGCAAGATATATTAATAGAAACGATTGCTCAAAACACAAGAGGATAAGTGCACTTAATTGATTACAGAAGTAGATGTGTGATCTGGGAATGCAAAGTAGATGAGAAGACTGGAAATGACCTGGAGGTGTTTCAGTTTTGGAACTATGACTGCAAAATAAGCTGATATGGAACTGTACAACCTGTCCTGAAGTGTGGTATGGTCTGGTCCTGAGCAGTACTCTTTTGAACAAGGATCTGCTTGCACTCTACAACTTATTGTGTTGTCACGACACTCTATCATGACCGTTGCACTGAAACCCTAGGTGTCACAGATATGGAAACCCTAAGTGTGATGTGAAACACTCTCAAACCCTAACCCTGGGTAGGAAACCCTACAAAAAGGTTAATGTTTTTGATAAGCGCCCCTACGTCGCCTACATCAACACTACTCCAAAAAGGCCTCAAACTACACATAGTTCTCCACCTAGCATGTGATATCTATACGGATACAACTTTTTTAGCAACTTAATTTTTTGACAATGATAAACAATGGTTTGGCACAATTGAGCTTGGCTTGGCTTGACTTGGGAAGTCTATAGAATGAAAGACATGGCTCTTGACCCTGGTTTGGTTCGCTTCAGGCTCATGTATGGGTTGCTCCTAGGTTGTATTGCTACACTGAAAGAGTTTAAGAGAGCATTTTTGCAATGAGTGCTCTTGAAAGTGTCAGACTCCTTAAATGAGTGGGTTACACTTGCTTTTATAGGCGTTCATAAGTTTAATTTCTCATTAAGGTCAACCTACAGAATCTGAACCGACCCATAAAAAGATATCAAATTGGAAAAGTGACCGTTGAGTGGCGAGAGATAGGACTATTTGGCCTGGGACCAAACTGTGGAAAGGTTTGGTTCTAGTGAGATCCCTACAAAGATTATACTAATGTGGACTGACGCGATTGGTTCTAGACAAGCAACTCAAGGGACTGTGAAACTTTTTGGGCAATTGTGGACTAATGTGATTGGCTCTGAGAGCAAATGAGCAGTGTGCATAGATAAACAAGTCACGAAAGGGAGATAAGGATAGGTCACTTGGGCTTGGAATGTGTGCGCAACTCATGCTTAAGGTGCAAAGCCAAAGTTGTCATTGCCAAATTTAGGTGTCTACAGTGCCTAACAGGTAAAACACGCATTAGGAAGGTTCAAATAACACACCTTTTGATGTTGGACCCTATCAACTGTCATAACTCCAATAGACAAATAGAAAGAAATTATGTCACAAACATTTCATTATTTACCAACCTAGTATCATTTGACATGAGTTCACTAATACAATGCAATACTTAATGTGGTGAGCATTTTAACTACCTAGTATAATTATTCCTAATAAAAAAAGATTCTACTATAGCAACGTTTTGACATGAGCAGCACAAGTACCAATGTATGCACGTGACATGCACCATTCCATACAATTGAGTGTTCATCATTGATTCATATGTATAAATCGAGTATTTTACAAACACACCTCAATTAACAGCCCTCTCACAAGTTGCTTTGATACAGCTGTTGGCTTTGGATAGGTTGATTATTATATTGTCAAAGTTGTACACATCGACAATTAGAAAGAACTTATGTCACAAACATTTTATTATTCAACCAAGTATCGTATGATATGTGTTTGCTAATACAGTATAATATTCAATTTGGCATACATTTCAACTACTTTTAGTGTAATTATTCCTAGTAAAAAAGGATTCTATTATAGCAACTTTTTGACATGATCAACACAAGTACTAATGTGTGCACAAGATATGCACCATTCCGTACAATTGATTGTTCATCATAGATTCATACATATTTACAAAAAACCATCAATGGCTTCAAATCCATTACAAGTTTTTATGCTCAGAAAACTAAAAAGTTGTTTATAGTGGCCCATTCAAAACAGAATTCCTAATATAGCTAGCCCATGTTGAATGCATTGAAATAGATGATGACTATCCTATTACAATGCTCACGTTGAAATAGACCCTAGTCCAAAAGCACTCCTAAATACAGTAGAACCCCTGGGCTAATCTCCTAAATTGCACTGATGTGTGGTTGTTGTTTGTGATTAATCTTTGTCACATCTTTCCAAGCTGACATGAAAAATGAAATTTTGTTATGTCAGATTTATTTTGAGATGTCACATAAATGATTTGGCTGCAATTAATTTATTGTGTTAAGATTTGACCATTTTCAACTATGATCTGAACAGGATTGCCAACTTTAACGAAAACCACATCTAGCCATGGAATTCTTCTCAAATTGTGACAAATTTAGGGAATGAAATTTAGAATTGCCATCACATGCAATCAATAGGAAAAAATAAAATCTATAATTAAATAAAATTCTATTAAACATCAGACTATATGCATGAACTTAGATACATGCAATTTTCAGTTCTAGAGTACCTTGAAAGCATTAAGAGCCTTTGAGAGAATTGAATCGAGAACTTCAGGATTGCATTCTAAGTACTCTGTGAAGTATTCATGAACAGCTTGATCCACAACCTTCCTGACCTCTGGGTTTCCTAACCTTGTCTTTCAATATCCATTATAAAACATATTAGGATAGCTACAATGAGATTTTCGAATCAAGTTAAAACATAGATGCTAAATTGACCATATTGAAGTTTAGGCAAGTAGTAAAATATACAAGAATTTGAGCATAAGAAAAGTACTAGACAAGCCAGAATAATCTAGATTTGCAAGATAAGCTGGCATAAGTTAGCAACATTAATCTGAAGAATACAATTTTATATCCAACTCACTCACTTTTGTTTGCCCCTCAAACTCTGGATTGGAAATTTTAACTGAAACAATAGCTGTCAAACCTTCCCTCACATGCTCACCACCTAGGTTTTCATCCTTCTCCTGCCTTAGTAAAAGAATCAACGTAATACTTCATTAGATAAACGTTTGGAACCAAATTATGTTAGCAATTTTTCCTTTCCTGACATCACAGAGAACTCTTTCCATCAATTGAATAGTAATCTAAATTCCAAAACATCGATCAAGACTTTGCACATAGAAAAAACAAATTGGCATTGCTACCGAACTAATTAGAGGCAACAGGTAGCTACAAGACTTGATTACAGCTCAAACATCATTACACGGAAATTTTTCCTTCAGATATGCCAGCACATTATATGGAAAAGCTAGCCTGCAACACCTAAAATAATAAAAGAAAATTCCATGCAACAAAAAGAACACATTCAGCATGCCTTCAATAAGACATTCATTTTAAAAAATGCTAATAACAAAAGGAATCAAATGTAAGTGTGGTTTATTAGAAACAATTTGATCTAACTATAGGAAAATGTATCTTCCAGTCATGTTGGGATAAATTTACAAGCAGGGTGTAATGTTTTTGTGATTCAATGGTCATTTTTCGTCATTCCCTAACTCATGCTTTGATGGTTAAAATGCTGTCAATTTAAAAAAATAACTGCTTAGAGTTTTTTGAAGTCTAAAATTCAAATATAATTTAGGCCATTCATAAGAGTTAACTGAACACATATCTGCCCCAAATATTAATATGTTGCAGCTTTATTAAGATCAAATGAAATTAAATGGGTAAGAATGAGGGAGAAAGAGCTCTGCTAGGGTTTGGGGAATGCTTATATCTAGGTTTGGTTCAAGAGTGCATAAGACCTAGTTTTTAGTCTGAGTGGATAACCTTCGGTTGTGATCCAAGATGTAGAATGGCAGATGGGACAAAACCTGGGCCATTTTTCTTTGGGTCAAGCACTTACTAAGGGAAACTCTGTCTTCAAACAAGGTTATGGCAGCAACGATTGAGTCACTACAAAAACAAAAGGATAATGCGGTTCAAAACATGTGTTTGAAGACATAGGAGGAGAGTTCAATCTTCAGAAAATTTGTCAGACGACATATTAATCTTAGCTACTTGGATGATCTTGGATTACTTGGGATCCCACCCTCCCTTAATGACCTAAATGTGTGGGCCAAGAAGAATTGGAAAACGCATGGAGAATGCAAGCTTTGATTGTTTCCTAACGGCTAATTTATTGTGATTTTTCCAAGGAAGAGGATAGAGCAAGGGTCTTTAAAGGTGGTCCTTCTTTTGTCTTAAATGAGAGATTCTTCGTGAAGTTTTGTCCCACTAGCTTTAAACCCACATAACAGATGCCTAGTAGAGCCCACCTTTGATTAGACTATACGCCCTGCCACATAACTTCTAAAATGGATATGTGTTCAAAAGGGCTGGAAATCTTCTTAGACAATTTTTGAACTTCTAAAATGAATATGTGTTCAAAAGGGCTGGAAATCTTCTTAGACAATTTTTGAACTTCTAAAATGACCACTATGCGTGGCCTTGCTAACCATGCCAGGATGTGTGATTCAAAAGATGTAGCACTATTTTAGGCTACTCTAATGTCTTGTGCAGATTAGCCTCCCTTGCAACAGACAGCAAACCTCAAACATCTGTACACCAGTATTTGTCACTCAAGCACAAGCCTGAGAATCTCACCCAAGGCGTGGTGAGAGTATCGAGAACCCCATTGTATGAGTGATTGCAAAGACTACGACATATGCGTGAACTAATAACAAATACTCAAATCAGAACTTAAACATAAATGCAACATACACTCATGCGTGAATCAAACACATATGACACCTCAAAACACTTGATATTCAGTTTACAATAATATTACAATTTCAATCAAAGGTCATAATATAATATGCACCATGCAAAATAAAAGTGTACAATATCAATTACATCTCATGCACCGTTACAACTTATAAAATCCTAGCTCTCTTCTCCAAATCCCCCGTGTAGCTTATTCCCTGCAAAACGTCCCATCTGCAAGTGTGCAAATGAAGAGCATGTGAGGAGTATTTATAGATCTCATGGGACCCTTGACCTACCAGTTGGCAAATGGTTGGATATAATTGTGTGTCTTCTACGTCCTTCTAGATTATACCCAGTTGCATAGTTAACAGGTTCAGAAATCCGATTCCGTTCGGAAGGGCAAAAAATTCCAGAAATCCAAAGTTCTAAAAAATATCGGAAAAATCCGGTTTGGCATATGTATGTATGTATGTATGTATGTATGTATGTATGTATGTATGTATGTATGTATGTATAGACAAATACACACACAATCATGTAAAACAATCAAAAAATTATCCATCTACCAAATAATCAGCATAAAATTTAAGCTTGTATAATTGAGACATGCATTAAGAGTTTCAACTATGAATAAAAAAGAGTGTTGGTTTAGAGCCCAAGCTCGACACTAAAATGAAACTTAACAATTTCAAACATTTGCAACATTAAAACCCAAGTCAACATCAAAACCTTCTTCAAAATCAAAACTAGCCCTAGCACCATTATCTAATCCATGTTCATCATCACTATCAAAAATTTCTTGAATTTCCTTGAAGGATGAGACTCCACGGTGAGAATCATTGTCTTATTTTGCAAGATTGTTCTTAAACAAATGCAAATTGTTGTTGACATACACAAGGTCTAAGAGTTTTTAGCTCCTAGGCAATACCTCATGTTGGTGTGGATCAAATCATGTGTCATCTACTTTCTTTTGCATGTAGAAGCACTGGTACAATGGTCGTGAACATGCACGGCAAGCTTTTGAAGCTCTAAAGTACATGAACCATAAGTCCGCCACCATAAACGGGGATCTATGCAGTGGATGTCTTCTTGTGCCTCCTTACGAGAAAACATGCCATCTTCGTTTTTGAATATAGTGAGTTGTCTTCTCACTATAGCCTTCTCATCATCATCATGAACCAACCTATTTATTGTTTCCAATACACCATTCTTTACCTCCTCATCTACATCAAGATCCACCTCTATAATCTTAGGATTTAAATGGAACCCTGCAGCATGGATAGAGTGATAGAACATGTCCTAGCATATGTCCACAATGTCCCATATTCGTTGAATTTCTTCAGCATCATCTACAACTACTTTTTTTTTGTTCTTTTGCTTGTCCATACCCTCATACACAAAGCTAATGCAAGGTTTCATGCTATCAATCAATCTCACCAGTTTAACAAGTAGTTCAAAGACCTTTAAGGCCTTCTCAATACCCTCCCAAAATGAACTTCCCAAGATGATTCTCTCAACATCTTTTGCAAAAATTTCCTTACAAAGCTTGGATTGTGCCCATTCTTCACTCACCACAACTTTTCTCAGAGCTGTCCTCTCTTCCACTTCTCTCTGCATAGTGATAAAATTATATGCAAATCTTGTTTTAGCAGGGGAAAGAAGTTCAGGGTTTGCAAATGACCGATACAAGCTCAAGGTCAAGCAGTGATTAAATATGAACTTGCAAATTTGTTTCCTTTCCCTAACAACAATATTTATCCACTCCAACTTTGCTAGATCTTCAAGCAAAAGATCTAAAACATGAGTTGCACATGGGGTCCAAAACAGATGAGAAAACCTGTTCATAAGAAGTTCACATGTTGCTTTACAATTTGTTGCATTATCTGTGATAATTTGGACTACATATGCTTCTCAAATCTCCAAAATGGCAGATTCAATGCATTTGAAAATAAAATTTGCAGTCTTTACCTTCTTGCTTGTATCAATTGATTTGATAAACATAGCACCTTTTGGACATTGTGTCAGAATGCTTAAGAGGCGACTTTGCTTTATATTAGACCACCCATCACTTACTACAGTGGAACCTAATTTTTTTCAATTCTTTTTCATTTATCGAGTTTGATATTAATTGATGACACCTCTTCTAGCAAAGTAGTTCTCAGGATTTCAAAAGACGGCATTGAATAACCTTTACCGAAATTTGCAATCCCCTATACCATGACTTTTGTATGCGGATTTCAAAAAACAATGAAAGGAATGGTGTCTGCATAAAAAAACCAAGCCACCAATCTATCAATCACATGCTTTTCTTGTGACTTCCGCATCAATTTCAATGAACCCTAAGACATCCCCTAAGCACTTTTACTTCCCTGGGCAAATGTTGTTGATGGAGTTGAATTATTAAAAGAGCCAATCTGTGACATACTGCTTTGGGTTTTCGCTTTATTTGAAGCTATTAATGTTGTTGCAAGTGTCTTTGATTAATATTTGCTTCAATTTCAATCAATGAATTCAGCATACTTTTGTTGATCTTCAGTTATTAGCCAAATCTTCACATTTGACCCACTAATATAATGATTACAAACCCTTGTTACAATCCCCGTGATATTTGAATTACATAGAGTGCATTTCAAATTTCTAGGATTACAATCTCGTCGCACAATGTATTTCATCTCCACTAAATGACTTGCCATGGTGCCTTGCAAAAAAATGATAAACATTCTCAATGATACAATTATAAATTATAGTTATATCCATCTAATTATTAATTATAAAACTATTGTAAATTACTAATATCTACTAAATAAATATAATGAACATAAAATCTAAAACTAAATTATTTACTTTAGTACTAAATAATTAATAAAACTAGATTATAAACTAATTTATTTTTTAATAAAATTAAATAAATAAATGAATTGATTATAATTGCATCCATCTAGTTATTAATAATAAAACTATTATAAATTACTAATATCTACCAAATAATTATAATGAGCGTAAAAGCTAGAAAACTAAATTATTTACTTGAAATCAATAATTAATAAAATTAAATTATAAATTAATTTATTTTTAGTATATAATAAATTTTAAAACTAAATTATTTACTTGTAATAAAAAGGTTGATAAATATATTTTAAAAAGTATTTAATTGTAACTAATATATTAGAAAAGGCATTTGCTTGTAATCTATGTTACCAATGTTCGCCCCCACCCTAACGTACCCCATAGATACATACCCGAGTACGGTACAAATACGTCTAGGTAGGTACCGGGTATGCCCCGAGTATGTTTTGACATATTTGGGGTGTACCTAGAATGTACCCGAGACATACCCGTAGGATTAAGCAGTGGGGGGGGCTCTAAAAAAGTTTTATTTTATTTTATTTTGACTCAAACAAACTTAAGTTTTATTGAGGATTAGACTAGGAGGGCGTGACAACCAAGAGGAAACTTCGAGATCGTTTAAAATCCCTCTAGTTTATTGAAGAGAAAATATTCAAAGGATATTAAGAATGTTTGAGGTAATTATTTGGGATCATCACAATTGGCCAAGGAAAGAAGCTATTCATACAAATTTGGACATATATATGAGCCTACATACAAGTTATTTATGACATCAAATCTCAAGTGATCTTCAATACTAATAGAAAAAAATTGGAACCACAATTGCATAGCTTAAAGTTTCAAAGAGCATCCTTTCCCAGAAACTATCAAGGCACGACATCAAATCCTTCACGGATCCTTGAGGATTAGAAGGTGATTTCGGATAATATGAATGCAAGAAACAACCATTGGATAGGCCTCTTTAATTATCATTGGCAGGTTAGAGTCAATCTCATTAAATAGATCCTTTAGGAGCTCCCTATATACATCTTTTATGGCCACCATCACAACACAAAAATTAATCTCAAAGGAAATAAATGAAACACAAACGAATACAATATTCATATATCATAAAAAATGTAAAATCTTAAGTATATTGAATGTTTTGAATATTGATCGTACAATATTTTTCAAATTTTGTATTTCTTATTGACTAAAAAAATGAGCAAAATAAGTATGTGTAATATATATATATATATATAGACGGACGTATCCAAGACGTATCGTACCCAAAGGTTTTTTAAAATCGACGTATTTGTGTATCGAACGTGTATCTGTACCCATATCCTGGCAACATAGCTTGTAATAAATAATATTTAAAATATACATATATATAAAGGAACTAAAAATATTACATAAATTAATAACTACCTATAAGAAATATTTTTTAATGTAAATCACTAACTAAATAAGACCATAATATACTAAAAATTTAATAATATTATTGTTTTAATTAATTAATATTAATAACTAAATTAATATTATTAATTTTGTTTTTAAATATTAAATATTAAAAAATAATTAGTAGTTAAATTGATATTAATAATTTAACATTCAAAAATAACATATATATTTAAATAGCCAAACAATAACCTTTAGTTATTAATGTTTCGTTAATAACAAAATGTTATTGGTTAGTTATTAACATTAGTCATTATAAATATATTCGTATTATATTATAATATACTAACATAACCTAAATACTGAAATAATACAATATGGATATAATAACCTAACCTAACCTAAATACTAAAATATCATAACCTAACGCAAATGTTATATCCATATTATATTGGTATTATATATATTATACACTAAATCTAATCTAAATATTATACACAATTATTTAACCAAAAAAATTTAAATGCGCTTACCCGCAACTATGTCAAGCTCCTCCAACCAGCACCTGCACCGCCAAGCTCCTCTAACTAGCACCTGTGATGCCGAGCTCCTCCAGCCAGCACCACTGTTGAGCTCCTCCAACTAGCACCGCCACAAACCTCCTTCAGCCAGCTCCCCCGCCAAACACTTCCACTCAGCTCTTGCACCAAACTCCTCATAGGAGCAAAGATGAATATAAATAAGAGAGTTCACCTCTCAAACTCCATCGTAAGACAACCAAACCCTCAAAGTATGCCCTCGAACCCGAATGGTGTTGCTTTGTTTTTTATCTAATATTTGTTATCCATCACATTATCGCTTTTATAAGCATCCAAGGAAACGATCAGGGTTAGTGTCTATGACTTTTAGGGTTTTTAAGGGATTTTATTGAAGTTTCAATTTATTTAATTTTTGAACAAAAACACGGCAAACGGGATCACATTTATCCAGACGCCTTTGAAAATCCAAGTCCAACTGGATCTAGAGCATATAAGGTCGAACCTAGTAAATATGCCTGGTTGTCTCTTGGTTGTTGTGCACCCAAAGGTTCTAGAAACCTTCCCCACATACACTAGTCTCCCTACATAATCCCAAATCATCCACAATTCCTCTTTGTTGTGTGCCACATTTCACGTTTACTATCAAATCATATGCATCTTGAACATGACTAACGCACGGTTACACGTACCTATTGCAAGGTCGTCCACAATAATGTGCCTTTTCAGGGGTCAATATTTCCCCACACTAAAAATATTGATTGACCTCACACAGTCGATCCATGTAACCTCATTTTGGTGGTGCGGCAACTACCTACAATACATATGTCGGAAGTTCTTTCTCAAAATGCACTCATCTGTTAAGAGCATACTCCACAATAACCTAATGATCTGTAAACTCTTTGACTTTGGAACTATCCACAAAATCACAAAATAAACGTTGTTGTCCTCCTTTCTATTAGAAAATGACAAAGATAGCTACTGAATGAATTATGCTTATGCTTAGAATCCACAATCGCGGGAAAGCAAAGAATTTAATCTCATAAACACCAACAAATTTTATCCTAGAAACCCCCAGAGGAGGAAAAACCAGTCGGGAAGGGCAATTGCTCTTTCTTCCCACTTTTATTGGCCAATTCAAAATAACAAGTACAGAATTTACGATAAGTATGAAAGAGAAGTACATAATGTCTCACACTTCCTCCCAAATACTTGTTTGCTCTGCCTTAACACTCCTTTCTTCTACAAAACACAATTCCAGCACTAAGAACTTCTTGCTCACTTGCTTTCATGCTTCCGATGATCCTATTCTCTTATACAAACATGTATTTATAGCCTTTCTCATGTCCTCCCATGCACTGGAGAATGGGAAAGGTCATGGAGGAGAAGAGACACGGACAACCTTCCAAATTCTGCGTTGTTCGTTTCGAATTTTTGTTTTGTCCAAAAGAGCCAAGACCGTCGCCCAATGCAAACCGGCGGTTCTGTAACCGCCGCTCTGCATAGAGCAGCGGTCCTGTTACTAAAAAGATAGAACCTCCATGTGTTATTTTTCCTTCTTCGTGCTGACTGATTTGATGAAGTAGAGTAATTTTGGATCCCTATGGATCACACCTCCCCTACTTAGGAGGCCTTTGGTCCCACAAAAGCTTAGTGGGGGAGTAGATGAGGAAATAATTCCCTCACTTGCTCCTTCGAGTACCACCGGGCCTACCTTGGTGTCTTTCCTTTCAGTCCAATTTGCCAAGACTCCTGCGGACCTCTCCTAGTCTCTCTGACCTTTTGCTGCAACACTACATCCTCCTCCAATTCACCTCGTGATTCCAAGACGCAATCCTCAATGGAAGGTAGCAACTGTAGTCCTTCATCTTCATCTAGCATGGATGGCTCATATAGGTGCAAGTTCTCACAGTTTACTACAGAGTACATCCTCATAAATAACGGCAAATCAAGTCGAAAAGCATTTTCTCCAACCTGCTCCAATATGGTGAAGTGTCCATATCATAGTGGCTTGAGCTTCCGTGCTTGACCTTGTAGTCTCTCCTTGCTCAAGTAAAGTCAAACTCTATCTCTAACATGAAGCTTATGTTCCCTCTTATGCTAATTGTGCCTAGCTTTGTACTTGGGTTGACATTTCTCTAGTTGTTCTTTGACTCAAAGATGGATTTGTTGGATCCTCTCAATGAATTTGTTTGCTCTAGTCACCTCTATGTCTTGTGTCTCCTCCTCATCCTACTGCCCAACTGCTATGTCCAGCAGATTTGTAGGTAGATATCCCAAGCATGCTTCAAACAGTGACTTCATAGTGGATGTGTGTACTGTCCGGTTATAGGAATGTTGAATGTAGGCTAAGGACTCATCCCAAGTCCTTGGGTATTTGTTGTTATACCCTCTAATCAACTGTACCAAAGTCCTGTTCACTACCTCTGTCTGCCCATCTGTCTGTGGATGTAAAGTTGTGCTCCTTTGTAACCTGATATCCATCTTGTCCCACACAATAGTCCAAATCTTCCCCAAGAACCTGGAATCCCTATCAGAAACAATAGACTTTGGCAAACCATAAATGCACCCATACATTAGCAAAGAAAAGATATGTTGCCTCATGTGCTTTTATTGTCTTTTTACATGCCATAAGAATACACATCTTACTGAATCTATCAACAACATATAGATAGTCATGGCCATGTTTAGACATAGGTAGTCCTCCTACAAAATCCATAGAAATGTCCTCCCACGGACGAGTAGGTAATGGCAAAGGCATATACAAACCCTCCTTCCTAGTCTTAGGCTTGTCGGTACAACAAAGTTTACATCCACGTATAAATTGTGATACTTCTTCTTGCATATTGGGCCAATACACGTACCTTTGCAAGTGGGCTAGGGTCTTACCAACACTGAAAAGTCCCGCTACTTTCGAGGTGTGTGCTTCCCTCATCAATAAAATTCTTTCTTCTTTTGGCACGCAAAGCTTCCCCCATCGGTAGAGCAACCCGTCCTTGAGATAACAATCTTCAATCCCTGTCCTTTCAGTCCCTTGGGACTGCAACTGCTGAAATGTCACCCCAAAATCTTTATCCTGGGCATATGCCTCTCTGTAAGCTTCCTTCATGAAGGGCTCCATCTGAGAGATAGTGGCCAAACAAGAAAACTTCTCTTGTGTGGGCTGCCTAGACAACATGTCTGCCACCAAATCTGTACTACCCTTCTTGTATTTGATCACCAGATGGAACTGTTGAAGGAACCTCATCCATTTGTAGTGTCTTGCCTGTTGTAATTTACACTGTGCTCGCAAATACTGGAGAGATTTGTGCTCAGTGTGCACAATATTTTCTTTACCCAACAAATAATGCTTCCATTTTTTAATTGCCTGAACTAGTGCATACATTTCCTTATCATATATTGAATATCCTTTAACTGCTGAAGTGAAAGTTTCATAATGATAGCATACATTTTTACCTCCTTGAAGCAACACTGCGCCCATAGCGTAATCACTGGCATTTGTCTCTACTTCAAAAGGCTGCTACAAACTAGGAAGAGCAAGTCTTGGAGCATGACTAATCTTGTATTTCAATAACTCAAAGGATTTGTCTTGTTCCTTACCCCAGTCAAAACCCTTACTCTTTGCGGCCACTGTGTGTAGAGGTGGTGCAATCACAGAGAAGCCCGGAATGAACTTCCACATGTACTGTACTACTCCCACAAAATTCCTAGTCTTTGTGGCTCATGTTGGTGTTGGCCAATTAGTGATGGCTTCCAACTTCTTTGGATCCACTTGTAGCTCTCCTCCTCCAACCACGTGCCCAAGATAGAAAATTGACTATTTGGAAAATTCACATTTCTTCATATTACAAAGCAGTTGTTTCTCCTTGAGAACTTGCAATACTTGTTGTAAATGAGTTAGATGTTCTTCCCATGTGGCACTAAAAATCAAGATATCATCTAGATATACAATGACACATGAATCTATGAAATCCTGCAATACATCATTCATCAATCTCATAAATGTAGCGGGTGCATTGCATAACCCAAAAGGAAGTACTAACCATTCATACAAACCCTTTTTTGTCTTGAAGGCAGTCTTCCATATATCCTCCTCCTTCATTCTAACTTGGTGATAACCGGACTTGAGATCCAACTTCGTGAAGAATTTGGCATGCTGAAGCTGGTCCAAGAGATCATCTATGCGGGGAAGTGGATATCTGTTCTTTATGGTGATCTTGTTCAAAGTGCGGTAGTCGATGCACATTCTCCAAGAACCATCCTTCTTTGGCACCATCACAATAGGTGAACCACATGGTGAGGTGCTCGGACGTATCACCCCTTGGTCTAGTAGTTCCTGGAGTTGTTTCTTTACTTCAGTACTCTCAAGTAAGGATTGCCTATACAACCCAATGTTCGGTAGAGGGGACTCTGGAAATAGCTGAATCTCATGCTCTACTTCCCGTTTTGGTGGTAACCCACTGGGAGCCTGAAATACTTCCTGAAAAGACTGAATAATACTATCCAAATCATGCTTTCCCTAGTTAGAAATCTCTAAAACTTCTACCCCATCTTGTTTATCCTTTAACAAAAGTAAACAAAACTGATTATGATTTGCCTGAATAAGTCGTTTTTCTTGGTTATCACTCACCATAGTAACCCGTGCCTTATGCTGGTGTGCCCAAATGTTGTAGCTGATCCCATCCTTAACCCATATATACTCAGTTTTCATCTTCTCATAAATATAGCATCCTTGATATACAAGTAAGGACTCCCGAATACAACATCAAAAACATCAAGTGGAATAACGTCAGCTTCCAAAACATCAATATACTGGGAGTTTATCCCAAACTTGACCTTACATCTTCTTGTTACCTGAATTTCAACACCCTTCTTCACCCAACCCAAAGGATAAGGGTGTGGATGCTCATAAGTCTCAAGACCAAGCTTCTTTACAACTACTTCAGAAATCAAGTTAGACTGAGAACCAGTATCAACCAAAGAATTTACCTTAGTTCTCTTGATCTGGATTTTGATCTGGAATAGTCTACTCATCTCCTCTTCTTGGCTGTCCATGTTGGTGGCCGTGCATCCAAGCCTTTCCTCTACATCAGAGTCATCTTTGATTTCCACCTCCCCTTCTATTTTTACAGTTGTCATTGACTTCTTTGAGTCCTTGGTTCGGTTCTTTGGATGTAACTCTGGATGCAACTTCCAACATGTAGTGTCAGTATGACCATTGATATCACAATTCTTGCAAAAATTCTTGGGATCTTTACAAGTATTCAAAGTAGTGGCATCTTGTTTACCTTTCCCTTTCCACTTACCCTTGTTACTTGTTTTCCCATACTCTTTTTTCTGCTGATTTGTCGACTGCTTTTCCCTTGGCTCTACTTCTCCTTGCTTCTTTTCATCATCTATGTAGTATGTCTATGCACACACGCCTCGTTGAGATCTTTGGGCATTGTGGAGATGACTTTTCTTCGAAGGTGAGTGTGAAGTCCTCCCAAGTACTTAATCAGAATATCCTCATCCTCCAATTCCATGTTTAGCAACATGGCCTAGCCTCTGAAACTCCGTAGTATAGTCCTGCACACTTTGGACCACTGCCTTGTCTAAAATACTGCCATTTAATCATTTTGGTCAGTCTTGTGGCCAATAGGATAGAAGTTAGCTCCAACTAATTCTTTAAATTCTTGCCAAGATTTCACAATAGGATGCTTCTTCTTTTCAAAAGTGGTTAGATGGGTTTCCCATCAAACCAGAGTGTGTCCCTCCATTTTGAGATGTGAAAAGGTGATCCTCAATGCCTCAGTGACATTATGGATGCTAAAGTAGACTTATAATTGTTTTAACCATTTATCAAGAAACTCTGCATCTACTTGTCCTTCAAAGCTTTTAATCTCAATTTTTTTCTCAACTTTAAAAGGAGTATGATCAGATTTTACCTTTTCTCTTGCGTTTGAAGTCTCTTCTTCATGCTCTTCCCCATAACTTTCCTCATGGTGGCTCCTTCCTATGCCAAACTTTTCAGCTAAGCCCCAAACCACTGAGTCCATGGAGTCTTGCTTGACAGAAGTTGTCTTCTGCAAATCTGCAAGTTCTTCTTGCCTTCTGAAACATCCTATCCATCATGGTCTCCAGGCATCTTGATTCTACGGACCAAGTTCTCTTCCTCCATTTGTTCACGAATACTTTGTTTCACTTCTTTGTAGAAATTTCTGGATCGCAAGGTAAAGCCTCTTCGCGTTTAGATCTCGTCACCATCATACAAATCCAAGAATGAATACAATAGTCATAGTTACTTGTTAGCTCTGATACCAAAATGATCTGTAAACTCTTCAACTTTGGAATTATCCACATAATCACAAGATAAACATTGTTGTTTGCCTACTTTCTATTAGAAAATGATAGAGATAGCTTAGTGAATGAATTATGCTTATGCTTAGAATCCACAATTGTAAGAAAAGAAAGAATTTAAGCTCATAAACACCAACAAGTTTTATCCTGGAAACCTCCAGAGGAGGAAAAACCAGTCGGGAAGGGAAATTACTCATTCTTCCCAATTTTACTGGACAATTCAAAATAATAAGTACAAAATTTATAATAAGTATGAAAGAGAAGTAGATAATATCTCACACTTCCTCTCAAATAATTGTTTACTTTGTCCCAACACTCTTTTCTTCTACAAAACACAAATTCCAGCACTAAGAAATTCTTGCTCACTTGCTTTCATGCTTCTGATGATCTTATTCTCTTCTACAAACATGTATTTATAGCCTTTCTCATGTTCTACTGTGCACTGGAGACTGGGAAAGGTCATGGAGGAGAAGAGACATAGATAACCTTCCAAATTCTTGGGCTGTTTGTTTCATATTTTTGTTATCTGATAGGACTGCCACCCAATGAATATTGGCGGTCCCAAGACCGCCGCCTTGGTTGGGCGGTGGTTCTGTAACCATTGCTCTGCATAGAGTGTTGGTCCTGTTACTAAAAAGGCAGAACCTCCACGTGTTATTTTTCCTTCTTTGTGTTGATTGATTTGATGAAGTAGAGTCATTTTGGATCCCTATGGATCACCTAGTCCTCATGTGGGGCCCTTATTTTATATTCTAACTCCAAATCATCAAGTGTGCTCTCAAAAACATTTTTTCATGCCTCCAACTTAAGTTGTAATGATGTCAACTCTTTATGCAAAATCATTATTTCCACCACAGTCCTTCACTATTTTTTATTGAATTGCACCTTAATTTCATTACGATTACCTTATATAACCGCCTCAAGCACCATATAGATTCCATCAAAAGTTGTTCTCTTTCTTTGACATCAAGTTTCGTGTACATCTTCTCTTAGTGTTTTATTTTTCTTATTTCTTCAACCACCAGGTTATCAACAAAATTTTGCGACGATTAAAATGTCTATAAGACCTTGTTCGCAAGTATTGCATTATTTTGAAGGCCCTTTTCCACATTATTCATCACTTCCTCCAATTTCACCCATTCATCTCGCGCTTTTATAACCCTTTTTGCATGGATTTCTTCCTTCGTAGGTTAAGACACCAATTTCTCATGCAAACACTTTCAAACGGTTGTGCTAAGTTTTTCAATGTTACTCATTCTACTAGTGTTCACCTCCCCCCAAGGCTTGCGTAGTTTTTTCTCGATGAAACTTGTTATCTTGGCCACTTAATCTTGTATATATGACATGTCACTTTGGGACTCGGACAAAATTAGTTCATTCTACCTTGGCTTTCCGTTTCCACTCGACCCATGCTCACAATTTTATGCCTCTATGCAAATTCAACTACCAATTTTATAAGTGTACAACTCATTTGCTACATGTTCAACTTTTGTGAGTTGCACATTTTCATTTCCTTCGCCTCATCAGCGTTGTTCATTGTCACCACCTTTTCTAACACATCAGTGACTATTTCAAACATCGGATCCAAGCCATACTACAATAAAACAGGATCAAGTTCTCCATGCATTGGATTCCCTTCCTTGTTTTATCTTTCTCATCCGAGTAAAGAAGCCTTTGATGCATGGCCCCGTATTTGTTCCTAAAGGCCTTCCTCAAATTTCTCCCTAACACTATCCTAGATCAAGTCTTCTTATCATGTGGGTCCTTCACCCGTCAAGACAATTTTCTCTCTATAGAGTTTTTCTCTCTACGCTTCCCTTTGCATGAGTTTCTTCCTTTTCACCTTCCTTCCTCGACATATGTGAAGACAATTCATCTTCACTTTCTACAACCTCATACATAAGTTTCAACAAGGCCTCCTTTAACATCACTTTCCTTGCCATTTTCTTTCATGGGCATCTCTTTGTTCTTTCCTGTCCTGACAAGGTTACTCGCTTTCCTCTTTTCCCTAGGTTTTTTCCTACCCTTCATTATCGCATCCTCCTCCTACACGATATCTTCATCCTATGCAGCAACACTTATTGGAATCTGCAATCTTACCTTCTAGTAGACCAGCTTTAGGGCGCGCATTACTTGATTCTCCTCCCCGTATATTCTCAATGTCAAATCAAGGTCTAACTCCATTTTTTCATCATCAAAAACTTCAGTTTTCCTTTTAATGACATATGTATTCCCCATTGCATCCTAATTTATGTCTATTTTCTCAACATCTACTTCCTTTTGTAACACCTTTGGAAATATGTCCAACGCACACTCCAAATACTTAGCTACCAACGACAATGGTGCCCTCATTCACTTGCCCAACTAATTATCAGCTTGCATCACCCTCACCAAAATGCAATACGTCATCACGCAAAACGACATATGGTTTCCATACTCCATCACCATCTCCAAGAGAATTGTCTAATCTTCCCCAAATGCGTTAACCACACTCTTATACCACTTATGCATTTTCTCTTTATACTTTGTGGTCATTTGTACATCATAGTTGGTGTCTCTCCATGCGTTGGCATCTCAAAAGACAAACTCTCTGAAATGCCAACCTCTTCCAACAATATGAACAAAAGGCACATCCCCCATCTAAATATACCTCCATTTCCATGTGCAGCCTTGTTCTCCTCCTCGGAAATGTTGTTTGCACATATGAACTTAACTTTGTCTAACCCCACATGGTACACCATATAAACAACCTCCTTCGATGTAGAACGAATCACACCACCCCGATAACTTAGCAGTTATCAGGCACAGTGCTACTTGTATTGGCGGGTCCTCCACATCATCAATTTTCCACGCAATTCCCCTTTACCCAATACTAAATCATATGCCCCTTTGTCATGCTACATAATCTTCTCAATCTCTAGACTCAAGTTTGTGCCATTATTCTCCATCCCACTACACAACTCATTCGGTCCGAAGATATTTTAACACTTCTCCCGAGGAAGTAAAACCTTCCCAAGTGGGTTAAGCACAATAGTCACTTTGTTAAATCTTCCATATTTCCAAACTAGGGCAAATCCCTCAACTTCACAACCCATTTTCTTCCACATATTCTACTTCCATCTCTGTGTTTTCTGCCACAAATAATACCTTTGGTTCTCCTTTCAATATTTTCATACATTTTGTATTCAAGTGATTATAATTCAATCACATTTACCACAATTGGGACTTTATGCCTTTTCAAGGTCGCCTCCTCTTCTTTCACATCAATGCTCTACAAGGGAGTCGGGTTCCTTACTACAAGTATCAAACTATTTCGCTTCCCCATGTCTTCATAATTATGTGATACTTTCCCTCCACAACTCCAACATCCATTCTATTTACTCTCTACCCTATAACTACTCACACTCAGCTCTAGTGGTGTGGATTCACAAACCCTAAATCACAACACGTCAAACTCATAATTGCAACCTAATCACTCTTCCTTTCCTCAAATCACCCTGGTCTCTTAAAGATCTTAAATCACAAATAGCTCTTTGAAATGCCACCTCCTTACGTATCAAGTCACAAGTGCATTAATTTCTCTTACGACCCTTAGTCCACTTGCATAACCATCAAGTAACATCATCCAATGGTCAAATCACATCACCCTTCAATCTTCAATATCATTTTAAAATTTAATTTCCCAATTTTTCTCTCTCCTTAATTACCTTCCACCCAAGAAGTGCCATTTCCTTTCTTATCTCTTCCTTGGAACAAATCATGTGCTAAGTCCCATGCGCATATCTCGACCCCAAAATATGATACATGAATAGGCTTTCTATGATAACCTTGATACAAAAGATAACTAGTTGCATACATAAGAATTGGAATAAAAACCAATATTACGCGGGGACGCGTACCCCAGATTTTAGTGATGTCCTGAACGTTTCGGGGACTTGGGGACTTGGAGGGGACATGCCCAATTTTTTTTTAACCTTTCAAAAGTTTTCTGATGTTTTTACTTTTAAAAAGATGTTATTTTTACCAAGAACATCAAATTATAATCTTGAAAGTACCTAAAATACATTAAATACAGTTTAAATCCCTTAATGTCATTGAAAAAAGTTAAAATATTAAAACATTAGTTTTTATGTATTATTTTAAAAGTCATCCCCTTGTTGTCCCCAAAATTTGGGAAATTTTTTCCCATCCCTTCATACCCCCATCCCCCCGTCCCTGAGACTTAGGTAACGATGGTAAAAACTCACTTATTTGTCAGTGTCCCCAAATTTCACCCTGAAATCAGAGACTACCCCATGTAAAAAATTCCATTCTTATAAAATAACGGGTCGTTTTGTGTTTTATTGCCAGAAAATGTCCTTGCCTGGAGTATCTGGAGATCACCTATGGACGTTATGCCAGAAGGAATTCACCGTAGAAGGTCTGGTTCTCTCTGAAAAGACGAAGTCATGCACAGAAAAGCTTCTTCTGGGCAGGTCGCATTTTTGGGAAAAGAAGGTTTTACGCTACAATGGGATTTTTGGTAGCAGCATGCAGGTGGGAATCTTGTACCTGCCTAGCACTTCTGCCTAGCAGGGTACTTTTTCCCATGGAATCAACGCCACTTAAGTCATGATGGGATTATTAGAGGCAGCAAGCAGGCAGGAATTTCTTACCTGCCTTGCAGGGTAAAAAATCCTATTATGAAAGTGAAACAGCTTAAGTGGATCATGGGAAAAATAGAAGCAGCAGGCAGGTGATAATTTATTACCTGCCTTGCAGGGTAAAAATTCCCATGATGAAAGTCAAATCACTTAAGTGGATCATGGGATTTTTGGAGCTGCGATGCAGGGTGAATAATCCCATTGGAAATTCACTTTTAAAAATAGAATTCACCCTTGCCAAAAAGTGTGACCCACCTTGGGTGAATAATAATGCATTTAATAATATTTATTAATGTTTATTCACTCAATTTTGGTGCCCAAGCATGAGGAAAAGTCAACGCATGACGAAAGGATAAAGAAGATTGGAAATAGAATTCTAAAATTAAATAAATTTAATTTATTTAATGCAGCCCCCTCTCATGCAAAAAAGTGCGACCTATATGGAGGAGAGATAATACTTTTTAAAGTATTTATTGATGGAATTAATTCCTATTTTTTGTGCATAAGGTCAAAGCACACTATGAAGTCAAAGTGGATTGGAAGTACAGAGCTAAAATTAAATAAATTTAAATTATTTAATGGCAGCCATGAGCATGCACAAAATAGGCGCCCAAGTTGAAGAGAAAAGCATGTTAATTAATTAATTAATTGTCAGGAATAGGATAGACAATTATTAATTATAGAATGGTGAGGGTTATATAAGCATTGGCTGCCATAAAGATGAATTAATTAATTCTTTAGCAAGAAAGTGCAGCCCAGGCAATTTTGGCGCCCAATTAAGGAGGAATTTTGCTCAGAAGGTGTTTTCACTGCCAGAAAGCTTCAAAGTTTGGCGCCTAGGTTTGAAGGAGCTTGATCTGTGTCTAATTAATTGTCTGCATAGTGGTACAGGTATTCATTACAGGGGCTTTTATAAGAGAAAGGGAGCTTAAATCAATGTCCAATACATTGAACATATCCTCCGAATCTGAAGAAATATCTAGATCTGCACCGGTTGTGAAGAATTCCAGCCGAATAAAAAGAAAAATAATTGCTCAAACAGATAGATACGGCCATGGCAAAGTGGGATGAAAAAAAAAGCTCAGCAGAGTCATGCATCACTTCCAGGTTTACTGACATCGGAGATACAGATCTAGGTCCGGAGCCTCTCTCTAAATTGATTGATAGATCCAGAGCTAGAAAGACTTCTCTCATGCGTGCGGTCAAAAGTAGTGGAATCATTCGAGCTGCAGCATTCCCATGCACAACCCAATTGTCGGAATTCGTCATGGAGTGTGCTAGGTCTTATCATCCATTATCTAGATCCAGATTCAAATCTCATAACTACAAAGGCTTCCGGCAAAAATTCATCCTCTTGTTTCTAACGCAACTCGTGTATAAGTCGGTGCATGGAGAATTCCTTCCAAGATCTTGTGCAGGTGCTCCCAATCTTCCAGTTGAAGCCTTCATTGAAGTTGCATTCACCCGGAGTGCTTTCCAGAATTTTAATTGCTCATATGCAATTAAAAATAAAAAAGATGAGTTATTTACGACAAGCATTGCACTGATGCATGTACTGGAGAAGAACTGCAAAAGCTTCAAGGATGAGAAGGAAGACAAGTCAAAGGAAATACCCGCAAGCAAATCACAGTCACTTGCTTCCAGATCCAGTCGCTTCCAGACCTAGCCGCTTCCAGTTTGGTGAGAATCAAGGGCAAAAGAATCAACTGCATGCAAAATATGAAAAAGGACAAGACTGCAGCTTTCTTCTTTCTTCTTCTTTCTCTTATTTCCTCCGACAAAGTAATTGAGCGATCAATTAAATTATAAAACCCAAGTGATTGGTTTAAAAGCCATTACTTGAAGAAGTCAACTACTTGGAAATAGGTGGAAGACATGCAAAATGGAAAGTTCTATTTTCAGTTGCAAATCCTACATGTCATGCAAAGAGGAATTCCAGGAGGAAGATTGTCATTTGTTTTCTTTCTGACTTCCACATGTGTCAGTTCAACTAAAAGCTTCCTATTTGTAATTTCCCCTCTACATGCTATAAGTAGAGGAAGAACTTACGGGTTAACAAATCCGAATTTGTAAGCAGCATTCTTGTGTTCCAGACTTTGTGCTGAAGCCCTTGATAGCTATTTGAAGCAAAGGAATAAAAAGGAGCAGATATCCGAAGAACTTTGTGTCACGGTGCATTTTGTTTCTAGCTTATTATCTTAGATCGATTTATAAACTTTGTGTTATCTTAGATCTAGATTTGAAAGTTGTCTTTGCTTAAGATTCTGAGTGTTAATATCTATTGGTCTTGTCTATGTGCATGCAATCAACTCTGTAATCTATTGATTGGGTTGCACATCTTCCCTCTTTCTTTCATGTTTTTATTACTTCCCTCTTCTTTAGATATTTCCTTTCTTTAAAGCAGTTGCTTACTTGCTGCAATCTATTGATTTATCTCATGACTGCCTAGGTTTTCAGCTATGCAGAAAATCTAGCCAACAAAGTGATACTTCAAGGGCCAACTTTTAGAATCCATTGTTCGTACATAACACCGCCAATGGACTAAACAAGTTGATAACACTTTACATGGTTCTTGGAAAGCTCCAATGTGCACCACGTTGGGGAAACCAATAAGCCACTCCGGTATTTCAATGGTGGTTAAGGACTTGTATTTTCCAACAAAATGATACGTCACCCCACCAGTGGACTAAACAGGATAGTAGCATGGAGACCAAGTGAACTCCTTTGGCAGGTTCCAACCTACTCTCCAACTTATAGCTCATCTTGTTCTTGGCAGGTTCCAACCTACACTACACCATGGAGACCAAGTGAACTCCTTTGGCAATCCATTAGTGGTTGAGGACTTGTGTTTTGTTAACAAAGTAATGCCTCAAGAACTACCTTTCAAAATCTACCATTAGTACATCACACTACCAATGGAATGAACAAGTTGATAGCACTGTAGAATCCATAAGTACATCGCACTAGTGGAATGAACATGTTAATAAGACTTTAGAATCCATAATTGGTAATTTTTCCCCCATCCAACACCAATGAGGTTAAGTGTGCCTATTTTCAACTATTGCAACACCATTTAAGTCTCACGTGGGAGGAAACCAACTTGGAGCTACCATCATTCATTTGGTTCTTGGCAAACTCCAACTTACACCAAGTCGAGGAGACCACTTGGGCCACTCTTGCATTCCGCCACTGGTTGAGGACTTGTGTTTTGCCAACAAAGTGATATATCACTGACTAGTGGACTAAACATGCTAGTTGCACTTCAGAATCCATCATAGGTACCTCAACCCCTTCCAATGCCAATGAGGGAGTTAAATGCACCTTTCAAAAGTTAAAATGCCATTCAAGTCTTGTTTGCGTGCAAACTAGCTTAGACCTACCATTACTCATCACAGTGGAATGAAATTGTTGATAGCACTTTAGAATCCGTGAGTACATCACACTACCATTGGAATGAACATGCTGATAACACTTTAGATTCCGTAAGTACATCACACTACAAGTGGAATGAACATATTGATAGCACTTCGGAATCCATAATTGGTAATTTCCCACCTCCGAAACCAATGAGATTATGTGCGCCTACTTTCAATAGTTGTAAAACCATTCAAGTCTCGTGTGGGTGGATACCAACTTGGGGCTACCATTATTCATCCAGATCTTAGCAAGATCTGACTAGCACCAAGTCGAGGAGACCAATCGAGCCACTATGGCAATCCATTGGTAGTTCAAGACTAGTCTTTTATCAATGAAGTGATATATCATCAACTAATGGACTAAATAGGCTAACAACACTTTAGAATCCATTATAAGTACCTCTTCCAACGCCAATGAGGGGATTGACTGCGCCTTCTTTCAAAAGTTGCAATGCCATTTAATTCTTGTTTGGGTACAAACCAGCATGGAGTTACCATCACTCGTCATGTTTTTGGCAAGCTCGGATGAGGATTTATATAGAATGTATAAACTTATAAAGTATATAACCTCATTGTGTAGCCTATAGTCCTTATATTTGATCCATTGTAAAAAAGGTGTGTACAACATAGTTACCTAAGTTTAGGGTATGGGAGACACGGGATGCAGGGGATGGAAGAACGGAGTTTTTGGAACGACATAACATTTCCTAGATTTTACAAATCACTATTAAAATAATATATAAATTAATACTTAAATATTTTAACTTTATGAAAAAAAAAAATAACAGGAGATACAGAAGATGATCCTCAACCTGAGATGGCATTATCCTCAAGAAATAATCGTAGATGATTAGATAAAGACAAAGGAGAAATCGAATGTTCGTATTGTAAAACACAAGGTCACACAACATGGAACTGTACCATTTGACCCAACAATGTTCTCGAGGGAAAACTCAAACACATACCAAATGAAGTTAATGTAGCCATTGTTGAAAATCCAATGGATGTTGACAATGATGAAGCATACGTATTTTAAGGAAGCCTTACACTTTGAAGACAAGAAGGGATCTAGTGTACATGAAACTTAGTATGGATTGCTGCCCAATAAGTTTGGGAGACTATGAATCTTGGTAATTATACCCTTACGAGGGTCATGAGAAACTTGATAGAGCACCATGGACGTAGCTCAATATGGATGGTTTTCCAATAATTCGGGAGGTTCGTGATTTGGGAGTTTGGGGAGGTGAAATCCGGGAACTCGAGAATTCAAAATTACGCGAACCGCCCGAACCGGCCGAAATGAGTCCAGGTGGCCCGCAAAGCAACAGGGACATCTGGGACAAAAGTACGCGGCAGGCGCGAAATGCCGGTTCGACCGAGAAAAAATTGGCTAACTGCTGAGAGGGACGCAAATGGGACAATCGGGCCAAAAAGGCGCGAACCGGCCGAAAAAGGGCCAGACAGTCCAAAATCAAATGGGACAATCGGGCCAGAAAAGTGCGAACCGGCCGAACCGGCCGAAAAGAGTCAAGTCAGTCCGAAGCAAAGTGAGACAAGCGGGCCAAAAATGCCCGAACTGCCCGAATCGGCCGAAATGAGTCCAAAGGGCCCAAAATCAAATGGGACATCTGGGACAAATGGACGCGAAATGCCCGAACCGGCCGAAATGAGCACAAAGGGCCCAAAATCAAATGGGACATCCGGGACAAATGGAGGCGAAGTACGCGAAGGAGCCGAGGACCAATCAGAAACTGCCACGTGTCCTCACAGGAAAAAAAGTCAAAAGGTCAAAGGGGCGAGTTATCGAGCGCTGAACCGAACCAATGAAATGGCGCCACGTGTCCAAGGTGGGGCCCACAAGGAAATTTCAAAAAGACAGCCCGCCGAAAGACAGAGGAGAGAGAATCACGCGACCAATCAGAGCCCACCACGTGTCATCCAGGTGGCAGAGCGCGGGAAATAGTTCAAAATCCGTTTTTTGTCTGTTCCGTGCCCTAAATCTTCAGATCGTCATATCTTTTGATCCAGAGCTCGGATTTCCACGTTCTTTATATCAACGGAAAGCTCATGAAATTCTCTACATGATTCTAGGGTTAATCTCGAGTTTTGGTGCAGTTTGGAGAGAGAAAATCAAGAAACGGCTCTGACGCGTGATACAGCAGAAGTGACGCTTCAACAGCCAACTTTAATGCAGCAGACAGCCCACCGTTTTGCCAGGATCCGCCGCTTCTACCATAATGAGATGATTTAAAATACGACCTGGGGGTGGTTGGAGTAGATCTGACTTTCCTCTTTCTTCCTTCTCTCATTCTTCCTATATATTGTAAGGAGTGGCAAAAGAAAAAAGAGGTTGTTCATTCTTTCTGCTCGGCTCTCCCTTCTTTTCTTCTCTAGGGTTGAAAATGGAGTTCGAACCTCCTCCCTTGCTCTGTAATGGCGTTTTTGCCTCTTATTAATGGAATGATGTTCTGTGCAAACTTCTGAAGCAACAAAACGTGTTTTGTGATGCATCTGTCCATCCTTTCTCGTTTTTGCTTGTTTCTTCTTGCCTCTCTTCATTGCAGGTATTTGTGCATGTTTGAATGTTCATTGCAGGTATGGAGCTGTGTTCATGGAGTTTTGGGACATTTTCTGTGTGAAATCTATCCTTGGGCCTGTGATGCATCTGTCCATCCTTCCCATTGCTCACCTCTCTTTGTCCCATGGCAGTTTTGATAGATGTTCAACATCCTCCTTCTCTGGTGTATCACCGTTTTAGTGTAGGCTTTTGTTGTTTTTTCCCTTCTCTCTCTCTCTCTCTGTCTCCTTGGCATGGTTAGATTAGGATTAGATTAGCTTGCCTGCACTGGAATAGCTTGTGGCAGGTAGTTTAGGAGCAGGAACCAGCCTTCTCTGGAGATTCCTCTCTCGGTTTCACAAGTCCCACGCTTGGAGAGAGGTTTCCATGTTGTGCAATCACACTGGATGCCTGAACGTCAACCTAGAAGCCTGATGTGCGTCCAGGGGTGCTGTGATTTTGCATCAATAGTAACCATCTCTCACATAATAGAATACTTGTTTCTTATTCCACTACAACTCCTTCCAAGTTATTGTCTTGGGCAGGATTCATGTGTTGTCTTGCGCATCTAACCCATGTGGGCATTTCAAGGTCTTCCTTGGTGATGCACCTTTTCAGGGGTATACAAGCGGATCACTAAATTCAAATCTCGTTCAATGGTATACAATACTCTAGAACCACCTCCATAGTTTCACAATGCCTTTGAAATCCCCAATCCATCTTCACCAAACATCGCACACACTACTACAGTGACGTAATGCAACTTGGAGAAATCGGACATGTCGCAATCCATGTGGACACCAAACCTTATGCGCTCTTCACTAATGGCTTCCTCAGAGTCCCAAACACCTAAATGCCACACCACCAAGGCTAGGTCACAGCATGTGGTACCACCAGGTGCCAACAACAATGTGGACTCCATTCCAATAGGGGCAGAGCCCCCATGAGTAAATTAAGCGCATGTGTAGGAAAAAGCAAGCACTGCATTTGCTTTTTACTGTTCAGTTTTAGTCTAGTTTCATGATGTATATGTGGGACTTTTTTTCTCATATAAAATTTATTTACCTGATAAAATTTAAAAAGATCAAATGAAAACTAGTCTGTCATTCTAATGACTGCTGTTACTGTGATATCAAGCTACACAACTCCCACACACATCATATATCTTGAATACAAAATTACAGAGGAGTTTTTATTATATAGACAAATAAATGCACACCGAGAGCATGGACTCTTATATCCCTAATGCATTTCACCTGGCGCGATCTGCCATCCATGTCAAATTCTTTTAGACCAAAACCTGAGATCCTTCTCAAGCATGTGACATACTCTGCAATACGGAAGCAACTGCCAAGGAGGGCTACTACAAACTACTCTTAGAAGTTAACATCCACTCTCCATCTTTATGCAGACCTGTGCCCATTCTACCAGGTCAGTTGGACTGAATTTGGTAGGGGATTTACTGAACGAATGTTTGAGACAGAAGAAATGACTTGGATTGACAGAATTCTTCTGCGTTCATTGTCTAGTAATTGTTAATAGGCCTATATTTCATAATATAATTCATCTGCCCTGTCTGTTTAAAATGCAATTTGAAGTTAAGGGGGGGGACATTTGGAAAGACTGAAAATGAACATATGTCAGGTCTGTTATTCATCTCCGCCGTTCTCTAGACCTACTATTGTACTGTCAGTTCAGTTGGGAGAATTTGGTAAGAGAGGCCAAAAAGATCTTTGACACGGAACAAAGACTTGGCTTGACTGAAGTCTGCTGCACTATTTTCTACCATTTGTCGATAAACCTGTATTTAGTAATATTATTAATCTGGCCTGTCAGTTTAAAATGCAATTTGAGGTTAAGGGGCACATTTGGAAGGACTGAAAATGGACTTATGGCAGGTATTTTCTTCTTTGAAACTAAAACACTATTTGGTAAACTCCAGAGTCAGACCAGCCCTCCTATTGCCCCATAATGGAGCTGAAGATGTGGGTTAGAAGACACTAAAGATCAGTGGCTGTAACAATGCCACGCCATTTGGACAGTATGGTTGACAGTGAAACTGCTTCTTAGTTGGTGTGCTGTTTACCAGCACTGTAATGAGAAGCCTTCACACATGAAATATTGGCTGCAACTGAAGGGTGTAAGATGTTCAAGAAGGTAAAATTCACATTTTCTGGCAGGGTAACAAATAAATTTTAAAAGCATTGTGGGACGAAACAACTTGAAAGTATAGAGCATTATATCAGTCCTCAGATGAAAGAATGATTTGGCAGTGGAGGAATATTATTTCAAATATTAAAAGACTTGTTGAACTTGAAATATATTTCAAATAGAGATGCAGAAGTAAAACCAGTTTTAATGGAAATCCTTAAAACTTACATTAAGATGGACTGAGGTTTCAAAAAATATTAGTAATCACAAAGCCGGCAGAATGGATGACTTTAGAAAATATAGTTGTAAGTCCCAATGTTGATATATTAGCTCTTTGTGCTTACATTACAACATGAGAGGACCTCTGCTAGATTGTGATAGTCAGGCGTCATTGCTTGTTAATATAAAGCTTAAAAAAAGACTGTACAGAACATTTACATGGTATGCTAAAGATGAATAAATAGCTGTAACTGCTCTAGTGTGAATTTATCTTGCCATAGTGCTCAGATCAAACCACAACTGGGGTATCAAGGTAATTCCTGTGCACTAGTTCCAATATTCACCTACATCTCATTCATCTCCTGTCTAGAACATTATGTCTCCAAAGAATAATGACAACAGAATTTTCAGGTCAATATAGACAATTAGATTACAAAAGTAGTTGATATATATTAATTCACCTTGATAATTTTTGACTTCCTTCCAAGATTATTAAGGGTTCTTGTCAACGAAGCCTTCAGACCATCCATGTGAGTACCTCCATCACTTGTTCGGATGCTGTTTGCATATCCCAGCAATGTATCAGAGTATGCATCGGAGCACCTGATCCAAACAAAATCAAAGCCATAAGAATGGATTACGATCTTTAAGCACAAAACAAACAAGTAAAATTTAGTTTTAGCTATTTGTAGAGGCTCAACCAGTTGTTATATTGTTGGTCAAACATCATCCTTTAAGAACAATTCCAGGTTGAAATTAAACCTCCCAATTTCCTTCACAACAAAAAAAATCTTGCCTACCATTGAAGGGCTACATCAACACCGATTCCATCTTTTTCGCTCTTCAACAAGATAGGCTCATGAATGGGTTTCTGCAACAAGATTGTATATGTTACAAGCGTATATCATCATACACGTTTTATGAAAACAACTAAATAAAGTGAACACATTTTCTCTCAAATGCAAAACGGTCTCTAGTTCTCTTTGAAAACACAGCGAGCATCAGTAGGGGAAAGGTATTTTACAAAAATAACCCAGACAACACATAATTACGATACTTTATAAGCCAGCTAACAATGAAACTATAAATTCAGATACCCTCATTAAATCTAAAAAAAGGAGCATTCGACATTCAATTGTTCCAGCACCAATATCAAAGTTAATAACCGCAATAATGTTTATGAGTATTACAAATAGTTTAAAGCAACAGCATTTCTCAACCTTTATGTGCATTACATTCTTAACATGACCAAATTTTATACAAAAGGTTTTTAGCCACAAATAGCAAGGTTGACCTTATAATTGAAATGGTTTGTACACAGACAATTCACTTAATTCCACAAACCAATCACAGTTTCCACACTCAATCATCTTCACTACTCATATAAGAATTGAAGCAGCTTCTCTTACCTGATATTTTTTGGAGTATTTTACACGCAGACGCAGTTAGTATCCAATTCCAGATAAATTGCATAAATTTTGAAAAGCAAGAAACACCAATATATCTTTGTGCTAATGCTATTCTCTTGGATTGATTTCTTTTATCGACAAAAAAGCTACTCCTTTGCAATGGCTTATTTTTTAATGGCATAAGTCATTAACCCACTTGACCATATTCCACTGGACAATGAGCCACCTGTTCTATAATATTTAATTCCTGAAACTATGCTAAATGAAAATACCATATAAATTTATAAACATGTCTAGCATGATGTATTAAATTTTATGTTCTACACACATATATGTTACAAAAATACCCCAGGAAAAACAAAATTACTAAACTACTTAACATTGAAACTATAAATTCAGATATCCTTTTTATATCTAAAAAAAGCAGCATTCGACATTCTAATCATTCCAGCACCAATATCAAAGTTAATAACCGCAACAATGTTTAAAAATATTACAAACAGTTTAAATGAACTTCCTTCCTCACCTTTTATTTGCATTACATTCTTAACCTAACCAAATTTTATATGAAAGGTTATCAGCCACAAATAGCAAGGTTGACCATATAATTGAAATGGTTTGTACCCAGACAATTCACTTAATTCTACAAACCAATCACAGTTTCTGCAATCAATCATCTTCACTATTCATATAAGAATTCAACTAACTTCTCTCACCTTTAATATTTGTTGGAGTGTTTTACACACGGACACAGTTAGTATCCAGATAAATTGCATAAATGATGAAATTGTTCTAGCCCAGGAAATCCTCCACTCTATGGACATATAGAAAAATCCGGCTATGTTTATTAGACTGGATTTATCTAAAGCATATGACAAGGTTGATTGGGTTTTCAAGTGCAAAGTTCTGGCCCAGTTTGGATTTTCTACAGAATGGATTCAATGGATAAGTGTTTGTATTTCTTTTGTCTCCTTTGCAGTTTTACGTAATGGCTCTCCTTCAGAATTTTTTGCTGCCTCTAGAGGTATAAGGCAAGGAGACCCTTTATCACCTTTCTTATTCATCATTTTGGGGGAAGGGGGAAGGCTTGCGATGACTTGCAAAGAAAGCCTGTCAAGAAAAGAACATTTAGGGTATTTTGACCAAGCAAAAGCCCCCTTCTTGGTCAAGTATGTCAATGGCACAGTCAACCAAGAGAAATTCTTCACAAACCTCCTGTAGTATGTGCATAGTCCCAAGAACCCTCTCAAATGTGTCAATGTCTTGGGTGGCGGCCAATCTAAAATTGCTTGTATCTTCTCTCTATCCACCTTTACTACTCCCACACCAATCACATATCCCAAATATAGAAGCTCTATCATGCCAAACTCGCACTAAGAAGCTTTCGCATATAGCGAATTAGCTTCTAATATCCCCAATATCTCATCAAGGTGCATGAAGTAGTCCTCCCAAGTCCTGCTATAGATCAATATATAATCAAAGAAAACCAATACAAACTTCCGCAAGTGGCGGTTGAACACATGGTTCATGCAAGACTAGAATGTAGTTGGTGCATTAGACAATCCGAATGGCATCACTAGGTACTCGAAGTGACCATAATGGCATCTAGAAGTTGTCTTGTGCACATCCTGCTCTCTAACCTTGATCTGGTAATATCCAGATCGCAAATCTATTTTAGAAAAATAGATTGCACCCTGTGGCTCATCTAGCAGCTCATCAATACGTGGTATTGGATACTTGTTTTTTATTGTCTTCTTATTCAAGGTACGGTATTCTATGCACATCCGCATGGTCCCATCTTTCTTCTTCACCAACACTACTAAAGAAGCAAATGGACTGGAACTCGGTCTAATATGTCCCATATCAATGAGCTCATGGATAGTCCTCTCAATCTCATCCTCCAACCGTTTTGGGTGATAGTAAGGAGTAGTGACCACAGGTCTAATGTCCTCAAGGTCAATCACATGCTCAAATCCCCTATTTGGAGGTACACCTGGAGGTATGTCGCCAAAAATTGCACTATGCCTGTCCTATAGGCCTTGTATATCTGCATGATACTCTGGTTGTCCATCCTCTGATTCCTTGGTAGAAACCAAACATTGTACTGCCCATTCAACCCCATTGTGCCAATGAATCCTCTCAATCCTCCTTGCTGTAACAACCCTAGATGCATCTGAAGATAAACCTCTCAAGGTCACATTTTTCCCCTCGGACTTAAAACTTCAGCTACATAGGCTGAAAGTTAGTCAGAAACTCACCGAGGGAGTGGAGCCATTGTACTCCAAGCACAAGGTTGGTCTCTCCAATGCCAACTATATAGAAATCATCGGTAACTGTATAGTTACCCATCGTGATGCTCAACTGTGGAACTCACTGCGTGCATCTCATAGATTCTCCATTGGCTACAATTACGTTGAAGCCCTCAAAATATTTTGCATGTAATCCCCGCTTCTCGACCAATGATGCATCAATGAAGTTGTGGGTTCCCCACTATCAATGAGTACCACTACTCACTAACCATGTAACACTCCCCTAACTCTGAATGCCTTGTATCTCGGGGTACTAGACAAAGTGGCAATAGTCTCATGGGGAAAGGTCTCATCCTACTGTTCAAACCTTGTAGTATCGAATGTCTCTCCATCTCCATCCTCCAATCCCTGAGTATCCAACTCATCATCATCACTCTCCTCGAAGACCTCCATGAATTGGGCCTTCCCTCTACCTCTGTAATCATTCCTGAAACCCAAGGTGTGCAACAATCGAAACATAGTTTCTTTCGCCTCAACTCATCTCTATCCTCTCTAGACATGAATGGTTTCTTTGCTGCATCTTGCCTAGGTAGGGGCACCTTCAGCTATGAACCATCGGATCTAGAAGGAAGTACCTTAGGCTGAACTCGAGGTGGGAACCTCGAACTTTAGACTCGACAACTCCAAACCACATGCTCTCTTAATAACCTCATGCAAGGAAGAAGGCTCAAATGCCTTCACAAATCCAGTTAGAGCATCCGTCAAACATGTCGTGAAAAGTGAAGTCAACCTCATCTCTAAAACATCAGATACCATAACTGATAACCTTTGAAAATCTGCAATGTACTGATCTAGAGAACTTGTCTGCCTCAAGTGAGTCAACTCTCTAAAATGCCTATCAGGGTCCCTCCTATCAAATCTGCTCATCAACCTCTGTGTGAACTCTGAATAAGTAGTAATATGTATGTGCCCCTGTGTAATTAATCCATGATGCCACCAGTCATGAGCATCTCCCTCAGCATGTAGGATTGCAAACTTAATTGCATCCTCTTCACGCATGGGATTCAAGTCGAAGTAAGTCTTCCACTTCTAAATCCAAGACTACGTGGTGCACTTCTTAGAACCATCGAAGTGTGGGATGGAGATTTGTCTCAATCTCCTCTGTAACTCAAGTACCTATATCTGATGATCTCTCTTGGGCCTGCTACCAATCTTCATTTTGCAATACTCCTGGAATGGCATATTATCACGAAAGCCCTCGCTCAAAGTCTGGTACCTCTCCAAACAAGACTCCTCATCCACAATATCTATTGGTTGCCGTACGTGTGAAACTTCCAGATCCTTTAAGAAAGAAGGTTCGTGACGCCCAAAAGGCCTGGTAGAAGAATGGGGAGACCATTGCCCTGAATGTCCACTCTCACCTCTTTTACCCTGTTGTCCCATATTGTTATTTTCCCTTCTATCTGTATGAGTCTCAATTCAACCCTGCACTAATCTCTCAGTGAGCTGGCTCAAATAGAGATTAGTAGTTTCATGTTGCTTCATCATGTTGGTGAACAATTATTTCATCAAATCCACACCCAGATCCTCATTGTCTCTGTCTTTGTTTCCCATCTTTCAAACCCAACAGGCTGGAGAAACAACTGCTCTGATACCACTGAAATATCCCTTATGGAGATACCACACAATAATGCACCAAATATAGAAAATTGCAGCCAAATAAAATACTGATTTTTGCAGATTTTTTAACAGCTAGGGCAGCAAACTGAATAAAATCAATAACTCCCAAGATACTTGCCCAAATCACTTGACAATTTAAGGAGAGTTTGCTAGTATTATAAATAACACAAGAAAATTATTTTTGGAATTTTTGGGAAAATACAAAACTGCCAGAAAATTACAGAATGCCCTAAACAGCTGTGAAACTTCAAAAACTCATAACTTCTCTAATAAGCAAGATAAAATTATGAAATTTTGGAAATTACATATACTAATATGGAGAATGAAAACCCAACCTCCACATTTGAGAATGTCAGTCCGAAAAACCTTCCAAAAGGGTGCTGCAATCTCTAAAGTCACCCCCTTGGAAAATGATCAAAACTCTCTAAAAAGTCTCTAGAAATGATGCCAAAACCTATTGTTATCGCTTCCGTAAATCTGATCTGAAAACCCTTTAATTTTCTCCACAAAAAGTCACTAAACCCCTTCCTCTGAAAACCTCAAAAAATATCTCTATAAAGCAGCCCTGAAATCAGCTCCAAATGGCAAGCAAGGGTGGATCTTTCACCACCGAAGAATGCCATGCTAGCTAGGGATGGATCTCTCACCACCGAAGCTAAGGTCCCTGTGAGATCTTACTCCACAAATTGGAAACTTACAAACAGCAGTTGCATGTAGAAAAAATATGAGTGTATGCAAGAATGCCCTCTATCACTCCCCCAAACCTCCTTTTAGAACATCTCATTACCTTTTTCCAAGTTGGGAGCTCCATGTGGGACTAAAAGTGACTTAAGTGACCCCAACGAAGAAATAGACTAATAAAGTGTTATGAAGCCCCCCCTAACGACAAAACATAACATATAGTCCCTCCTAATCACTTTATGCTCATGTCAACGAAAAATTATAACAAATGAACTAAATATTCACACCCAATAGCTACCAGCGTCCCTAGCCCCTTGGGTATGACCAAAGCTAGGACTCGAATTGGCCCTTAGGCCCTTGGTGAAGGAAAGGGGACATTACAGCGTGCCAACTTTTGGACTAACTCATGGGAAGGAGAACCCCCTCTTATTTTACAATATGATCAACTCATTCCTATAATGAGGCAATTGCATGATATTAGATGGAGGAAGGTTTCCCAATATATAAGATTGTCATCCAATCGCTGGGAAAGTGAAAAAGAATGGACTCCGCTCTCTAAATGGCCACTTGTAATTCAGCATGAACACAAGCTTTTGTTGCAAAGTCTTTTCAACAATCGTCCTCTTTCCTCATCTCCATTTCCTGACAAATTGGGATGGGGACCAGATCCATCGGGCTATTATATTGTTTCTACAAGTTATGCATCCTTGGTGATTGACAGTCCTCACCCTCTAAAGTTCCTCTTCAAGAACCTATAGCACTCGGGGATGTGGCCTAAAGTGAGTTTTTTTCTATGGCTTCTTATTCATAGGCGGGTTTCAACAAGAAATCAGCTTATCAAGAAAGGATTTTATGCACCTTTAAAATGTGTTATGTGCTTACAGGATGAGCAATCTTTTCCTAAACTATTTTTCTTATGCCCTTGGGATGTTCATATGTGGCGACAATTTGCGTTTCATTTCAAGATGAGGTGGCATAACTTCGATTCTCTTCAATAGGTTATCAAAGAGTGGTAGAGGATGCTTCCTACAGGACAAAGGCTTCTTCAGGTACTGTGGAGTGGGATTTCTCTTCTCCTTTGGAATATTTGGAAAGAAAGAAATAACCAGTGATACACAGGGATGTGTCCCGGCCCTTTTCATCAAGTTGCGGGCATCCGAGACGTCTCGAGGACTTGGGGACAGGGACGAGATGTTTCCCCGCCATCCCCAATTTCCAGAAAAAAAGGAGGACGTCACAGGGATGTCCCCCACAAACCAGGAACGCAACCGGGACGTACCAGGTGCAAAGGGACTTTGGGGACTTCGTTGGGGACGTCGCAATGTCCCCGGAACGTTGAAGGACGTCTTGGGGAGGTCACAACGTCCTTAACATCATTACCACTAGCCAAATACTAAAACAACTCGTATTTATTCATTTTAATGTTTTTTTTTACATTTTTTTGAACTTTTAAGGCTTTCTAGTTAAAAGCAACATACCCTAATCCTAAAAGCAACAAAAAAAACTTATAAAAAGAGCATTTCACACTCATTCTAATCACACCAAACAAGAGCAAAAAAAAGAGAAGGAAAGAGCAAGAGCAAGAGGAAGAGGTATGTACATTACTACCATTCTTTGTTTTTTGTTTTTTTTAATTTCCAAACGTAAAGTTGAAAGTGAAGGCATTGCATTTGTTTGTATTTTTTTTCCTATTTGGATTAGCAAGTTAGGGAATGAGATAAAGCATAAAGGGAGGGCATTTTTATTGCTTGTTTTTTTTATTTTTAAATGTATTCATCGTTGTTTTTTTTAAAAGTGTATTCGTTGTTTTATTGTATTGTATAGTTATATTGTTTTGTATTTTAATTATTGCAGCTTCAAAATGAGTTCAGATAGTGATTATCAAGCTAAATGTGAGGTTGAAATGGGTGTGCAAGGAGAAAGAACACAATTAGAAACACCTAATACTACTACTAGTTCACAAGGGAGTGTGGACAAGTTCAGTTACCCCTCTGAAATGTTGAAAAAGTATGCTATGGGGCTTTTGATAAGAAAAAACCTTTGTAACAATATGGTCAAATTATGATGGGTCCTAGATCAAACATTTTAGGGGGCACTAAAACATGGAAATGCAACATATGCTCATTATCTTGGTCAGGCAGCATTACTAGGTTGAATGCACATTTATTGCACATTGCGGGGAAAGGTGTAGGCATGTGTGGACAGCTATCACTTGAAGAGAGGGCAGAAATGGTGAGGTTGTATAATGGAGATATGGTGGAAAAGGTTCCAGAAGTTCGTGGCCGTCATGTTAGTGGCACTGGCACCACTTCTAGTGATGTGAGAACTAATATTGGTAGTGCTGCAAGTGCATCTTATGACGTGTCTGAATTGGATGCTTTTGGTAGTAGTAGGGGGAAGAGGAAGGTTGTGGCCTCCAATCCAGTTGTTGACATGTATGATACAAAGGCTAGAGAAGAGGCTGATGATGCCATTGGAAAAAAAAATACTACTGGCATTCCATTTCATGCTACTCACTCTCCTTATTTCAAGGCGGCTATGGCTAAAGTAGCCAAAGAATGTGTGAGTTATGTGCCCCCAGGAGACACGAAGTTGAGAACCACAATCTTGGATAGGAACTATTCCAAGGTTAATTTACTGATGGAGGAAATGAGGTGCACATGGGTCTCTCACGGTTGCAGCATCATCATGGATGGGTGGACAGATATCAGACACCACCCACTCATAAATATCATTGTTTCATGCAGAGGGGGTCCTTACTTTTTGAGGGCACTTGATTGTTCAGGGAAGAAGAAGGATGCAAAGTTCCAATTCACTATTTTGTGAGATGCTATTGAGGTTGGCCATGCCAACGTTGTGCAAGTTATTACAGATGCAGCTTATTTGTAGGGCAGCAGGTACGCTTGTCGAGACTCATTACCGACATATATTTTGGACCCCATGTTGTGTACATGGCATGACCAATGCAATAAAAGACATTGGAAAAATTGATTGGGTCAAAAATGTAGTGGTTGATGCTAGAGATGTGCAAACGTTCATCTGCAACCACCATATGTCATTGCCACTCTTCTACAACTTTTCGAGGAAGGAATTCCTCATGCCAGTGGACACGCATTTTGCATCATATTTTATTTTCCTGGATAGGATGGTTGAGTTGCAAGAATCATTACAATGTATGGTCATGACATCAGGGTGGTCTAGGTGGGATGGGTCGAAGACAGAACAGGGGAAGACAGTGAAAGCAATTGTGGTGAATGAAACATTTTGGATAGATGTGAGATATATCACAACCATAATATCTCCGGTTTTTAGTGTGATAAAATATGGGGATTCTGAGAGCCCTAGCCTTGGTGAGATATACAAATGTTTCGATAGTATGCTTGGCAAAATGAAGGTTGTTGTTCGGGCAAGGGACCCCACCTGGGAGTTCTACCATCACCATATTCAGCCTATCATTGAGTGGATATGGAAGAAGTTGAACACTCCTTTACACATGGCTGCATATGCACAAAATCCGAAGTGGTATGTTGAGAGGCCTCGCAGAGTTCTCCCAATAGATGATACGGAGATGAGGAAGGGTTTCTTGAAAGCCCTCAAAAAAATGTATAATGCAGAGGATGCTTCACGAGTCAGAACTGATTGGCTCAAGTTCGCTTATGTGGATGGCTACAAAAAATCATCAAAGATAGATAGGACCACATTGGCACAAGAGAGTCCAGTTAGTTGGTGGCGATTGTATGGACATGCAGAATTGCTACGTACACTTGCTATTCATCTTCTTTCTCAGGTTTCTAGTTCCTCTGCTTCTGAGAGGAATTGGTCAACATATGGGTGAATCCACTCTCTTAAGAGGAACAGACTTACCTCTAAGAGAGCAGAGAAACTTGTTGTTTTACATAGTGCCTTGCGTCTCATGGATCGCAAGACACCTACGTACAAGGACAGCCAAGCATTGCGGTGGGATGTGGATCTTGAGGATGCAAGGCAGATTCATGAAGATCGGGAGTAGCGAGGACTGGTTGATATCTCCTTTGTAGATGCAGATGATGTTGATACAAATACTTCTAGTGAGGAGCGGTTCGCAATTGTTCCTTCGAAGGGCTCTGATAGCGACTTTTGAGTTGTACTTGTCACTTGTCATTGTGGTTATGTAATGTCATTTTGGTTATGAGTCATGACATAATATTTCATAGCATATGTAATGTGGGTGTAGTAGTACTCTTCTCATGTTGATTATTGAAGACTAAGACTAAGACTTGTTTTGAATTTTTAACTTTAGTATTTCATTCTCATGTTAAAGTTTTGAACATTGAATATAATATATATAGCTATAGCATTTTGGGACTTGGCTTCTGTGATGAATAATTGGATTAATCGTTAATTGTTTCAATCTTCAAACTTTCAATTTTAAGTCTTAGTTTATTGAATTATTCATGTTATATTTGTAAAATTAAAAAATTATTTATATATATATATATATAATTAGCCGTCCCGAAATTTTCAAAAAACATTGTCGTCCCGACGTCCCGTTGTCCCGGCGTCTTAGGTAACTATGGAAATAATCAACTTTTTCAATAACGTAGCAAAGATGGCTCCTATATTTGTGAAAAAACTAAAATAAATATAGCTGAAACTCTTAAGCATTAAGATCCCTTTACCTAACACTTTATCTCTGGAATGGGAATATATTTGTAATCAGGTTTCTTTGGATCCAAGAGAAACCACTTTACCCCGGTTTCATATTAAGAAGGAAAGAAAGAGGGACAATCATGTCAAGTCCCCTGCCTTGGGACATGGACAGTTGAACACGGACAGAGCTTCCAGAGGTAATCTAGGCAGAGCTTCTATGGGAGGCATTGGTAGACACCATGAGGGTGATGTGTAGTTCTTTTTTGCTGTTAATCTGGGTGTTACTTCTAACAATGTAGCAGAGATGAAAGCAATCTATAAAGGTATGAAAGAGGCGTCAAAGTGTGGTTAGCTGAAAATTCAAGTTAAATTTGACTCTCAATTGGCCATCAAGATTTTAGCTCATAGTAGGCCCACTCTCCCACCAAATTGGCGAATTTCCACATAAATCTGGAAGATTAAAAAATTGCAGGAAAATTTTATGCAAGTGCAATTTGTTCATATTCCCCAAGATAGAAATAAGAGTGCAAATGGTTTGGCTAATTGGGCTGTTGATAATTAGGATCTCCTGTGCTACAGCTCACCTCCTTTATGGTGGTCCAACCAGCTACAAGACGATATCAAATACATTTTCAAACTAGAATTCTCTCTATGATGACTGCAAATGCCTTTTTGTTGTATAATGCTATGGCTTGGACCAAAAGTTTTCAGGTTTGGCATACCCATATATGTAAATTTGAATTTCATCTGATATAAAATCTTTGCTGTTTTAGAAAAAAAGAAAAAAGAAACACCTATATACCTTTGTGTTTATGCTATTCTCTTATATTGATTTCTTTTATCAACAAAAAGCTATTCCTTTGCAATGGCCTATTTTTGTATGGCATAAGTCATTAACCCACTTGACCATATTCAACTAGAAAACGAGCCACCTGTTCTATAACATTTAGTTCCTAAAACTATGCTAAAGACCATGTTAATTTCTAAACATGTCTAACATGATGTATTATATTTTTATGTTCTATACACAGATATATTACAAAAACACCCCAGCCACAACAGAATTACTATACATTATAAACTACTTAACGCTGAATCTATAAATTCAGATATCCTTTTAACATCTGAAAAGAGCAGCATTCGACATTCTAGTCGTTCCAGCACCAATATCAAAGCTAATAACCGCAACAATGTTTACAAATATTACAAACAGTTTAAATGAACTGCTTTTCTCACCTTTTATGTGCATTACATTCTTAACATAAACAAATTTTATACAAAAGATTATCAGCCACAAATAGCAAGGTTGACCTTATAATTGAAATGGTTACAACTATAAATTCAGATATCCATTTTATATCTTAAAAAAGCAGCATTTGAAATTCTAATCGCTCCAGCACCAATATCAAAGTTAATAACCGCAACAATGTTTACAAATATTACGAACAGTTTAAATGAACTGCCTTTCTCACCTTTTATGTGCATTACATTCTTAACATAACCAAATTCTATATGAAATATTATATGCCACAAATAGCAAGGTTGACCTTGTAATTGAAATGGTTTGTACCCAGACAATTCACTTAAGTCCACAAGGCAATCACAGTTTCCACACTCAAACATCTTCACCACTCATATAAGGATTGAAGAAACTTCTCTCACCATGAATATATATTCTAGTATTTTACACACGGACACCATTAGTATCCAGATACGCTGTGTAAATTTTGGAAAGCAAGTAAAAAACACCAATATAACTTTTGGTGTTCATGCTATTCTTTTAGATTGATTTATTTTATTAACATAAAGCTTCTTGTTTGCATTGCTTAAATTTGTATGCCATATGTCACTAACCCGCATGGCCATATTCCACTGGACAATAAGCCACATGTTCTATAACATTTAGTTCCTAAAACTATGTTGAATATAAAGACCATACAAATTTCTAAACATGACTAGCACGATGTATGATATTTTAGGTTCTCTACCAACATTTTAACTGAATACAGTAGTGAGAAGCTAGACCTAATTAAACCAAGTTTGCACATAAACTACTGAAGCATGCACATAAGTTAAGGAAACTAGCATTATACCTTGTCCTGGTTCAACCATTTCACATATTCAACCAAACCCCCAGCAAAATAATACTCGTTATAAATTGTTTTTTCCACGTCATCATTCTCCTGTTTCAAGCTGATTTTAACCTGCAATATATAAATTAATAACTTAAATGAACTGTCATAAATAGCATTATACTAAACAACATGTCAAACATGAAACAAAAAACAAGCTGACACATACTTGCAGTTCAACATTATGTAATCGCTCTATATGATAGTGTAGCAGTAAATGGAAACGGAAGAGTACAGTAGAAACTTAAAAATACCCAAAACGCATTACAAGAGATGCCAAAAAAAAAGGATTATAAGTTGTCTCATCAATCATAGACTCATAACCATGGGGGATTTCGTTCTAAGCCATGGTAGGTATCCATACTTAGCCCTATGTTCTTCAAAGAAGACTGCATCACTGGGCCCCAATAGGCATTGATATTGTTGGTATTCTAAGACTTGATTGCTCTTTCTATCTATCGGCATCTCTATTAATAGGTTGTCTCCTTTAAGGTACTCCTTGGATGCCCCTCATTGGTTTCTTCCCTTAAAGGAGTTCATCATTAGAATTTTCAGAGAGGATATCTACAGGTAGTACATCCATGTCGCTAGGACCTCTCCTCGGTTGCTCAGCCCCAAACTTTCTTTTTCTGTTGAGCATTTCTTGCAGGTAGTGGATGGCATCTTTTGTCATCCTGAATAACACCAGCTCCATTGGTCTCATGGATTGAGGTTTCCCCTCGGCCAATTGAGGAGGTACTCAGACCAGTTGCGAGTTAAGACTAATCATCATATTCCACGTGAGGTATGAATCTGTCATATTTGCTCCCTCCAAGAAGTGGGGAAAGACGAGCACTTCATTTTTACATGGCCTGTGTATTATGAGATTCGGGGCAAATACCAATGTCTGTACAGAGCTTCAGGTAACTCTCTATCCACTTTGTTTCAGAACCTGAACCAATGGTGCTTGGCCCTTTTTCTTCGGGAGGTTATCACCCTTCGATGCAAGTACCTGTAGGGAGCCCGTAGAGCCCCCGGGCTGATCACCTCTTGCTTTCAGCCCATTGCAGAGATTGGTGGCATCAAGGTACCTTTGGATAATGTTGCTTCACACATTGAGGGGGATAAGTCAGTCAGGCACCACTCATCTTTGCACAAAACTACTACTAAGGCACCCCAACACTCTTGGCATTGGGGATCTGACCATGTTCAGCATCATGGATATGCTCCTTGTCATCGTGGATATGCTCCTTCGCAATGGCTTTCCAGCCACAGGAACAAGCATACATTACGAGTTTCATCGTTGTCATGGGAGTTTCTTTGGCCTTGGATGTTATGAGGAATTCTATAAGGAGTGCTTTGCTTCGTCCTAAAATTATCCAACCTAACTTCCTGAGCCCTTGACACTCCACGATGGGCATTTTCAGTTCTTACATTGGCTCTTTTACAGTGATATACGATGATACAAATGATCCCTCTGTCCTGGAAAAGGTCAGAGATGTTTGGTGGGACTACCATCACGTAGCTATTTGTATCGGCACCCTAACTATCTAGATTGGGGGATTTAGAATGTTGGGATTAAGCCTTGTTTATTTTCAGTACTTTTGTTCTTCTTTTATTTATTTAGTCACTGATCCTAGGGTGCTTCTGCCCTAGCACTTTCTATTGTAATTGGATTTATTCTCAAGTCCCATTGACCTACTATTGGTCATTCATGGACATTACTATAATTTCTTTCTTTCTTTCTTTCTTTCTGTTAGCACAGCTAGCAAGGGTGCTGCACAAGTGTTGTATGTGTCACTTTTGCAGGAGTTGCCTCTGCACCATTTACTTCAGGGTCAGACAGAGATGCTGAGTGAGCAATGTCTATAGGCTGATTTCCCTTGTCATGATATCAGCAGTGAGTTTTGAAAGCATTGAACTCCTCTTTGACAACATGAGTTTTTCCACAATAATTTTTAGTGCCTCCATGTTCTTTTGCCTCAAGAGCATGTTTACTTATGCCAATTCGGAATAGAAACGATCACATGAAGCCCAAATGCCAACAGTACTTTTTCAACAGTGGGTAGCACTTCTGTCCCATGGGTGAATTTGTCATTATTCAGCAGGTGGCAGTTCTGCCTCTGGTCGAAAGTGTCACTTTCCAGTAGGTTGCAGTTTTGTCAGCCGATGTGTCTAGCTTTCCTATGTTTTGTTTGTGAGTGTCTAGACCATAGTTGCCTAAGTCTCAGGGACGGGAGGAGGCGGTACGGAGGGATGGGGTTTCCGGGATGGAAAATAATTTCCCAAATGCTGGGGACGGCAAGGGGACGACTATTAAAATAATATCATAAAAATTAATAATTCAATATTTTAACTTTATTCAATGAAATTTAGGGATTTAAACTGTAATTAATGTATTTTAGGTACTTTCAAGATTATAATTTGATGTTCTTGGTAAAAATAACATTTTTTAGAGTAAAACAATCAGAAAACTTTTGAAAGATTTTTAAAAAATAAGGGACGTCCCCACCAAGATCCCAACTCCCCGATATGTTCCGGAAGTCAGGGACGTCCCCAAAATCTAGGGGACACGTCGCAGCGTAACACTGATAAATAATAAATAGCAGCTTCAGTTGCCATTTTATCCAGTTTCACCGCATGCTATTGTAGCTCGGGAAATTTTAGTTGTTTAGCCATCAAATGAGGACCAAATACATGTTCTTCAAATAGAAAAGTGTCTTCTTTACTTGCTTCCACTGTAAAATGTAGAGCACAAGGTTGGTGTGAGCCATTACAATGATCAATAGCTTCTATAGAACATTCCAGCTGCAGCTTAGAATTCTGCATTTGAATGGTGGATCTCTTAGTATTACCTGTAATTTGTTCAATTTGCCCAAACACATCTATCAATTCATTTATTTAAATAGTACCTCCTTCATCCATCGTACCTTCCCTTGAAATCCCTTAATATCTTGTCCCATGCGGGATAGTCATGGTAACAGGACTTTTATTACCACCCTTTGTTATGGAATAGATGGTGCATGCTTTAGACTTAGATTTGCACCAGACTGGCCCAATCACATATCTCTTCATTTCTTTTCCCATTCAAATCATTAAGGCACCAAAATGGAAATTCCACGAGTCCCTACTTAGAAAATAATCTTGCCAAGATGAATTCAGGTAACATAGACGCATAATTATCCAGAAAGGTAACTTTTCAGCTGTGTTGATTTCCAAGCTTCATACTCTATAGCAAAGTGAATCCTCATTAAATCCCTAGTTTGTGCCGGTGTAATGTTTTTTTTTCCCAAAATAGTTCCTATCATCGACCAACCCATTTAGCAAATGAAATTCTTTTGTTTCAAATGAAACGACTAACGGTTGTTACCCAGTATGGAAGGTTGACATCCCCATTCATTGATCATACAATTCAAACAATAACCGTAGCCAACTGAGCATTAGATGAATGACATTCATGAAATAATTTTGCAGAGTGCCATGCCCACATCCCCTAATAATCCAACCAGTTGAACTTCACTTCGAATGCCTTTCATCAGATAAGTGACAGTGATTGTTCAATGTGTGTGGCAAGTGCATGTTTGGTATTTCTATCTGTTGAACCTTGTTTTCCGCACATTTTTACTCAATTTTTTTTGGCATTGTCCTATTTGGACAAAACATACAGAATATATACACGAGGAGCCATGCCCACATCCCCTAATAATCCAACCATTTAAACTTCACTTCAAATGACTTTCATCAGATAAGTGACAGTGATTGTTCAATATGTGTGGCAAGTGCATGTTTGGTATTTCTATCTGTTGAACCCTTTTTTCGCACATTTTTGCTTCGGTTTTTTACTATTTAGATGAAACTGACAGAATATTTACGCGAGGTTGATGTTTTTGCAATTTCAGCACATTAATTAAAGTCAAATGTAGCTGGCCATCTAGATTTTACAATTAAACTAAACCATTTTTGTAAACTTCAAAACTCTGTAAGGACCTTCCATTATAATTTTAATTTCTAGCCTTAAGCATTCACTTTTCCCCCATATTTCAAGACCTTCATACCCTCCTAAAAATTCATCCATTTCATAACTATGTCATGCCAACGCTTTCATCTTTGTTTCTCTACTTCAAACGAAAATTGAAACAAAACACAATTTTCATCAAATGTATTTGCTTTCTACAGCCTTTCCGTAAACATGAGTTTCATTATCACTTGTAATATTTAAAAAACCACCAAACCTGATGATTATATGTTCAAATAGATAGAATTCGTATCTATCTTAGTTGTATTGTATGGAAAAGCTTTTGCTTCAACCCATTTTGTTAAATATTCTATTACTGTCAACAGATATCAGAAACTGACTTTCTTTAAAGGATGTCCAGAAGGTCCCACAAAGTCTATTATTACCCACCTTTCAAACAATTATAGTGATCATAGAGGTTGCAAGTGTTGAAAAATTTCTTTTATGAGTCTTCCTGTGACATGTATCACAAGAGTTCATCATATTCTCTAAAACATTTGTAAGGTGCCTACCACTATACACTTGTCCATAATATTCTTCTACAGATACCTTCATGATTGACATGACACCTTAGATCACCTTCATGAGCTTCTTTCAAGATCTGCTCGACATGTTTTCAACCACATAACTCAAAGCATGTTCTTTCCCATATAATACAACTATCCATGAATTAACTGGAATGATCTGGATTTGAATATAATATTTTTCCTTTGTGACATCAGGATGTCTTACATAAATAAATTTGGTGACAAATACTCATGAATTTCCTTAAACCGCTTTGGTAATATAGACACCAAGAATAGCCAAGAAATGAGATGGTCGTGACTGAATCCCTTTACTGGTTCACTATTGTCTATTCTTTGTAAGTGATCTGCAATCACACAGCTTTTCACTTATCGTTCCATTATGTAAAATGTAAACTCTTGTAGCAGCATTGATCACCTTCCAATTCTTCCATGAATTCCTGGTTTATTAATTAAATACAACAAGGCCTGATGATCCACAACGAAAAGAAATTGATTTGACTTAGTGTATTGTCAAAACTTTTGCACAGAGTACACCATTTCCATAGATTCATTTTCAGTGATTGTGAAGTTTTTCTCACGTTCTAACAACCTGCTTGCAAAAGAGAACGACTACCACTCGCTGGGTATTCTAGAAAGTCTAAAAGGTTTTCAAATTATTCTCCTTCTCTGGTGTGTTTATCACTCGTTGGGTATTCTATGAAGTCTAGATGATTTCACGGTCTTCTCATTTACTTCAGCCACCCCTTTGTCACTTTCCTTTGCAAATTGGCCTGCATATGCAGCCACTTTTGGAAAAATCCGGTGTTTTTTACTCATGCTTCTCCATTATCACCACCGGCCATGGCCTCCACTAGATGACTACCAACACAATCAAGCATAGCCTTAAACACTATGTCGTTAAATTCGTGACACATATCGTACAGACCTGGTCCTTTCCTCATTTCAATCACTAGTTTCCTCTGGCCTTCTCTCACCATCATCAACAATCTTCCCATTGCCAGGCCTAACTTCCTCATCTCTCATGATTCCCCTACCATCGAACTACACTCCAACATCAATGGCAATCCTCTCCTCATCAAAAGTCTTCTCTTCACAGATTAAACTATCCTAGTTGACAATGTTTCCTTTGGCAACAATCCTCTCTACTCGTCCATCATCATTGTGGAGTTTTCTCTAGTTAGTGTGTCTATCGTAACATCCTTCAACTATTGTTGGGTAACCCTTTCTGATAGGAACACTGACAGGGTTTGCAGTTTCTTTATCATCTCCATCTTTGAGAATCTCTTCCGGTTTTTTTGTTATCCAGGTAAATCCCTGCTTTGGCATCTTCTTGGCGATGGGGATCAAACACTTCTTGTTAGTACAACACAACATTAAATTCACAAAGTTTCGGGTCATAATCACTCTTTTGAATCCTCCTTTCACAAAGTATTTCATATTCTTGAAGACTACCATGTCACTCTACTTCTTGTTGGTACTCATCTTTGTGCCTATTCAACTCATGATAGTGATGGGCCAAGATTTTGAATAGGCGAATGTGCATTCAACCGACATATTCGTTTCAAACTAGGCTTCAACTACCTCAGCAAAAGGACTCTATTTGTCCTCAAACTCCTTGAGGATCAAGTTGTTTACAACCAAGTCTCACAAAAGATTGAGGTTTTCCACCAACTCTTCCTTATTTTTATATGCCTCACTCACATCCTCTCTGCAGTCCATTGATTTTTCATTTTCTCAATTTGAAAATTCTATAATGTTCCCTTTCATGGGGTACAATAAATGAATATGAACAGACAAGGTATTGACAGACTAGAGATCAATTCAAAAATACTACGCGCAATGCATAATAGGCAATGCGCCACAAATGTAGACCTATAAACTATGACACTCAACAATATAAATGTAGTATAGGAAAAGGAACCTAAACTGTTTCGGTGCAGGTACGGGTATGGGTATGGTATGCTGTGGGTACGTTCGTACAATATATTTTTAAAAAGTAAAAGATATAAATATATATAAAAAGCTAAAGAAAACAACAAGCTTATAGTCTCAGCAACCTATAAAATATTAGAAGCCAACAAGCAAGCTTATTATGAATCAGAAGCCATCTAAAGCAAGATTTCTTTGACTGAATATAAGAAGACCACAAAACATTAAATCGATGAGTCCATATACTAATGGGCTCACAAACATTCCACTTATTGTTAAGGCCTAGGGAAAGGTTTAAGGAGAAGGCAATCTTTTCATAGAGTTGTTTGTAGGTAGCCTCTTGGAGAAGGGGCCCTTTGAGCCACCTCATAGTATCCCAATAGTCGTTCTCATCCTCCGTAATTAGTCAAGTAGAGGGAGCTGTGAAAGCATTTCTGAGCATGGTATACATTCTGAACTGAGATTGAGGAAGCTTATAGAAAGCTTTAAGGTCTGTCCATTCCATTCACTTCCCAAATCTGTACAAGTCATGAAATATTTTAATTACTTTCTCAAACCAAAGGAGGGCAGAACAGCCTCTTGTCAAGGCAAGAATCTTGTCATTATATTTCAGATTCGACGAAATCAATTTGTAGGCTTGGCACCTAGTGTCAAAGGAAGAGAAGATAGGCTGCCCAAACACCAAGTGCTTCACTTGTTCCGATGCCTTCCAAATTGACTGAAGAGTAAAGGACCCATGAGGAGCAACAAGAAAGCCCCCAAATAGTAAGTCAACCAAATGAAGTCCATTTGATCTCTCTTGACCCTTCGGAGCATATTGGCAATATTGAATCTCACACGAACTTTCCAAGGTTCAATTCCAGTCAAAGCCCTCAAGTTTTATTTTATTTTTTGCACTTAAAAAAAAAAACATGTGGGTGCGTACCCACAGTCCTTGGGTATGTCCCGGGTACGTATTTTCATACCTGGGACATACCCAAGGCGTGTGGGTACTTACACACAGCGTACCCGAACCATACCCGTACCCGTACACATACATGTATCCTTTACCCTTACCCGTACACATACCTGTACCCGGTACGTATCAGGCCTGGTACAGGGGGGGTACTTGGCGTTTCCGGGCAGTCTAGATTAGAGTAAGAATAAAATATAATATAGGACAGATACTCCAAATATAGGCAAAAGATGGAGATGGGTATCATTGTATGGCACGGCACATTTCTTAAGTCACATAGAGATAGGAAAAGAAATCTATAATTAAAATACACAAACAGAAATTTGTACAAATGTGGGAATGAGACATTGACAAAAAAACCAGATAAAGAGAATAATTAAATGTAAAGTTTGTACAAATATGAGCATGAGAGATTGACAAAATAACCAGATAAAGAGAATAACAAAATGGATAGTTTTCAGTTGTTTGGATTCTCTAACTGACAAAAGTAGAGGTTCAATTTATTTGCCATAGGTCAAGGGACGCGTATAAATAACTCAAACTATTGTTTCTTGGCTCTGGACCATGCATTACAAATCATAGCTATATCTAATCTAAATAATGATGGTCATATCATCAGATCTATGGCAGCTCTTTATTCTTTTAACTTTTACCTAAGAAATTTTCTAACAGAAGTGGAGATAATATTGTGGACAATTTTTACTGTAACATTACTGTATTTTAGTATTACTGTATTAATACCTGCTAGGACACAAACTTACCACGAAATGGCCACAAACTGTTGGAAAATTGGCCACGAACTGAACGCAGCAAATGCTTTTGGGAGAAGGTTGAAAATAGCATTTTACACAATTTCGCACTTTTTAATGAAAAGATTCAACTCAGTGAAGGAAAATGTTCAAATTAATTCGATTCTGAGGTGTCTAGAAAAATACTAAATATCGTGGACAAAAACTAAAGGAGCTGGAGTGAATGCTTTTGGGATAAGATTGAAAATAGCATTTTACACAATCTAGCAATTTTTTATGAAAAGATTCAACTCAGAGGAGTGGTGCAGGGGCATCACTACTAGGCCTAATGTAGGAGGCGTGTCATCAAATTTTGGTTTCTAGGTCCTTTACGTTGTCTTAAGAGTCATTAAGTGGTCATTTTAGGCTCTAGAGGTTTAGAATTTAAATAAGGAGGTTCCCCTCCATTTTGGTATAGTTTGAAAATTTCAATGTTGTTAAAGCCACTTGTAGGCTTATTAGCATGTGTAGGTGTCTTAAGGGTCTGAGATGGGTTTCTAGAGGTTTGTAGAATAATTGTCATGAGAGCTCCATCATGGTTTATGACAAGAATTTGTAACTCCTTCCCTAAATTGTAACCCTTCTTGCATGAAACTCACACCTATGTTGTCATCATGAACATGAAGGGAAGTTACCAAGCAAGGGTTCGAGTTGAGGAGGATAGAAACACTTTTTGCAACTGTTTGAAACTATTGATCGATCAAGGAAAGCTAGCATTGGAGCTCCAAAGCCCGAGAAAGAGAAGAAGTCATGACTGTACTGATTCTCCATTAACTTTAGACTGTAATTTAAGGTTTCTAAGGCATTGCATGATCATCATCTACCATATAAGTAGTGCATCAGGGGAGTTAAGTCCTTATTAGTTTGTTGATAGCAAGATTAGTGTGAAACCCTCACATGTGGGTGACTGTAAGGGAATGACAGAGGTCAAGGAGCTTAAAACAGGGTGTTCTAGCTTGCTCAGGTCAGGTTTGAGAGCAGGGAGTTAAGTCATGAATGAGGGGGTAAGAAATTAGAGCGAGCAAGGAGTTTGGACAGTACATCCACAAGTGATCCACCTTCAGGGACCTGGATAAGGGATTAGTATAGGAATGACTTTGAATAAACCCTCACTGTATTCAAACTCGGGTTTTCTGAGACAGGGTAGGACGTTTGAAGAGTGAATTTGTGGATTGGTGGAAGAACATAACTACTGGCAAGAAATTAAGCCTTAGAACATCCCTACAGACCTTCATGAAGTGGTTCTGTTCTTTGAAAGTCGGTATCATAGCCTTGTTAGAGGAAACTGTGGTCTCAGTTAGACTGTGTGCTCATTACTAGGGTTTGTAGAAGATCAACTATTTGCAGACCTAAATCATGGAACCAAGATTGCTATAAATTTGTAGAAACCGTCCTCCCCATTGCCTAATCAAGATTCAAAAGGAATTTTTCCAATACAATGTGCCAATGGGAAGATGTTGATGACAGTCCCCTCCGAAATCCTGTAGCACTGTGAAAAAACCTACAGTAGAAGTTAAATCTGTGTTTTTAAAGCTTTTCATACAAAGGAGTGAGCCCTGAAACTTTGCCCACTGAATCTTGGGTTTAATGGATGTCCTAAATGCTATTTAGTTGACAAAATGAGTCCCCCAATTCAAAGTTACAACTGAATTAGACTTGGGGCAGAGTCAGAAAGAGAAGATAGGTTTGCAAGGGAGGCTAGTGAAGGAAGAATAAAAAGGCTTAGGATTTGACTCAAACAACTTTTCCCACACCTCAAACTCACAAAAGGGTATTCAAAACCACCAATGCTTTTCTCAGAGTCCTAGTGGATTGTCCCAATTCATGCCATTCCAATAACATTGCCCTCAAGAAGCCAAACAGGGCTAGTCCATGCAACGGTGAACTAAATAGTTAATTGTGGTAGCTTGAACCAACTTGTTAGACACTCTTGAACATGTTGAGGAAGGTGTCATTGGTTCATTGGATCATTTAAGCTAAAATTGCAAGCTCTAGGGGCATCTTGACTTAACAAGAACAAGCATACTACTAGTCAACTGTGGTTGCATTGGAAAGTTGAACTAATTGATTTGGTTGAGTGTGTTCAAGGTCCTAGATGCTCTGCATCAAGGAGGAATCAAATTAATTCGATTCTGAGGCACGAATTTTCATGAAAAGATTTGATTCAGTGAAAGAGAAATCAAATTAATTCAATTCTGAGGCGTCTAGAAAAACATTTAGTATTTTTCTAAAGCTTAAAGAATGTTACAAAATCAAATAAAGTTATAAAATTAAATCTAAACCGCCAGACTGTCCTCAGTATATTGATGATCCCACACTCTAATTGCTGTAAATTCACCAAACCTTTACTTCTTTGTTGTTTCTTTGCTGAACAATGGCACTCTTCTGCTGTGATTTCTCTTCTCTCACTGTCATGCCTTTTGTCAAGTAATGTTAATCCTTTGTTGTTGCTCAGGCCTCAACAAAAAAAAAAATGATTTGTATATAAAATAAAGAATAGCAAATACCCTTCAACTCTACCAACAAGCTCTCACAGGTAAAACACTTGCTAATAAAACTACCTACAACAATCTAAGTAGACATCTGTTGGCTGCATCTGGTGAAACACCATCGATGCTCTGCAAGGATACCCATGTTTTATGTTCGCTGCAGGAGTACGGGCAAGCAGGTGAAGAGTTGAAACATGGATTGAAACATTATAAGCATACCGGCTCTAGCTTTAATTCAACACTGTGCACAAATATTTGAACTCAACTTTTCTCAAACTGTGCAAATATTCAGGCTATTTTTCCTTGTGTGAGACCATTCAATATAATTATACAAATTTATTAAAACTAGCAATTGCGCCCCAAGGTGCAATGGACACGCCGATAGGGGTGAAGATACAGAAAAATAGCAGCAGGACCACATATTTATTTTATATATTACACAATGAGTATGTATTGGTTCATTCATATTGATGCCCATTGTTATTTCCATTCAGAAGAGGAAGACAACCTGAGTTTGCATACTCCAAATCCTAGATTAAAATCTTGCATACTTGGAAGGTGCACCAAAAAAGCTTCAAGTAATCATATACTACCAGTATTTCAATTGGCATTTTTTAAAGATATAGCGAAATGACAAACCAAAGAGCAGCAACTGACTTAAATACAACTAAATTGTAGGATCTGAATACAACTCCTGAAAATAACTGTTGGCTCAACAAATATTTCCTCTACAGGCATATCAACTTTGACACCCACCTCCTTAGAATAATCACCATGTACCTACAGTAATTTTATTAAAGGAAGTTACACCCAATGAAAACCTTCAGGATGAGTGCTCCATTGAGTCTTTCACCTCCATCTCTTGACGATTTGGCGGTAAGGCACATGACAAAGTATTACAAGGACGCGACACATCTTTGGTCTATGGGGATGTTCGTGCAATATATTTTTAAAAAGTAAAAAATATAAAGACATAAATTTAAAGAAAACAAGCAGCTTATAGTCACAGCATCCTATAAAATATTAGAAGGCAACAAGCAGCTTATTATGAATCAGAAGCCATCTAAAGCAAGATTTCTTTGACTGAATATAAGAAGACCACAAAACATTAAATCTATGAGTCCATCTACTAATGGGCTCACAAACATTCCACTTATTGTTAAGGCCTAGGGAAAGGTTTGAGGAGAAGGCAATCTTTTCATAGTTGTTTGTAGGTAGCCTCTTGGAGAGGGGGCCCTTTGAGCCACCTCATAGTATCCCAATAGTCATTCTCATCCTCCATAATTAGTCAAGTAGAGGGAGCTGTGAAAGCATTTCTGAGCATGGTATACATTCTGAATTGAGATTGAGGAAGCTTATAGAAAGCTTTAAGGTCTGTCCATTCCATTCACTTCCCAAATCTGTACAAGTCATGAAATATTTTAATTACTTTCTCAAACCAAAGGAGGGCAGAACAGCCTCTTGTCAAGGCAAGAATCTTGTCATTATATTTCAGATTCAACGAAATCAATTTGTAGGATTGGCACCTAGTGTCAAAGGAAGAGAAGATAGGCTGCCCAAACACCAAGTGCTTCACTTGTTCCGATGCCTTCCAAATTGACTGAAGAGTAAAGAACCCATGAGGAGCAACAAGAAAGCCCCCAAATAGTAAGTCAACCAAATGAAGTCCATTTGATCTCTCTTGACCCTTCAGAGCATATTGGCAATATTGCATCTCACACGAACTTTCCAAGGTTCAATTCCAGTCAAAGCCCTCAAGTTTTATTTATTTTCTTGCACTTGAAAATTTTTAAAAACTATGTGGGTACACTGTGGTATGTCCCGGGTACATATTTCCGTACCCGGGAAGTACCCAAGGTCTGTGGGTACATACCCACAGAGTACCCACAACGTACCAGTACCAGTACCAGTACCAGTACCCGGTACATATCAGGCCTGGTACGAGGGGGTACTTGGCGTTTCCGTGCAGTCTAGGATTTATATGTTCTTAAAAAAATTAAAGCACTAACAAGAAATCCACTAGCTGAATATCCCTCGAGTACAGTGATAAGGAATTACAACAGATGTTAAAAATGGAAGAGAGAAGCGCGTGTGCTTAATCATCCCGGTAGTGCAAACATTGTGGCTGGCAGAGGGAGGCGCATCTGGGGAGTAATATTTGGTTCTCATTTGGTTTATCAAGCATGTTGGCACATCCTTGGGCAGGTGATCTGCAAGCAATTTCGCTTCCCATCTGACATGGGTAAAGTGAACTGTACTTCATGCCATGAGAAGCCGGACTGCTGTGCCAATAATATTATTTAGTTTCAAGGCAAGAGCTGGTAGCTCGCCTGATTGATTTATGTTCATTACTTGTTCACAATGCAATTGACTCAACTTCATGATTAAAGTCAAATTCCCCTCAATGTGCAAGTGTGAAAAGTGGAATTTTTGAGCATGGCATACCTCTCACATTAGGGCTCAGGCCTCCAAAAAAAATTATTGTTGGATCCAACTAACGCATTTCACTATACTTCCCATATGAGACCATTTTAAAGGACGCCGTACTAATCTTCAGCTTATAGCATAAAACTAATTTCTAATATTATTTCTAGCAACACCACCCATAAAGGTGCATATCTTCAACCCAAAAAAATCCTCATTCATGTCCTTTGAGTTGGAGTTACTCTCGCCCTCCTCTTCCTTGTCAATATTCTGCACCTCATCTTCATCTGTGAAGATGAATTACACTCCTTATCAATACCGCCCTTGTATTTTTTCTTCTGTAATATAAATTGATGGAAGGATAAGGACGGCTGAACACACATACACAACTACTCTCACCTAAAAGCAGGCAGTAGGAAAAGATTCTCATCTCTGTTCCTAGCCAATCTTATAGTATTCTATCAAGCAAACCTCGAAATACATGTAAAACTCCTAGCATTTCATCAAAGAATTCTTGAGCTTCAATGAGAGATCCTCAAACCAGTCATAAACTTCACCGAGTGAGACCCTCTAAATACAATACCTGCCATTTTGACAAATTAGTGTTATTCTCACCAATCAGACTATTATATACCGAGTTTCAGACACACTACAATTCATTCTACATGTGCATGATCTTCAAACACCTCTTGACATGCTGACTCAAAGAACTTCAATCTTCCTACCATAATGTGTGAGTGAATACTTATCTGCTGAACTCTTGTATTTTTAAGACGAAATTTTTCATACAAGATCTTCACGGCCTTGGGAAATCCCGTCATCAGGTGAACGCCATCATGCTCAAACAATAACTCAATATTTCTAATGTCAATCTCTGTGACTGATTTCGTGGTCTTGGGGTGGACAAACTTGAATAATTGTATTAATATCCCCTTGTGAAAACTTCTCTTCATGTCAAAAATGGGCATAGAAGTAGCAAGTTAAACATGTTCCTTAGTCAATTTCTACCAAACTATGAGGGTACTATAGTTCAATCACCGGTTCTTTGTCATTGCTCCCAATGGCAAGAAAGAAATCTTCTTTTTGCAAATTGGTGTCGGCTTGTTGTAAATAGCCATTGACTTATCGGTAACTTTCTTGTCATTGGCCCATTCCCTACAAACACAAACTTTCCTTTAGTATCTCAGCTCTTCAGAATATTGGCCTATATTTACTCTTCTACTCCTCAATTCCTAAAAATCCTCAATCAAGATTGTGTTATATATTTACTCTTCTACTCTCTATTCTCTACAAACTTGTTGAAATATTAATCAAAATCCTCAAACGCCAACCACTCTAACTCTTCACCTTCTAACTCCAACCATTTAGGTTTGAAGTAGTGCTCTAGAAATTAAGCCCTAAAATAAAGAGACTAAATACCTCCAACAATGGCAGTGTGGAAATAAGAACTTATGAAAATAAGGTAACCCTTTAGAGGACCAAAATGGAAAATTAAAACTGCACATTGACAACTGAAACACATCGAGTAGCTGTTGATTTAACTCTCCATGCAACAAAATTAATTTCTTCAAATGTATTAACAACTCATGCTAAGATGAATAGATTGCAGTATATATCCTCTTAGATGGCACATTCCCACTAACAAGCAACTCGATCACATTGACATACCACCTTATCACACCTCCTTACACCTAAAAGACTCTAATTACATAGGCATACATACACCCCTCTTACACATAGACAACTCACATGTTCAAAATGACTAGGGGCAAGTGCCAAACATTCTTAAGCTAAATATCTCAGGTGCAATCTCAAGAGTGAAAGTATTGGTAAAGATGTGTTAAACAGCACTAGTCCTCCACAAACACACTCAGCCTTCCTCTTGGGATGGATAAGCTTGATCGATAGGCTGGAGGATGGCTCTATCACTTACTTGATGGCTTTTTGTATCCTAGATGACCAACACTTCTCTCGACAACCTACAAAATCTATTTGACACTAGTGTTGTATGCTAAAACGGCCCATAAGGATGCATGACAGCCCTCTTTGTCTTAGAAAATGAATTTCCATACCAAAATACCCTAGTTAAGAAAATATTGCATTCTATGACACAAAATGACAGTCTTGAACTAGTGTCTACAATATAACTACACCATTATCTTTAAATTTGTTCATCTCTACGCGTCCAAGTCACAATAATGTTCTACTTCATGACTGCTCGCATGGATGGCAAAACTGTCATGTCTGTTAACCACTGATTTCACAACATGCGTTCATACAGGCAAACTCAAGGATGGGGATCAAAGATAACACGCTCCATGTGGTTTTTCTGTTTTGACTGCATTTCCTGGTCCTTTCAACTTCACCTAGTGTAATGTCCCCTAAAGGACACTTTTGAAATCCACACAGATTTTAGGCAAATCCCTCAAGCCAAAAACAGATTTTTAAAGATGTAGCAATTAATATTAATGCAGATCTGATTTATCCCTAGAAAATGCGAGTAGGGCAAGGAGGAAAACTCAAATAAATCAACATTTACATTCAACTATTTCCACTCAGATCTGATCCAATATATGTGTAAAGGCAAAATATGAAATAAAACCCTGATTTTAGAGGCACAATGGGCTGGAATAATTCTGGAAAATCTGCAGACAAACTGCCCTTAAAAATGGCACTTTTTATGATTCAACAATTCAGAAATGAGGCTAAACAATTCATAAAATCTGATTAATTTGCAGCAGCCCAGATCAGATCAAAAAACACCTTTAAATACCTCAAACGGTGCCCTAGAAGTGGGTCGCAAAATATGATATAAGGCTGAAATATGACAGAAAACACAACTGCAAATTTACTTCTAACCCTTGATCCAGAATCTACAAATCTGCACCTTCAACTGAGGGAAAACTTTGAAAGTTATTAATACCTCGATGAAGCACAATGGAAACCCCAAGGTGGAGAATCCCCTTGAACTCTTGGAGGGTTTTCATCCTCAAGAGCGTATTTCTAAAGGGTTTCTTCTTTAGAAATTTCTTTGACAAAGCATGAAAGCTTCAGACAAAAATCAGCAATAAGAGAAATATTCAAGTGTCCCTTCCTAAGGCAAGTCGACTTGCCTAAATAGTACTTGTGACCCAAAATGGGCATTCTAGAAGACCAATCATCTTTTCCCTCATTAAATGCCTTTTTCCCTCCACTTTTCTTTTTCTAATGCAAGTCACATTTGCCTAGAATCAATCATTTTGGGCTCATATGCTTTTACTTTATGTTTGCCTTTTTCTATTTTTAAGTTACTAATAGTTTATTATAAGTGCATATAATGTTTTCTTTTATTTTGCACTTTACAATAAAATATTACAACTTAAATCTTCCCTTTGATTTAATCCTTAGCCGTCAGGAGGACAAAATGGGCTAAGGGTCTTTGTCATGATTATCCTAGGAAGCGGAACATTACACCTGGTAAGCCTAGTTTTCCTCATTCGACTATAAATTCACCCTTGTTTGCCACCCCTTATATCAGAAAAATCGTTCATCGCGGACCTTTCTCTGTACAGCAAATCTTCAACCTTAATTTTGTTATTTTCCACCATTATTGTAAGTTCAATTCAGGTACTGGAATTTTTTTTCCTGCCCTTGCGAGTTTCCCATGAGATGCACGTGCAGCATATCCAATCCGAAGGCTACAACCTGAGGACATTCAACCTCTCTCTTTCCCAACCTCGGTATGTCATATAGCATTTGATAGGTCACTGATTCTTGATTATTAGTTCTTTCACAGATTAGTTTAGTATATTGTTATATTATTATTAATTAGTGCATGCGTTTATCATTGCATGCCCTTCCTTTGTTCAATCACAGCACTCAATCCAATCTGCACTCTCTTTTTGAGTCAGATTTTGTGAGGTTCAGGTGAGACTACTCTATAGTATCCACCTCCTATTCATTGACAATCCTTAAATTGCTTTTCCAAGTTATGATATTGAACAAGTTCAAGCACATATTGAGTTTCTAAAGTGCTTCTATCTTCAACTTGTCCCATCTTTCCGAAGGCCACAAGAGGTTTGCATTACACTTTTTGGTAGTGTCAATCTCCTACTCCCTTACAGTTGTATATCGTAGTGTCTATGTGTTTGTTCACGTCTCTCGCTTCATAGGTTTGTCTCATTGTGAGCCCATTGTACCTGATTCGTCCTTATTTGCTATCAATGTCCTGTCTTTCTCTAGTTGTTGTTTACAGCCCCTTTAATCATTAGTTTCAGATCTTCCTCTTACCATTTTCAGATCTCCTATATGTGCATGATCACTCCTATTGTAAGTTGTCAGTTGTGTTATTCAAACCAGCCTAGTCATCTTCATATTCCTGTTTATTCTCTCTAGTCAGTCATTCCTAGCTTCCGATGTGCTCTCATTTACTAGTATTAAATATCAATTGGCATCTTCTTATTCCATAGGCATGATATAGCATAAAAACAAAACAAACATTACCCTCAAGCATTCTTGCATTCTTTACATTGCAAGTTAGATAACTTTACTGTTCATATTGGTTAAAAGCTAAGTGTTGTATGCAAGAAGTCTAAAGTTTTCCAATTGAATAGGTATTGTCTTGTTTACTTTTAATTGTGCGAGTTAGTTTAGCTTTCCTTCTTGTTGTGCTTTGTTAGCGGGCTAGAATCATAAGTTACCAAGTTATCCTAGGCATTTATTGCTTTGTATGTCTCCTTTGCGTGTTTCTTGGCCAAAACCACTTAACCAATCCTTTAAGTAGTTTGTTGGCCTTAGTTTTACCCTTTTGAACCATGTCATTTAATGACGCTTTGGGAAAAATTCAGCCCTGCAGAGCCTAAAACACTCTCGTTGTCATCACTCATGATCCTCATACCTACATTCGGAACAATGTCGATCAAGAACTTCACCGATTAATCTTTTGATCAACATGTCGGTATGTGAAGTCACCATTGAGTGAGTAGGTAGCGACAAGCCGGCAGGTTGGCAGGATGACCCGAGTGTACAAAGTGGAAAAAATTTGGCATTCATACAACATGTTTTCGAGGAGTTCATACAATATGGTACATGGTTTGTACTACACGCAGTATTGTAATACAAGTTCTTTCTATAAAAGGAACCCATGAAGATTGTACAATTGTACAAGATTGTAATCATTAGAGCTAGTGCGTGGTGTCTACCATTGATGTAACGGCAGATTTATTCCTGAATAATAAAATACTGAGATACCTTTGTCCATGGTTTTTTACCTAGTACATCACCGGGTTTTCCACATAATATTTGTGTATCTGTTTTGGATTTGTTATTTCTTATTGCTTTCATTGTGATTGTCTCTCTACATTGTTTATTCTTCTAACATAACCCTTATCTATAATTGATAGTTCCCCAAATCCAAGCCCTCAACAATCATCTTGAGGCAGGAAACAACTATTGGACATTGTGAGTCTAAAAACTGGCCAATCCACCCAATCAGCCCAATCTTTGATTTTGGCCACCAAATCTGGGGCTTATTCACATGTGTTGTCTTATCGCATGACACCTTCAGAGAAGAATCAACCCCTTAGAGCTCGAAGAATCCCACAAAATATGCAACCTAACCTCATCATCTTTAGCCAAACTAATATTGACCAAGAATTGTGCTATTTCCTCTTGAGAAACTCTTCCTATCAGCGCAACATGTTTTGTACCCAATTCAACACACCCGATATCAATTACAAGTCAACAAAGGAATATTAGCTAAAATGTGCCAACACCCAAAGATAGCTCTTGCGACAACTAGAGCAATTTCAAGCCAATCCACCATGCCAACCAAAATCCTTAAAGACCAACCCTTTTCCTCTTCCTTTGGTTGTCTCGGGCCCTCCCTATGAAGTCGAGAGCACAAGGAAAATGTGTAGTTTTCCTTGTGTACAAATTCAGGTGAGCCCAACGTAAAGGTTACTCCTTCCGGTAATCCTTTTCTATTTTATGTTCTCTCTCTTCATTATTTTTGGGGTGTTCGTACACCCAACAAATATGTTCAGTCTAGAGAGATCTCTACCCTTAGCCACCTTTACCAACCACACTCAAGCCCAAGACCAGCTTTATTTAGAAGAAGAACCCTACTTTAGCACTTCAAAAGAGAAACATCATCAAATTGTGGGTAACATTGGTCCTATCATCCTAAATTCTCTCACCCCCCAAAAGAAGAACAACTGACATCCGAGAACAAGTCCAAACCTCCACAAAATCGCACACTTCTAATAGCCAACATGGTTCCAATGACATGACCATGATTAAGGAGATGTTATATCCTTGAATTTTTATTGCTTCTCCCATTGAACATCATCATAAACATGGAAGTGAATCTAAACTAGACCTATATAATCAACGTATCAAACACATAAAGGAGGTCTAGCTAACATGATACCAAAGCAAAACCTCCCTCGCACCTTCAATGTGACACCAGCTGAGCAACTTCCACAATAGAAAACTCATCATGGGGGCTCACCACTTCCCTCTTGAACTTGTCACTCGACCTTCTCCCGATGCAAGAGGAATGCCTAGTCAAAATAACCTTATCTCCTCCCAAATCAATCATGTCACGAGCACTCTCATCGCCAATTTAATGGGCTACATTTGCGACCTTAAAGCTAGTACACACTACACCTTCACCTGAACCCGCAAATCCACCCATCGAAATTACATTGCACCCAATTACTCCAACACAATGCCTACCCACCAATTTCATCCATAATAGGTGAATGCCTCAATCAATTTCTTTCACTTTACAATCAACAATATTTTTCCAATTACACTACCCCTAGATATATTCAAAGAAATCTTTCAAACAACGTTATGCCTAGATATATCCCTCTCAACATGTCACCTATAAACCAAACTCCGACCTATTATCATGTGTAATCCAAGTCTACTCACCTTGATAACTACTTTCTAACCTATTGTCCACTGTCATTCCAAGGCTCCTGATTAGTCCATATATAAACCCATTAAATCACAAATTATAATACTTTTTGCTTCCAAACACATTGATCAATACATGGGATGGTTGGAATTGATTAGGTCCAAAGTAGGAGATAATGCATTATATCCTTGTTGGATATTGTGGACTAATGATTACGGTTTTTTCCAACTAATTGTCTTGAAGAGATGCATGGTGATGTGTGCAAGGTAATGAATTCATGGTAACCACCAGTGCTAGCTGTCACAATCTAGATTGACACAGTCTCCTCCACCATAAGGATCAGTTGAAGAAGTTAATGAAGACTAGAAATAAGGAACCCGGTTCCTAGCACTCTTTTATGAATTGTAACAAACTTATAAAATTGTCCTCATATCCAGCCGCCTAGATTCCTTGGTGCATGTTGGAGGAATGAGCTATAAAATAGTAGTCTTGACTGATTTGACAGGAGATAGGGTGTAATAGAGAGGATACAGACGTATGTAATAGAAAGTATATGTTGTAAGTCCTTTCCAATTATCTATGAGAAACTCTTTTTTATCAATAAAAATTGTGTTGATGAACCAAGCTGAGGAAGAGCAAGGGCTCACTCGACCAAGGACTTGGCTTGTTGTGTTGGTATTTATGCTCATATTTTCTTACAATATTGAATTATAAGTATGCTTGATAACAACTACTTCCAATATTGCAGTATTGCAGTTGAACTAGCATTTCTTTCACCATATTTCGTTTACACAGCACTTTCAATTCTTGCAAATTTCATTTCAAAGTAATTTCAATTCCTGCAAACTTTCTTTCTAAGTATTTTCAATTCCAGCAAGTCTTGCTTTAGAGTAGTTTCATTTTGCAGAAGCATTTCCTTTCTGCATGTTGATTTCAGTAGATTAAAATTTGTTTAATTCTGAATAGATTAGAAGTTGTTACTTTTAGTAGTTATTTAAATAAAAGAACAACCCAAGAAAACAATCAAACCCCCCCTCAAAACACCAAAACTACCACTGCCAGTTATATATTCCTTTTCTTCTCTGCATACTACTTTGGACACATCCTTGGTCAAAATGACATCAACTACAAGTTAGTTGATTAAATGATTGGAAATCACAGTGACCCATCAACCCCTCTTTCACATTTGGAATCTCCATCCCTCCAACTTATCCACCCTTCTACTACGGATTACGATGACAATTCCTCATTAAACAAACCCATGGCTTGTATTTGCCTTGATGATCTCAAGGAGCCCCTAGATCATAATCTTCACAATGTCATCTTGCCCCAGCCATTGTTTAAACTTCCCAAATATAAAGAAGAAAGTGACACTACTACTAACATCAAGACTTATGCCATAGCTGTAAGAGAATTGTTCCCTTAGAATGTCATCGTAACCAACTCTTCCAAAAGACCTTAGAGGGGATTGCTCTTGATTGGTATTATTTCCTCCCCAAAGGATTCATTCATTCCTTCAAGCAACTCAGCGAATTTTGTAAAAACCTCTGACATGCAAAAGTTGCTCTACATAGGCATTAATGAGTTTTTGCATATTGAGCTAGAACACAATGAGTTTGTTACCCACTTTGTAAAAGATGGCACCACATATTATCTCTACTACTGCTCCTCATAAGCACCAACGACAATTGTGTGATCTCTTTCTTCCCTCGATAGATAAGGAAGACATTCAAATATTCCCTAACAAATCTTATGAGGATGCCCTAGATAGCGCCATTCGAATCAACCAAAGCAATTATACATGATTGCAAAAAGACCTATGGGCCAACCAGTAGGCTCGCATCAAATGTCGAGTTGTCCCAAAGAGAAGATCCTTACCTTTACTTACAAGTTTCAGTATACAATAATAATATCAAGACGACCACAGTTGACGATGGGGAAGCGGTTAATACTGCCCACTTATCCTTTGTCCAGCACATGGGCTATAGAGATACTAATTACCTAGCAACCTGAAATACTCTCCAGGGCTATGATAGCCTCAAATCCATTTCCATAAGAACCATTGTCCTATCTATCACTCTCAAGCAAAAAATTGCTCTCACAAAATTCAATGTCATTAACAAAGAATCAAACTACAACATGATCCTAGGCAAGCCCTAGATCCACAAAATGAAAGCATCCCTACCATTCTCTTACACAAAATCACATATTTTCTTTTAGGAAGGAGTTATGGTGCTAAGGGTGATCTTAATTTTTTCGATCTTCAATGGGCGAGCATTAGAAAAAAGCCATCCGTGCATCCTGCTCCTACTAAAAAACCCTATTAGCATCACTATGTGTGTTCCAAAAACCAAACTTGAATCTCCTGAAGTTCTGCTAGACGAGTAACCCAGAAAAGACGTACCAACAATGGTTGTTGTCACCATTAAAAAAAACCTATGAGCTTGTCAAGTTGTTGGAAAAAGATCAGCCTCTTACTCTCCTTTTCAATCCCCACGCAATAGCAAAGTACTCCCAAAGGGATTGTTTCTGTTCCTACAGACGAATTTGTCAGCACGTGTTCGAAATTTCTAAGCCTGAGAAATCACCTTTGTCCAAGTTTGATGATCCCCCTTTTATGAACGACCTATGGACACTCCATTTCAATGGGGCCAGTTTTCACTTGGGTGTAGGTATTGGCACAATCTTGACCTCCTCGGATGGGAGAAATATGCCTTTTGCACTCAAGCTCAATTTATTCTACACCAACAACATTGTGGAATATGAGGTCCTCCTTTTGAGACTCCTAGTGGCCAAGAGGTTACAGTCCAAAACTTTATAGCTTTTGTGAATTAGAAGTTAGTTGTTAATTAGGTTTTTGAAGTTTATCAAACCAAGTCAAATCACTTCCAACCTTACAAAGTTGTTTCCCTTGCCTTTGTCAAGGGTTTCAATTTCGTTTGCATTAAATCTATCTCTCAAGAAAAGAAACAACTAGCAAATTCCATGGCTTCATCTTGGCCCATGTTCTACCCTTGAGACCAAATTCATGGTGTCGGTACCAATAATCAAAGATGACAAGGATTTCAATTTCTTTTGCATTGAACATATCTCTCAAGAAAAGAAACAACTAGCAAATTCCATGGCTTCACCTTGGTCCATGTTCTACCCTCGAGACCAAATTCATGGTGTCGATACCAATAATCAAATATGATGGCACCTCCATGGTTCCATCTTACGTGAAAAAGCAAACTGAATTGCTTGTGTTAAACTATATGAAGAACGACAAAGCTATTCCCAGGTTTCTTCGAGCCTGTGATGAATTCTCAAGGAAGCACCAACAAGGAGGGCTTCCATCATCCCACGCTCCATGAATTATTTTGGAGGAGAATTTGAGGTTCTAGAGGTCAATGAAGACACTCTAGACCTTCCTCTTGTCTTGCCTCATTTTTAGATGGGACATTGTTCTCTCATGGAGGAAACCTTTTGAGGTTAACATCGATACATGAGAGAAACTTGAGATTCTTAAGCTTGGTTCCACTTTGACCCTTTAGGAGGTTTAGAATTACACTAGCCTTCTCATTGAGTTTGTCGATCGCTTTGCTCAGAAGTTTTAATATATCCTCGAGCTCAACCTATCCACCATCATCTACAAATTAGTCACTAAACCAATGTTAAACCCTTAAGCAAAAGTTACACCCTATTAAACCTAAAGTAACCTTGATAGTGAAAGAAGACGTAATCAAACCCCTCAAAGTTGGTTTCATTAAACTCATGGATTATTTCATGTGGATTTTGAGCGTCATCCCTATTCTAAAAACAAATGGAAATACTACAACTTAAATAGATTTTAGGGATATCAATAAAGCTTGTCCTAGAGATAGTTTCAGATTTTTGACTATTAATTGATTGCCAATGCCTCAATTGGCGTCATTTCCTTGATGGATGGCTTCTCAAGCTACAACAATACTCGTATCTCTAAAGAAGATCAAAGCAAGACCACCGTCACAACCACTTTGGGAATCTTTTACTATGTAGTCATGCCCTTCGGCCTTAAGAATGTCGGTGCTACTTATCAAAGGGCCATGACCCATATTTTCCATGCCCTCATCCATATTATTGTAGTTTCATGTGGACCTCATAGGGAAATCTAAGAAGATATTTGATCAGCCCAAAGATTTGCACACCATTTTTAGTGATTTTAGAGAATACCAAGTCAAGCTCAATCCAAAGAAGTGTCTTTGGCGTCATTGTTGGTAAGCTTCTAGGATACATTGTCTCTAGGCACCAAATTGACATCACTCCCACCTAAACCTGAGCTATTGACAACATGCTCCCTCCTGAGGTCGACCTTGGTATTAGGTCCTTTCTTCACAAGATTGGGTCCATCAGAGGGTTCATTCCCAACCACATCTATGCAGCTCATCCCATCAATTAATTACACAAAAACATGAGTGATCTTAGTTGTGTTACACGGGGACGTGTTCCCTAGATTTTGGTGATGTCTTGGACGTCACCAACTTTTCGGTGACTTAAGGACTTCGAGGGGACATCCCCTAAGTTTTTACTTTTAAAAGGTTGTTATTTTTACAAGAAACATTAAATTCTAATCTCAAAAACACCTAAAAACATTAAATACAATTTAAATCCCTAAATTTCATTGAATAAAGTTAATATATTTACATAATTATTTTTATATATTATTTTAATAGCTATCCTGTGCCATCCCGAAAATTTGGGAAATTTTTTGTTGTTCTGAAAACCCCATCCCTAAGACTTAGATAACTATGGATCTTACATGCACCCAACATTGGTAGGATACTTTCAATGACATAAAGAGGTTTCTTCTCTCTCCCCCTATGTTCATGCCATCTAAATTGAATCATTATCTACCATAGAATAACAAATGTTTCCATCACCTATATGTTGGACCATGAAGATGATGCAAAATTAAAAAGCCATCTATTTCATTAGTCACTTCTCAATTACGAAAAGAACTTTACTCAAGTTAAGAATGAATGTTTGGCCTTAAAGTTTGCCATCGAGCGTCTAAGGCAATACATCTTGAATCAAGAGACTCGAGTTTTCCTCGAGTCTAAAACTTTATGGATTTCCATCGCTCATTTACCACTTTCTGAAAGAGTTGGGCTCTTTGTCACGCTCATTAGTGAGCTACAGATAACCTGTGTTAACCAAATGTCTATTAAAGGTCAATTCATTATTGATTGGTTGGCCGATTCCCCTGTCATTAGTTATGAGCTTGTTCATGTTAGATTTCTGAATTCGTATATATTTCTCATTGACCTACCCCATATTACTTAGTCCTCTTGATATGTTTACATCACCAAGTATCTAGTTGATTGATCTTACCCTTGAAGGGTCACTTCTCATTAGTATTGGCGTCTTCAAGTCCTCCCATCCATGTTATGCTTTATGACACCTTGTACCAATAAACTTCCTATGGCATTTCACTTAGGTGTGTGTTTGAGAATGAGTCTCAAAGAGTTTGACGCGAGTGACACATCAAATGTGTGGTGATTATTTTGCAAGTCATGCAATAGATAAAACGATTCACCACATGGGCTAGTTTAGCTGATGCTTGAGCATGATCCAATGGAGTTTGTTAGAAAATGTGCTAAACGTCAACGTTCTCTCACACCATCCATATACATTCTTAGGCCCTACAGCCCATTGTTACCACTTGGCCCTTTTCCACTTGTGGCCTTGTACTTGTTGGCAAGTTCCAACCTGCCTCTTCCAACGACCGCCACCATATGATCATTCCTACTAAACATTTTTACCAAGTGGGGGTAGGACATGGCCTTGACTATTATGACAGGATCCATCATAGACAAGTTTATTTTGAATCATATTATTTGTAGAATTGGAATTCCTAAGATCATTCTCTAATAATGGTTCCCCTTTCAAAAACACAAAGGTGTGTGAATTGTGCCAGAAGTTTCACATATCCCACCACACCACCTCTTTGTACCACCCAAAGGCTAATGGACAACCTAAAGCAACAAATAAAACTCGCAATCTCATGCGAATCAAAATTATTAAAGATAGTAAATGATATTGGCACTTCCAATTTCTCTTACACTCATGGGGGCGGCTGCTTATTCTTTAGTTTTCGGTTTTGAGCTCGTTGTTCCCTTAAAGATGGAACTTCCCAATTTGTGTTTCCCTCCAAGGTCTTGTGGACGACGATGAATATAGGGCAACTTGCCTTGTTGAGTTAGAGACTTTAAATGAAAAGAGACTCAAAGAATTTCAAGTTCATGACGCTTATTTAGCTTGTTTTTCCCACTAGTAGAAAGAAATTCATGCTTGACCTATTGAAATGGGTGACCTTGTGTTGAGGCTTGACAATCGTATTGAGAAATCCAAACCTTCCTTGGTCCTCAACGCAATTTTCCACTCATCTCCTTCCCTTATTTGAAATTGATGGTATCCACTATTCAAATCAATCTTCAAGAAATTTTGCTCCACTCAAATAATCTAACAAGTCATCCACCCCTCGTAATGGGAACCAATACTTGATAGTGATCATGTTGATAGCTCTTTAATTTGTGCACATTCTCCATTATTCATCCATCTCAGGCATAAGCACTGCTAAAACTACACAAGGACTCCAACTTTCTCCTATCACTACCCTATCCAAAAAAAATTGAAATCTATTTATTCAATTTTGCACTCAACTAGAGTCGTTCTATGTGGGGCCTTGCTTGGGAAACTTGCACTAGGCATAAAATTCATACGATGAAAAATCTTTCTAATTTGCAGCAACCCACTAAGTATGTCATGTGCACTACCTTTTCCTGCTCCTTCAACAAAATTGCCTCTTCCGCTAGTTTTCCTTTTCTTATATTCATAGTAGCTCTTTGTGAAAACAACACAAATCCATATTCTTTACCACTTTCAAAAACTCTTTGGCTGAAAGCAACATCGTTGAACTACTTGCTCCCTCTACCACCTTTCAAATATCTTGCAGTCTTGGTAATCCATCAATTTCAAATATTCGTCAATTGTGCATTTCACTTCTCTCATAGTACCACGGTTTACCCAATAAGACATGACACATGCCCATTGGTATTGTATCACACCATATTTCATCATGGTAGCTTCAAATGTGAAATTTAATCTTGCACAGCTATGACACCATTACTTGATGACCTTTCTACAACCAAGAAACCTTATTTGGACTTGGATAAGCAATACCCTTCAATCCCAACTTCTGCGCCATCTTTGTGGAAACTAGATTATCAATGCTACCACTATCTATGATCAATTTGCATCACTTGCCTCAAGCTTTGCACTTTGTTCTAAAAGTGTTTCTCCTCTGCAGGGCTCATCCTATTGCTTGTCTAGCTTCAACAAAACCTTATGCAACATCAAATTCTCCCTTTGCTCACTTTCTACAAGAATGGTCTATGCTACTTCTACCTCCTTTGCTTGTGCTACATGCACTTTCTTCTCACTTCTTTTGCTTTATTTGTCTACTTCAGAGCATTCATATGCTCAATGTCTAAGCTAGCCAGATCTGAAACATGTATCGCTACGTTTTCCATATCTTCTTCCTCTGTAGGAGTTGTACCAGCTCTTTGATTATGTTGTGAGGAACTAGAATCGTCTTGCTTCTTCTTTGCATAGGTTTGGCCTCTTCCAAAGGTTTTCATTCTACTTCTTTGATAATGACCTTTAGACAAATTCTCTTGAGTCTTCAAAACATTGATAGGTTGCTTCGACATATTGCAGCCATATCATTCCAAACTCCTATTGTATGGAAAGACAATGAGCATTCACATACTTTGATATCTTTTCTTCATCATCTTCTACTTAGCAATCATTCTATCCCGAGCCTTGATCTTATCTTTACCCCTCGTTACTCTTTCTAATTGCATGTGATCCCACCATAAGGATGTGTGTTATCTCATCTTTGAGTAAGCAAACTTCACTCTCTCAAGGTCCTCAATTTGTTCTTAGTCAAAATATTATTCCAATGCTGTGATCAAATCTTTAAAATTCACACTTCCTAAATAGCTAGGGGTGTCTAGCATTGGCTATTGTCTCAACTTGGCAATAGCTTTTAAAAATTTATCCTCTAGTCCATCGCCCAACTCTTCTAGATGAGCTTTCGTAGCTTATTTTGCCTTCGCTTATGTCAGCAGCAACTCCTCTTCACTACAAAGTCTTGATAGCATCCAATCTAGTTTGGATTGCTCTCAACACTTAACAGATCTACAATTCTAAGTGTTTGTCCTCCCCTTCAAGAGGTATTGCATAATGTGCAATTTTTGAACTTTAAGCATTTCCATTAAAAGTTTTAAACCTACAACAAACTCAGCTTGACCTTATCAAATTCATCTACGCAAGACTACTCTCAACCTGCTCTCAACTACAAAAGATACAATATCTTCCGATGCCAAAAGTGTCAAGGAGGTGTTAACACTCGAAAGCAACACCCTAGGATTTAATCATGGAAGATCAATACTTTTGGCTAACACTGGATTGTCTCCAAGTGTGGGACTTGCATCTTGAGACAAACCTATGGAGAAGGTTGGTTCCTCTACCTATCTAACCTAATGCTAACACTACCTCTAAGCAAACCTACACTGACACATCCAAGGGATTAAGAAGAGAGAGAGATGCAAAAAGCAAAATTTAAGCTAAAGGGGGGCAGAGATAGCACCAGAAGAGAGGGTTGATCTCTCTCCACAAGGGGAAGAAAGGCAAGAAAATGCAGGAGGAGAGGGGAGACAAATGTGCCACAGACCTGAAACCGCATAAACTAACCCTTCCCACACATTAAAAACACACAAAAATGAAAACCCTGCAAGTAGAAAGCGCACACAACATACCAAAGAAAGAATAGGAGGCAAGAATGCAATGAAACACGAGTATATGGCATAAAAGAGCCATGAACACAAGATGTTATTGCTCAAAGGATGCACAAACCATTACATTCATGGTAGAAGGCACTAGACGCGTAGCAGAGTCCAAATCCGAGGTCTAAAACTCATGGGAAGTCAGCCACCATTTTGACACAGTGTCGTTACAACAAAAGAGGGATCTTTTTTACAAGGCATGAGTTTCATACTTATAGAAAATGGGAAGAAGAAATAAGAGAGGAGAGGTGACAATAGGAGAGAGATTCAACCTTCAAGGACCAATTGCCATAGATGCCTGTATGGGCGCCTGACATGGCTCCAATCGCAGGTCATCAGATTTACAGATCGAGGAAGACGGCACCCTTACTTCATTAAATCGGGTCAGTCGAGTGGTTGGGTGTTTGATTTCAAGTTAGGCACAATTCCTATGTGCAATCCACGGACTTAGATGATTTCATGGTTTCCCGCAGCTTTTCTTTGTGATTTGGTTTTTACGCGGAAAATCTCTTGTTATGTGGTTCCACGGATTGAGAAACCCGCAAGACAATAACTCTCGCGCAACCGCGAAACTCTTTCCTTCCACATGCTGTGGAGGTCTATCTCTTCATTGCGCGGCATTTCTTACCGACGACCATGTTCCTTCGTTCCGCAACTTTTGAAGCTCGCGGAACACTACTTTGGGGAAACCCATGGAAGACTGTGATAGTGTTCCACAACTTCCAAACTTATTGGCTCTACAAACTTGCATTTCCTTTCTCGTGCGGCGCTTCGATCTTCTCCTCTATGTATCACGGCTTTTACATGGCAGATTTCACAAGTTCGTGCAAAACGGTGCTTTTCCATGCCCCAAAAAACTAAGCTTCTTCCCACTCTTTGCTCCATAGATCCTATCCTTACGCTATTTTCCAACTTTTCGCGGGCATGTAAACCCCGCAGTGCTCTAATTTGCCTTAAACCCGCTAGAGACTGATTCAATGCCGCGGAAGATTGACTTCCTCAATGCCACGAAGGTCTAACAAACTTAGTGAAGCACTAACTCCGCCAAAAATCTGCCTAAGTCTTGAGCTCTTGCTTCATTTGTTCCGCAAAAAACTAAATTTCAATGTTCCGCAACTTTTCTGAGCAAAATTTGCCTAATTTCAATAATGGATTTGTGAGTTGTCAAAATAGCCTTAGGGGGTTATTTTGGACAAGAGGTGGGTTGTGTGTCAAATGAATGACAAACAACTTAGCCAAATCAAAGTACACATTGCTACAATGGCAACACAAGATTACTACATTGACACTATTACTCATGAAAATATGGAGACATTACAATCTTTCAGGACGTACAAGATCGCCAAAAGAAGTATGTTGATGCCAAGAGGTTGGATCAACACTTCTTTGTTGATGACCAAGTTTTCTTGCATGTGCGTCGGTGCAAGAGCTTTATCTTTCATGAAAACAGCTCTAAGCTTGCATCACATTTTGTGGGACCCTTTGAGATTTTTGAGACGGTTGGGTCAATGGCCTGTCAACTAGCTTTGGCACAAAGTTTTTCATGGATCTACAATGTATTTCATGTTTTAGAGTTGAGGCAATATGTGTCTGATACACCTCATGTTTTGGATTGAACTGCTTTACATGTGGCAGAGTGTGGGTAGATTACCTTGGAGCACATTACAACGTTGGAGCATCAAAGGCTGGCCCTTTGAGGGCGTTAAATTACATTCTCCATTCAGCGAAAATCACAAACAAACTTCTTACACACTTGCTCGCTTAGCCTTGTTTTCCACTCACTCGTATGAAAACTACACGCCTATTCTAAGTTTTCTAACTACTAACTACTCTACTAAAACACAACCACTATTCGAAGATTTTCCAGCCAAGACCCCTTTTATCACTGCAGGTGGTCTCTTTTGTCCAAGCTGCAGAACCCTAACACAATATGCGGTCTCTTTTTTCCAAGCTGCAGAACCTGAACACAATATCTCACATCACATATCTTGCCCAAGATGCGTTACAAGTACATTTTGACATCAAAAGGCCCCGACTGCCACAAGAACACGTGGACAGATTCACACATTAAGGCCATAGTTCAGAAGAACTCGATCGACTGTGGCAAACTTGGTTGGCTGGCACTAAAATCTTGCCACTTTTGGTAGTTCTGACATGCTATGTACCTACAGGTCTGACGGTTCTGACACCCCGTTTCTAGTAAGGAATGCACTCAAAAAGCAGTAGATGGCATTACTTATTCTAGTGTCCAAGATTAAGAAAATGCCTCCCAGAAGGGATCTACTTGATGCAGACACTCTACGTGTTTCTAAGCTCCTCCCCCAATAACAAAGGTAGAAATTTTATCACTAACTAGCATACCGTGTGGTAAGAGTTGCTCTTTGTGACAATGCTTGCAGGCATTGGTGATGCTCTAAAAAAAGAAACTACTAGAATCTAGATAAACTCAAAAAAAAAGGATAACCAAAATTTAACATTTTTTATGAGTTTCAAGTCACAACAACACCTCCAACTTCTTGGGGAAGGCTTGTCACCTGACTTTTAACATTCCAACTCAAGTCACTTCATATTCTATTTTTAGACTATTCATTTGAATTTCATGATAAAAATAGATATGACGGCATAGGAATCCAAATGTAAAAATTAGAATATTCTAGCTTCAAGTCTCTACTCAGAGATTGCTTCCTATTGTGCCTTCACATCTCTTCTCAGAGATTGCTACTCTTCCTGTATATTACTCTTAACTTTAATAAAGTTTCATTTACATTGGCAGTATAGTCCAAGAAGCTTGAGTCATAATTGGAAGGGATTATGAACCAAAATGTGACACAGAACCAGTTGGATATTCCAAAGGGGGTGAGAAGGCTTGACTATTGAAGTTGAGCTGAATGGGAGGAGGAATAAGGCTCTAATTTCTCAAGAGCCATATAAATATCTATTGTTGAATAAACCTGGGTTGGAGGAGTGTATCTTTGTGCAATATGAGGAAGAGAAAATTTAAAAAGGATAACACCAGTGAGATGAAAAACAGTGGCTGTGTATGTTACCTCTAAAAAGCTGCGTTCCATGTGCCTAAGCCTGCATGTATGAGATCCTACAATCTCTTTGTGCCTCCATTTGCCGTTCATATTCTTCAACATTGATGGGTTGGTCCTTTCTTGTAGAGAAACTCTATTTTACAGAGAAGTGTTGGTGATTAGTATTGTCATTCATCACTTCAAACCTCTTGGATTTTCACTTTATGCGGGAAAAAATTGTCTACGGGTTATTGGATGCATAAAAACAATTGCACTTGCAATAAATAAACCCTCCTTTTATTGCCTTCTCCACCTATCTTAAACTTCTTTAGAGTGTCATTTCAGTTGCTAGTACATGTTGCAATCAATGTGTTTGCTCTAAAAAGCTACACTGATAAAGGAATATCAAGTGCAGAAATATAATTACATACCACACCATAGGATGGAAGAACGAGAGAGAATAAAAACTTTATTGCATAAAGTAGTGTTCCGTACAATGTTCAGTACATGGAGAACCAGTCACATCAGCCCCCTTACACCGACATTCATTTTTCTAGTTATAAGACAAAAGACTCAATGGCTGTCTGTATAAACACAACTGTCAACTATAATCAAACATAAGTAAAGACTCGTTGATGATGATACATATCCCAAAGCCAACAAAAGAATAATAACAACATAAGAGAGTCAGATAGCTAAACAATACTTGTATTTAAACCAACAGTCTACATTATAGCCCACCTCCCCCTTTAAAATAAGTAAGAGTCTTTGCCAATGATACCTATACAAAATCAAGAAGAATGAGGTTGAAGAGGAAAGAAAGACAAGAGGCAATACCTGGAGGGGTTGCTTCTAATATAACTTCCAAAGAACGTCCCTATCTGAACATACTCGTGCAAAAATTCTGACTTCGTTAAAATTCTGAAAACCCATACATCCAATAACTGTTTCTTTGCCTTTACAACATTGAAATTTTTCAAAGTAACAGATCACCCTAGCAGTTATTGTAGCATTCTGTGCATTCACTGTAGCACTTATTGTAGTATTTCATACATTCACTATAGCATGTGCTTCAGCAATCCATTAGTCACTGTAGCAGCCTGCACGTTGACTTTAGTTGGTTGTATAGTCACGATAGCATCGCCTATGTCACAAGGTACACTGAGCTTCATGGAAAAAGTTTGAACTTCACCGAACCTTATTGTTGTCAGACATGAACTCGAACAATATTCATTATTTTTATGTGGGAAGTTTTTGAAATGCTTTTGCATTATTTTATAATATGTGTGTATATATACATATACTATTAAAAGCACAGGATGGAAAGCTCTCTCTACTGTTCCCTCTCACATATTCATCCAGTTTTAAGAAAATTAAAATGATTAACAGAACTCTTTCGTTCGAACTTAAAATAAATAAATAAATCAAACTTTATCCATTGGCGGACTTGAACCAAAATTTATCCTCATCGAACATGATTTCGAACTCAAACCTTGTGACTTAGAGCATAACAATATAAGTGACCATACGGTCAGTTAAGCTGAACATTATAGCAGTTGTATGGCACTGTAGCAAAACAGTGTTGATTGTAGCATGTAAGAAACTGTAGCACATATATCGGTCTACTATGGCATACAGTTCAATAATAAGCAGTTTAGACAGTTGCATGGTGCATATCTAGGGGCATACAATTAAGCAAAAGGGTCCCACAGCTTAGCAAGAGGGGCATACAGTTGGGAACCACAATCATACAACTCAAGGGTGTATGGTCTTGCTAATGGTTGCATATAAGATGGGAAATTTACCACTTGGGTGCTCTTGTTCTGCAAATTGTATGTGCAAACCTTGACTGAATGCCTTGCAACTTGACAAATATCACATAACATTTGCTTTGGGCAATTAACCTTGATGTGACCTTCTAACCAAAGATCCTTACCTTCGTTCGTAGTATCTCCCTTTAGCTCTTTTATCATTCAAAGTATGTCTCTTCTTGAGGCTCAAACTAATCTAGGTTCACCATCATCGCTAGACTTTGAATCATCACCTTCGATCCCTAAGCATGATGATATCTTATTTTCAATTTCGATATCAATTACTCTATTCAACCCATCTTCATGCACTGAAGGTGGTTCATCATTTCAAGCGCATCTTTGTTCTTAATATCTCCCTTTAGCTCTTTCATCATTTGAATCATTTCTCTTCTCAAGGATTACACCAATCCAAGTTCATTGATATCTGTGGAGTCTAAGTCATCATCTTCGCTCCTTGAGCTTGAGGATGTTTTTTTTCCACTTTTGATTATCATTCCATAATGCGTTTTTATATAATGAAGATGGAACCGCCTCCATCTTCCTCTGCAACGAGGATACAAGCCCCTCAGTGAACCACCACTTCTTCAAACCATTGGTTGGCTCCTTATAAACTTTGCCCAACAATTCCTTGAGTCTTCTATTGTAGGCTTGTATATTCTCATGTTTCGCTTGACAGGTATTATAGATTTCAGTCACAATTTCATTGTTGTCTCTAAGGAGCTTATATTCTTTCTCAAATGCATTCCACAATTTTCCAATGATGACTTGTTAATTGTCAGTGCCTTTATGTACCAATCCATAGCCACCCCTTGAAGTGTGGCTCAAAAAGATCAAAACCAGTTCATCTATCTTCTCATTAGCAGTCCATATTTTGATACAAGTTCTACAATGAAGCATTGGATCTTGAGATCTATCTTCAGTAAACTTCGACATATTTTGTTGGCATTGGATGCTTCTCACATGGCTCTTCTAGTATGATCCTCCTTGGGAAAGTTTGTGATGAATGTTCCTCTACTCTCTCAACATTGACAAACATGTCTCTATACTTGACCCTTCTTTTAGCCCAAGTATCTTGTACATTAGTTTACTCACCATCAAGTTCCGTTGTGGTGCTTCCCACTACAAGTTATCGTACAAGTTTCCCTAATTTTTTTGGTTGAACTTTTTTGATTCATAGATCTTCAATACGGCAAATATTTATTTTGTAGGCCTCTTGAATCTTGACATCCATCATTAGTAAACTTCATTAGCTTTTGTGGGCATTGGATGCTTCTGACATGGCTCTTTTAGTACAATCCTCAAGAAGATTTGTGGCACACTTTCCTCTACACTCTCAACACTGGCAAACATGTCATTATACTCACCTTTCCTTTAGCCTGAGTGATTTGTACACTATTTGCTCCCCATCAGTTCCCACTCCAACTTATCGTGCCAATTGCTCTAGTGTTTTTGGATCTACCTCTTCAATTATTAGATCTTCAATGCAAAGAACATTTATTTTATAGGCCTCTCTCTTCTCTTAAGGAGTAATCAAACTCTATTTCAGGTAAACACTTCCCTTTGAATGAAGGGGCTTTATGTATTCATTTCTTAATTTTTTTGTAGCACTCTCCAACCAAACTTGGCCAGTAAGGTTTGCATTTTCTTCCTCTTCAAGGGGCAAATTATGAAAGGCACTCCAATTCTGGTTGAACCCTTTCTTTGTTTCGACTCCAGCTCCAGCGCTACCTTCTTACTTACGCTTCAGCCTTGATTTTCACTTCAACTTCTGCTTCTACTCCATTTCTCTTGATGGATTTTTAGAATTGACTAACTCTCACAATCGTTGTCTTCTTTCTTAGTCCACTACCTAGTTGTGTTATCTTCTTCTATCAACAATGTTCAATGTCAATGGCATTACTTTTTTCTTATACGACATCAATCTTCTTCTTCTTGACGACATGCCATTTAGAGTGTGACTTTGGAATTGCATTCCCATTATGCTTTAAACTTTCACGGCATAATGACAAGTTAAGAACAAGTAATCGATGATTTCCTCTTCATTTTGGAAGTTTGGACACATATTTCGTCCACTCCACCCCTTTTTGATATGTTCTGTAGTGAGAATCCTCCTTTGTAGAACTAGATATAGAAATAATATGATTTTAAGCCGCATTCATATTGCCCAAAATTGGATCTTTGTTGATAGCTAGGTTGTCACATTTTCCACTGCATGGGTTGATGTTATTGTGTTAGAAGATGTGAACAAAGAAAGAATGAAGAGGAACTAGAATTTACACCAAGTAGATTGTGTGTTCTTCATTTAGTTATGCAAGAGATAGGTACAAAATAGTTGAGGAGGTTATAATCAAACATTACCTAATACATAACTAATACTTCGTTATGAGATACTTAATATATTAAAAATATATTTTAATGTTCCACCTTAATGACTAAACCAGAGACATATTTGTCTTGAATTTTTACAAATACAATAAAAGCAAGAAGTTTAGTCATTAACTCTATAGACTACTCCTTAGATAGTATGTTGAAAGTTGCAGTCATCTGATGTTTTGTTGTTGTTCAATGTAGGAGCTCCGGTGTAGACTGAGACAGAACAAGATAATATATAGCAAAACAAATATCCGTTCGTGTGGACATACGATATAGCAATTTGTCCACCAAGCGTTTGTTGAGTGACTCACTGACTGATATGAATCATCATTGGCTAAGAGGTTCAACCCAATCACCTGAAATATCCCTTATTGGGATCTTACCACAAAAAAATGACAACACAGAAAATTGCAGCAATATACTAAATCTGATTTTTGCAGATTTTACACAGAAAAGTACAGCTAGGGCAGCGAACAGAAAAATGTGAATAACTCTTAAAATACCCGTCCAAAATACTTGAAATTTTAACTGGAACAAGATAATAATATGTAGAACACAAGGGAAATATTTTTGGAATTTTTCAGATAACAGAATGCTGCCAGAAATTTACAGCATGCCTAGAATAGCCGGAAAACTTCGAAAATTAATATCTTTTCGAATACAAATGCAATAAGGATGAAACTTTGGAAATAATATATATAAAAATAGTAGATAACTCTCCAACCTTCAGATCTGAAAAAGGACTGTTGGAAACCCTAGAAATTAGGGCTGCAAATTCCCAAACAAGTCGCCCCCCTTGGAAAACAGCCAAAACCCTTGTAAAAACTTTTGTGGATGATGCCGAATCCTTCTTCTATGGCTGCCGTAGGTCTGATCCGAAAACCAGCTGAAAAATCTCCACCAAACTCCCAAAAATCCTCAAACCCTAATTCTGAAAATGCTGAAAATACCTCTGTAAAACCAGCCCTGAAATCTGCTCCAAATGACAAGCTAGGGTAGATCTTTCACTACCGAAGAATGCCCTGCTAGCTAGGGTTGGATCTTCCACCACCGAAGCTAGGGTTCCCGTGGGATCTTACTCCACAAGCTAAAAGTTGCAAACAGCAGTTGCACATGACAAGAGAATAAGTGTATGCATGAATGACTATCCTTTCACCCCTCACCTCCTTTTATAACCTTTTCATGCCAAAGAAACCCTAAATCACTCAAGGCGCACTTTTCCCAAAAAGAGGGCCTTATTAATAAATATTTTAATGTTACTTTTTCCTCCTAGGCGCCTTGGCCCACAAAGGCGCCCCAACAAAGAAATATAACATTAAATGTAATACATATCCCTCAAGTCACCAAAAAGGTACTTTAAGTGGCCCCAACGAAGAAACATAACATTAAATGCCAGAAGTGTCCACTTAAGTGATCCCAACGACCAAAATATAACAAAAACCTAGTAGGAAATCAGACAACCATCCCCAATAACCTCCAAAGTCGTTAGTCCCTTGGGAATGACCAGGGCTAAGACCAAAATAGGGCCGTTAGGCCAACTGCTCGGAATTGGGGACATTACAATCCTCCCCTCCCGAAAAATGCTTGACCCCAAGCATTATCCTCATGTGCTGTAGAAACTGAATACCACAAAGTAAGTGCCTCCATCTCAGCCTGCAGTCAATCAAAGATCGGTGTGATCCTAAGTGACCAAAACACCACATATAGTCATCATACTCTCCATGCAGTGTAGACAACAATGTTGTCCCTGAAGTAGAAAATTGCCCACCTCGACTCTCTACTGGTACCCATACTGAAACTGTCAATCTATCCAATCCCTGCCACTGCAAAACTGTCATCATGTGATCACCCACTGTATCTCCTGTCGACTCCGTCCCTCGGCTAGCTAGCACATGCTCGTCACCCTCACAAGCAGTAAAACATATAGGAGTGTTATCCCCTATCAACTCCAGAAATAAGGAACATGCATACTCCGATTTGTCACCATGACAAACTACACATCCTTGCACAAAGTTGAGGATATCCTCCCTCAACCCATGCCATCTGACCCTCTCCCATATGAAGTTGAAGGTCTCATCAAAGCTCAAGTGTCCAGACATGGAAGAATAATGCACATGTCGCAATATCTCCATCCTCAACCATGAATCCGACACGAGGTACAATCTGTCCTGATAGAAGATCATCTCATCCTCCAATCTATAGTTGTCATCCTGTATGTGACCATCCAGAATCTCACAAGTGTGTCGGTTCTTGGAGTACTCCACAAGCAAATGAGATCTCCAGTCTACCGAAACCTCAGACAACCAACATAATGATGAACTCGGATGATCTGCACCTGTAATCCCAATCTCCGTGACTGCCTTATGAGCAACACTACCGATCACACCCACATCCATCATACTCCACATCGATCTGCAATGATAAAACCCCTCGTTATGCCGGAAAGTCCTCTCCATCCCCTCAGCTGCAACCACCCTAGGTGCTCCTGTCGATAATCCCCTCAAAGTCACATTCCTGCCTTCGGACTTAAACTTCAGCTCCATCGTCTGGAAGTTAGTCCGAAACTCACCAAGAGAGTGAAGCCACTGCACTCCCAACACTATGTGGGTCACTCCCATACCAACAATGTGGAAATCATCAGTAACTATGTAGTTACCCATGGTAATGCTCAATTGTGGAACTTTCCGTGTGCATCTCATATACTCCCCATTGGCTACAACAATGTTGAAGCCCTCAAAGTCCTTCGTCTGTAAACCATGTCTCTCCACCAATGATGCATCAATAAAGTTGTGGGTAGCCCCACTATCAATGAGTACCATAACTCGCTGACCCTGCATAACTCCCCTAATCCTGAATGCCTTGTACATCGGAGTACTAGACAATGTGGCTATAATCTCCCGAGGGAAAGTCTCCTCCTCCTGCTCCGCATCAGCACTATCCATTGCAACTCCATTCCCATCATCCATCTCGTGAGTCTCCAACTCCTCACCTTTGTCATCCTTACTCTCCTCGAAGACTTCGATGAAGTGGGCCTTCCCTCTACCTCTGCAATCATGTCCTGGAACCCAAGGTGTGCGGCAATCGAAACATAGTTTCTTTCGCCTCAACTCATCTCTGTCTTCTCGGGAAATGAATGGCTTCTTAGCCACCTCCTGCCTCGGTGGAGGCTCCCTCTGCTGAAGTTCATCTGATCCAGATGGAGGTTCTCTTTGCTGAACGCGAGGTGGAACCCTCGACTTTGGAGTGGATAACTCCAAGTCTCGAGATCTCCTAATAGCCTCATGCAAAGAAGAAGGCTCAAATGCCTTCACAAACCCTGCTAAGGCGTCAGTCAACCCTGCCATGAAGAGTGAAGTCAACCTCATCTCTGAAACATCAGATACCATAACTGATAACCTCTGAAAATCTGCAATGTACTGATCTAGAGAACCTGTCTGCCTTAAGTGAGTCAACTCCCTGAAGTGCCTATCTGGGTCCCTCCTGTCGAACCTGCTCATCAACCTCTGTGTAAAATCTGCATAGGTAGTGATATGCATGTGCCCCTGTGTGATCAATCCATGATGCCACCAGTCATGAGCATCTCCCTCGAGGTGTAGGATAGCAAACTTAATTGCGTCCTCTTCACGCATGGAATTCAAGTCGAAGTAAGTCTTCAACTTCTGAATCCAAGATTGGGCAGTACACTTCTTAGAGCCATCGAAGTGTGGAATAGAGATTTGTCCCAATCTCCTCTGAAACTCAGGTACCTGTGGCTGGTAATCTCTCCTGGGCTTGCTACCAATCTTCATTTTGCAATACTCCTGAAATGGCATGTTGTCCCGGAAACCCTCGCTCAAAGTCCGGTACTTCTCCCAGCAAGATTCTTCATCCACAATGTCTGCGGGCTGTCGTGTCTGCGAAACTTCCGGATCCTTTAAGAATGAAGGCTCGTGGAGTCCCAATGGCCTGGTAGATGCATGAGGGGACCCTTGTCCCGAATGTCGACTCTCACTTCTATTACCATGTTGACCCATATTGCTGGCCTCTCCTTTCTCCGCATGAGTCTCAATTCTTCCCTGTGCTAACCTCTCAGTAAGCTGGCTCAAATAGAGGTTGGTAGTCTCCTGCTGCTTCACCATGTTGGTGAACAGTTGTCTCATCAGATCTACTCCCATCTCTTCACTGTCTCTGTCTCCCATCCTTTAACCCTAACAGGCTGGAGGAACAACTGCTCTGATACCACTGAAATATCCCTTATTGGGATCTTACCACAAAAAAATGACAACACAGAAAATTGCAGCAATATACTAAATCTGATTTTTGCAGATTTTACACAGAAAAGTACAGCTAGGGCAGCGAACAGAAAAATGTGAATAACTCTTAAAATACCCGTCCAAAATACTTGAAATTTTAACTGGAACAAGATAATAATATGTAGAACACAAGGGAAATATTTTTGGAATTTTTCAGATAACAGAATGCTGCCAGAAATTTACAGCATGCCTAGAATAGCCGGAAAACTTCGAAAATTAATATCTTTTCGAATACAAATGCAATAAGGATGAAACTTTGGAAATAATATATATAAAAATAGTAGATAACTCTCCAACCTTCAGATCTGAAAAAGGACTGTTGGAAACCCTAGAAATTAGGGCTGCAAATTCCCAAACAAGTCGCCCCCCTTGGAAAACAGCCAAAACCCTTGTAAAAACTTTTGTGGATGATGCCGAATCCTTCTTCTATGGCTGCCGTAGGTCTGATCCGAAAACCAGCTGAAAAATCTCCACCAAACTCCCAAAAATCCTCAAACCCTAATTCTGAAAATGCTGAAAATACCTCTGTAAAACCAGCCCTGAAATCTGCTCCAAATGACAAGCTAGGGTAGATCTTTCACTACCGAAGAATGCCCTGCTAGCTAGGGTTGGATCTTCCACCACCGAAGCTAGGGTTCCCGTGGGATCTTACTCCACAAGCTAAAAGTTGCAAACAGCAGTTGCACATGACAAGAGAATAAGTGTATGCATGAATGACTATCCTTTCACCCCTCACCTCCTTTTATAACCTTTTCATGCCAAAGAAACCCTAAATCACTCAAGGCGCACTTTTCCCAAAAAGAGGGCCTTATTAATAAATATTTTAATGTTACTTTTTCCTCCTAGGCGCCTTGGCCCACAAAGGCGCCCCAACAAAGAAATATAACATTAAATGTAATACATATCCCTCAAGTCACCAAAAAGGTACTTTAAGTGGCCCCAACGAAGAAACATAACATTAAATGCCAGAAGTGTCCACTTAAGTGATCCCAACGACCAAAATATAACAAAAACCTAGTAGGAAATCAGACAACCATCCCCAATAACCTCCAAAGTCGTTAGTCCCTTGGGAATGACCAGGGCTAAGACCAAAATAGGGCCGTTAGGCCAACTGCTCGGAATTGGGGACATTACACTATCCCCCTGTTGTGAAAAGACTTTTGCAACAAGAAAAATGTCCAGGCTCTACTATCTTTCAAGTTAGTGTCTGTGAATGTGCGGCATGTTCTGTCATCTCACCATGCACCTCCAGCGCATCCTAGATAGTGAAATTTCCCTCCATAATGAACCGTGTATCTGAATGAGGGAGTTCATTCTCCCAAGGCATTTCAACCTCCAGCATATTTTGTATAGCAGATATTCCCTCCACAATAAGTGAATGTAAGCTAACTGAAGTAGGGTCAACAAGCCTATGAAGAATGGCATCCTTCAGCGCATTTTGAATGGCGGAGTCTCCCTCCACGCGTGCTTTTGAGTTGGTTGTAGCATTGTCAACTAGCTTATACTGGCTACCATGCCCAACGCCTACAAAAATCACCCATTCCTATTTCACATCTAACACAAGACACTTCTTATAAGAGATTTTTATGCAATCTATGAACGTACCTAACATTTCTTATCGATAGTTTTTTAGCATTATTTGTCACAATGAGTACATCTCATATCCTCTCTACTGCAAGTGACTCGCCGTCAACTAATACAATTGAATCAGAACAATTTGGAATTGCAATAATTGATCATGCTAGTCCCTTTGACATGAAAAATGTTTAAATGTGTTAAGGTCAATCACCCACCAACCACTAGCAATGTCATTCGAGCATGATGTCGTAATACAATAAAGAGTCCTCAAAATCTTGTTTATCTATAATTGCCGCCACATTTGCCTCATCCCATGGCTTTTTGTTTAGTTAGGAAAGATCATATTGTTGCTTCCGACAATCCTTTTTGAGATGCCCAACATTATGACAATAATGGCATTTTATTTTATACCTGGAAGGTTCATTGGAGTGTTGTTTCCACTTCCCCTTTGAATCAGCAATCAATGTACTCTCTGATTGTCCAAAACTAGACAAAAGTATCCGGTTTTGTCTTCGTTCCTTTTGTAACAGATAAAAACTGAATTTATCAAATATCAAGGTTTGACTTTCGGCCATCAAATGAAAAGCTTCCACAAACGATTGATTCAAGGACAGCAAATTGTTCATAACCAATGCCACTACATCGTCGCTGTCCACCTTTCTATTAATAGACAAGGACTGGTCTCGGAGATTTTTCTTTCAAAGTAGGTGTTGAGATTGGGACCCATCCTCTTACATCCTAGCTGAAAAACAACAAATTCTTCAAGTATAACACCCGACTCTTCTTTGAAGTCGTGCATTTGGGCGTCAATCTGGTACATAGATCACCAGTCACATCGGCATTTAGAACCTTTGGTATCAAATCATCAAATACCTACAACTTCAGCAGCAGCAAGGCCTCCTTATGAGGTTTGTCATAATCCGCAAAATTTACAACTGGCCTTCCTTCCATTCCAAGTATTATTGTATCATACTCTTGATATTCAACAATACTCAAAATCTTATGATTCCAGACATTATAGTTTTGACCTGTCAGTTTTTGAGCCTAAGGAAAATCAAGGTGTTAGATGTTTAACATTTTTCACACCAATTTTAATGTTCGACTCGCAAATTAATGCAACAAAATGCAAATAACAATCTATTGTTTGACTTATGGCGCGAAAACAAATGCAACAGGGAGAAAAAGAAGAGAATACAACTTTGGAATTTTTACTATCTGAATCGTCAAAACATATGAATGAAAAAATGGCGACAAAAATACCTTTGATTCCTCATTGTGCCCCTGCATTTAAAAAATGCCCTCATTTTGATCTGAAACAGATTGAAATACCTCTTGCAACTGTATTTTGTCTTGCACCTACAGTGATTGTTTGAAAATAGCGACAGCCAAAAATATAATAAAAATGCCTTAGCCAACTATTGAAAATCGCAACAAGCAAAATGACTTATGGCACAGAAACAAATGCAATAGGGAGAAAAAGAAGATAATACAATATTGGAATTTTTATTGTCCGAATCATCAAAACATATGAATGAAAAAATGGCGACAAGAATACCTTTAATTCCTCATTATGCCCATGCATTTAAACAATGCCCTCATTCAAGTCTGAAACAGATTGAAATACCTCTTGCAACTGTATTTTTCGCCATACCTACTATGATTGTTTAAAAATCGCGACAAGCAAAAATACAATCAAAAATGCTTTAGCCGACTATTGAAAATCACAATAGGCAAAATTACAAGCAAAAAAGCCCAAGACAACTGCTTTTGCACAAAATCACGACTGGAATCCAACATTTTTGATGCTTTTAACTTTGTTGCCCTCGCAATTGTTTTTTCACACTAGCAATGGTGGTTTTAAAGTTTGTAGAATAACGACTGGAAAATGTTGAGTTCCTAACCAAATGACGATCTTTGTTGAGCATCCCTTTGAAACCCATGAAACAGATGGCGTATATCGTGCCATAGACATCTTTCGTCCTCAGATTTCTCAACAATTTGCAGGGCTACATGACCCTTCACAATCTCCTTCCCGATGTTCATACTCTACACCAATAGCTTCCTCGAACTTCGTATCTTTTGACCACCAATGGCTCTAATACCAATGTTAGAATATGTGAACAGAAAAATAATAAAGAGGAATCAGAATGCACACCAAGTAGATTGTGTGTATGTATTTTATTATGAAAGAGATAGTTACAAATAGTTGAGGAGGTTACAACTGAACATTAGTTAATACATAACTAATAGTTCATTATGAGAGAATATATTTTAAATATATTGTGCATTCGCGTGAGTTTGTTAGCTTCTAAACCCTTTTTTTCCTAATTTCTTGATTGATGAGGGTATCTCTTTGTTAACTCTATAATCAAGAAAACCAATTGTTTGGTATAGCAAGCTCCAAATTGTTGTAGTAGGGTCACACACCATTGTGCTTCTCTCCTAAAGGCTATTTCAAGCCATGTTCACCTATTGAGTAGCTTGTTTTAGAGGGTTGTTTGAAATTCGGGGAGATTTCATTATGTGAGAGAGTGATAGCCATTCCAACTATCCTATCAATTCTTAATGCAGCTACCTTTTGCCCACTTGTTGTGTTGATGTCTAATGATTATACCTCAATCCTTTATGGATTTGTTCAACAATTATAGGACCCACTTGTTTCCAAGTTGAGTCCAATGGATCCTTACAAGGGAAATTTGGATATTTATGTAGTACAATTGTAGCCCATGAAAGGTCCCACTCACCCCTAAGTCGTCGAGCTAACTTGACTACAAAAGCTTTATCAAGTGTGATAAAATTTATTATATTCAACCCACCATTAGCATTATATTGATTAATGCTTCTTCAAGCCACTAGAGGATGTTTGAAATTTTCCCCAATTCCTTGCAAAAGAAATTTACTTATTATTGTTTCTAAATCTGCTTCAACTAATGCGGGAATCGGGAGCACTGCCAAAAACTAGACATGGATCGCTTGTCAGATTGCTTGTACTAGCTAGACCATGCCAGCAAAAGAGAGCTATTTCTCAGTTCAATATCCTACTTGTAGTTGTATCCTTCTTCTAATACTTTTCTGGAGACCTATGATAAGTTTCCAATATATTGGAAAACCAAGAAAAGTCGATGACAAATGTCCTTTCCTTAATTTGAAAAATCTTTGGATCTCATTTTCTTTGACAATAAATATTCAATAAAATTACTATAATTTTCCTAGCACTAATTACTTGATGTGAGGCCATCTAATATTGTTAGAAAGTAGCATCCAAACATTTTGTTTCTTTCTTTAGAGTCCGGTGATAAAATAGGTTTGTGTCATCATTAAATTAGGCTTGTGTCATCATATTTTGCATCGGAAATGCGCTCTCGCTCCTATTCTTAATGCCAGATGGATCACCTCCGATGTGGAAGCCTTGTGGGTCCATAGGTTGCATAATGTATGGTCGATAAAATATTCTGTTAAGCTCTGTTTCAAAAATCGCGATTTATCGGCGATAAATCGTTTGCAACCATGAAAACGATATATCTTCTGAAAAATCGCGATTTTTGGCGATAAAATACAATCGAAAATCGTGGTAAATTGTGGATAAAATCATGGAAAATCATGGAAAATCATGGAAAATCGCAGGTGAAATCGTGGCCCCAAATCTGAGTCGTTTTTTCACTTGCACGGCTAGGGTACACTCGAAAATCATGGAAAATCGCGGGTGAAATCGTGGTGGAAAATCGTGGCCCCAAATCTGAGTCGTTTTTTCACTTGCGCGGTTCGGGTTTCCTCCATTCTCCTCTTTTCCATTTTTGGAATTTCTTTCCTTTTTTGGCATATTTTTCCTTTTTGGCGAAAAAATCAAGACAAAAAAATTTGCCATTTTTGGAAAGGGTCCAGGAAGATGTAGCAGCAAAAACTTGCATGTGCTATAACTTTCATTATGTGGCTCCGTTTCAGGTGCCGTTTTCTCTAAAAGTGCATATTTTCTCGAGCTCTATGCATTGATGGCAATATTTTTCTTATTTTCATAAAATCAATTTTTGCACCTTTTTGGATCAAGCAACTTCTTGCAATCTTCTGAAAGAATCATGAGTATTGGGCCTATGGCATGATTATAGAGTTCACTTTTCGCATCATTTCCAAAACTCATGGCGTTTTTACATTTAATTAAAGTATATCTTTATGAATTTAAATATTTTATAAAAGCGCAACAAGTTGCCGAAAAAGAAATTTTTTGCCGATTCCCGGATTTCCGTTCAAAATCTCCGGCCTGCCGATTAATCCCGTTTAGGATTTTTTGAGCTACATGCATCTTGGGACAACAGATAGATTTGCATGGCTAGTGATTTATCGAGGCTTTCTACCAAGAGGAGGTTGGGGTGGGCTGAAGCATTTTAATATGTAACGGATGAGTAAAAATAAATTTTTTTATAAAATATGGAGGGATAAGCACTAAACAGGACTTTTAGGAGATATTGGTCTGGATGACATTTTGCGAGGTTATGTTGGTAACATTGCAGAGAGGAGCCTGTCCAGCAACCCTTTGGGGCTAGCAATCCTGATCGAGGGATTCGCAGCCTTCTAGGATGGCGTGGAGACGCAGTCTTGGGTGACACAGTACTCTAGCCATGTGAACACACATTAGGAGCATAAGGAAAAATGCGATGTTTGGAAGTTTCTGCTATTCAAATCTGATCACGTTTGAACACTTCATTCCAATCATTTTTAAGGCTCATTGTACGCATATGCACCTTTGTAGCTATTCATTGCTTCCCATTTATGGTTTTTAAAGAAGCATGTTTGCAACTGCTAGCAAAAAGTTTTCTTTAGGTAAAGGTTGCCGACATATGCCATTGAGAGTATTGGCCAATTTTATTTGTACTAGTTGCATTTAAGCGAGTAACTTATACTTTTTGGGGGTCTGGTAAGTTATTAGGTTTTGTACGAGTTCTCCATTCTATTATACATACCCTTGTCTGATCAATCCTATTAAAGCATTGCTTGTAAATCCCTTGTGAACATCTATTTTCAGAACATACATAAAGCTCAAAAATTTGTGTCAACTGCTATTGACAGATCTTGGAATGCCTATTTCGTTCCATTCAAGATTATGAATGGAACAATCTTCTTGCTAAGAGTGATCAACTTGCCCGTTGAGCCACTTCTAGATGTTATGACTTGCTTTTTTTGGTTGCCCTCGACGGATAACATTGTACTGGATATTTCTTTATGGAGAATGTTTCTATGCAGCTTGGTTATCCAACGTATGTTAACATGGTTGATGCTCCAACATGTCATGGACCCATTGCCTTTGTAGCATCTAAAGTCCCTTTTAAGGTCCAAGTCAGATTTAGTCTTGGTTTGAATGCGAATTTACATTTCTGTCAACAATGCTAGCTGTATTCTAACTTGCGGGCCTACTTCCTCTGTACCAACTGCTTAGCGAGTTGAGCAATTATTGTATGGTTATTATGATTGATCTGCACTATCTAAATTTTGCCTAGAGAGTTTCTGTCATCAAGGGGAATTGGCTTTTACATAATTTCGAGGGTAGCTTGATAGATGAGGACATCATTTATAATAGGGAGGTCTGCAATCCCAAATGTCAGACATGGTGTCCAGTTCCTGCCCTAAGACGGAATTGGCAGAGTCTGAGATGAGAAAAGGTGTACTCATCTAGATTATTGCCTTCAATGAATTTTCTGAGAGCAGTCAAATAATTTCGTCATGACACTTGAACTGTTAGTGGCTTTAACTTCCTTTTTTATTTTTCTAAGAAAGTGCTGGTTCGAAATATTTGGTATCGTGTTGTAATCAGTTCAAAGTTGACGAATGTTGGAAAACAGCTGCTATCAAACTTTTCTGGTGCTTTGGTGCATACACTTGTGATGGGATTGAAAGCACATGCCAAACTAACTGCATTTGATATGGGACCCTCGGATCCTTAGCAGGGATCCATTTACCCAGGTAAGATTTGATAATGAAAGGCTTTGATCCATGTTTTTTAGCATATAGAGCTAACATCCAATTTCATAGAATTAAAAGAATCTTTTCAAAGTCAACTCATGTTTTAAAATCAAATGCTATTGCACTACTGGTTCTTCAGCCTTGGCCATGTGATGTATCAATTAGATGAGTGGATCCACCCTGCCCAATATTGTCTGGCATTGATGTTTTTGGCTTATTAAAACTGATTATTGTGGCCTGTAACACTACAATGGCTTCTCACTGTTTTCCAAGTTTGTAATAGATGGCATTGTCTAACATTTAACCAGCAGATTGGACACTACTTTGGATCGATATTTAACCCTGACCTTCAGTATGATAAAAGCCAGTCAGATTTGACAATTCTTAGCTCGAGATTAGAAAATGAATAATTAATAGATCCCGGACTGTTATTGCATATGGATATACCTGCCGGATCTGATTTTGGTTCAGCCAGCTGGTTGGAGCTGGGCTATTTGTTAGTCCAGGTGATCCTGAAGATTGGCCGTTTTTTCCCAAAAAAATACTTTTAATTTTTTTTTGCATGTAAAGAGAGTTCCACTACCTTTTTGGCTTATTTCGTAATGCCATATCATGTAACTATTTCTATGCTTAGATTTTTAATAAAAAAATTTTTTCTTGAGGCAACTTTTTCAGTTTTTTAAATCCGATGGCTCCATGATGCGTTGCTGAAATTTGCCAGCATCGAATGACTTCTTCCGATACATGATTCAAGATGTTTCAAAAATATTTCGGATTTTATTCCTCACAAATGCCAATCCGGATTTCTAGGACCTGGTAATTTGCTTAGCATGGACCCCTAGTTTGTTCATGTTATGCTTCCATATGGCTTCAGATATGAAAGACAAAGAACCAATTTACTTTCAAGAAATTGGAACATCAGGTATTCCTTGTATCCCTGAATGCCACAGTCCCATTTTTCTTGGCAGTTTAAGGTATTCAATTTCTATACTATTCCCATTCAAGAAAGTTTTAAATGTGGACTCATTTGAGCAACATGCTATTTGACAAAATGGGCATAGCAATGCTTATACCTGATTTGAATATCAGACTAACCCATTGGGTGTGGGAGTAGTTGAGTCAACATCATATTTTTTTTACCTGCTATATAACTCTATCCCCTGGTACTGCTGATTCAGCCCAGGTGAAGCTGTAAGCTCCTTGAGCATAACATCATTCAATTGCATCCCTAGTCACATAAACAAGTAAATACCACTATGCTTAGTTGATACCTTGTCTGTAAGCCCTAGAGATGAGAAGTGATGGTACTTGTGGGCACATTTTCTATCTAGTATTGAATCTCACTTTTCAATAAAATCGGCCCCAAGTTTTTACCCAAAGCACCTCTCAAGTTTGAAACAACTGAATGTCCATTGGAGCAGCATTGATAAATGCTTTAGACTTTTGTGCAAGACTTAACCAAAATAGCCCAGTTGAGTCTTGATCAGTGTAATAAGATTGCGAATTGATTGTGATTCACACTATACATTGTTCAAAGTGATTTATCTTCACAATCGCTTGTGTAGAGATAAAAGCTACACATTGACACATGGCGAGTCTAAAGACTTTGGTGAAAAATAAAGTGTGATACAAGTGGAACATCCATTGGATTTTAAATGAGTCACGAAAAGAAGGAGAGTGCAGAAATTAAAATATAGACAGGTAGTGGTTCCTTTGACAAGAAAGTGGACCAGAGATGTAAGTTGAGAGCAGCTAAATGTAAGAGAGAGATACCATTTCAATGTGCGTGATCCAGTTATGACACATCAAAGAAAGAATAAGTTTCATGGTCATTCGTATAATAAATTGAGATACACGAATTGTTTCCCTTCAAAAGGTCGAAAATCCAATATGTTTTTTTCACTAGAAACACTCTTGGCACACGCATAGTTCAAGTGGCACTCCCGTAAGGTCTTCATGAGTCCATGCAAAATCAGTTTTGCGGTCCATAAATATGCAAAACACTATAGGATAGGACATTGATGAAATGTGGACCATTATCTATTTCGATATTCAAACCAACATAATTAATGTCTTACTTGCTGGAAAACATATGCTTTGATACATTACCAACCTTAGCATCCCCAACTCGAACTCGGTGAAATACAAAGGAAAACTAGAAATACTAGGCACTGGACACTTGGAATGTTGTCAAAGCTCATCTCTTATGTTGATGGGTGGTTGTCGTCCATAGCTAAAGCCTACAATAATTGTCAAGTTATCCTCTAAAATATGTAAGTTTATGTAAAAGCAGATTTTGAGGAATGATTTCACAATCTCCATCTTTCAATACATCAAACTATTTCAGTAGAAAGTTCACCTTCTGAACAGTCCGAGCTAATTGAAGTGGCATTGCATTGGAAATTTAATTTTGTCATCACATCTAGATACTCATGACACTGGCAATATGTAACCTCACTAGTACTTTTGAGTCTTTAAATCAACAATGATCTTTATATTCCTCTCATTGATTGTCAATGCATTTCAATGGTCAAGTGAACCTTGGCTAACCTTACACATTGTCAGACTAGCAAGGCATAATTAACAACTCTAGAAACAAGATGATGACAATAATTATTATGAAGATACTTCCTCCAACCTAAATTATTTGGGTGGCTAATGCTCACAAGGGTTGTGTACCAAATTAGTCAAGCCATGGTCCACTTGGAACTTGGCAACCACGTTGGCTTATTTAACCTGATCTAAATTCCCCAGGATAGCACATTTGCCCTTCGGCCAAGAATGCCCATGTGAACTAAGATAAGATGGTCATCTTTTATCATCAGTGTTGTAGGATCTAGCACTTGATCTATTTTGTTATGCATGTGTAATGTCCCCTTTCCCTCGCCACAGGCCTAAGGGCCGGTACAGGTCCTAACCTTGGTCATGCCCAAGGGGTTACAGACGCTGTGAGCTATTGGGTATGAATATCTAGTCCAGTTGTTATAATTTTCCGTTGACAGAAATATAAAGTGCTTTCGAAGGGACTAGATGTTATGTTTTATAGTTGGAAGGGGCCACTTAACTCCTAATCTTCTAATTTCGCGTTGTGGGTCACCTTTTAGACCATGGCGACTTGAAAAGGAAAAAGTAACTTTAAGTTACTTTATTAATTTGGTCTTCCCTAGGGGAAAATGCGACTTGGGCTTTTTAGGGTTCCTTGGCATGGGAAAAGTTATAAAAGGAGTGGAGGGGGTGAAAAGAATGGTTATTCATGCATACACTTATATTTTCTTTCATGTGCAACTGCTGTTTGCAAATATCTAGCTTGTGGAGTAAGATCCCACGGGAACCCTAGCTTCGGTGGTGAGAGATCCATCCCTAGCTAGTAGGGCACTCTTCGGTGGTGAGAGATCCACCCTAGTTTGTCATTTTTGGAGCTGAAATCAAGGCTGTTCTTTAGAGATATTTTCAGAGGGTTTCAGTGAAGGGTTTTGGAGAATTTTGGGCATTTTTGGAGGAGAGATTTCAGGGTTTTTCAAGGCAGATCTACGGCAACCTCTTCGGCAAGGTCTAGCATCAGTTTGAAGGCATTTGCAAGGGTTTCCAGCCATCTCCTAGGTGGGGTGACTTGTTTTGAAGATTGCAGGTCTGTTTTGGAGGGTTTCCACTTCCTCAAATTCTGATTTGAAGGTTGGGATATCATCTCCTATATTTATAGATAATATTTCCAAGGTTTCATAATTTTTGCATCTATATTACGGAAGATATTAATTTTAGAAGTTTTCAGCTGTTTAGGGCACGCTGTAATTTTCTGGCAGCATTCTGTTATTCAAAAAATTCCAAAAACAGTTCTATAATATCTGTTATTGTATTAGCAAGCTCCATTTAAAATTTCAAGAGATTTGAGCAAGTATTTTTGGAGTTATCCATTATTTTCTGTTCACTGCCCTAGATTTAATTTTCTGCAAAAATCAAATTTCTGTTTGGCTGCAATTTGTCTGTATTTTGCATATTTTAAAGTGATATCCTACAAGGGATACTTCAGCATGTTGACACCCTTAGGTGTAGAGCTTTTACAATTGGACTGCATGTGTTCCTAGAACATGGTGCAAGAAGTTATCAGCTAGCTTCAATATTTTAAATACACATATCTAAATTTCTAGTAGATATCACTCTCGAGGCACCTGTCTTGGATTTGTCACATAGTTTCACCTATTGAATGGTTCCACATTGATAAGTGACTCCGCCACCTTCTCCACAAATTTCCCTTTGACTAGTGACAGATGGCATCAATCTAGCTACACCACTACATCGAGCTCAAATAAAAAAGCCAGAGAAAAAGAACAGCTCCAAACTCTACTGTATGCCCAAGATATCGCAACTTTTTTATCTTCTCCAAACACGAAGAAAAACTGCCCTATGATAATCAAATGGGCGTCAAATTAAAGGTAGGCCATTTTTATTGACATCTCACACAATTACACTCTACCACTGCCTTGGCTGCCATTGTATGTTATGCCTATTCACATAAATAAGTATATAAAAAAATCTTTTACAATAGGAAAACTAGATGCTTGAACTGGTAGAGCTCTACTCAAACCCAATAGTTCTACCCTTGTACTGTAGAATGCTTGATTGACCCACAATATGAGGTACAGAGCTTAAATGGGTATCAATAGAGGTGAAACAGCTTTAGGTGTCAAGGCAACAATGCCTGCATGCTCCCCAAGAAAGTCAATAACCTTCCATCCAAGTTGTACCTGAAGACCCGAAATTCGAAGTTTAATCAATCTGTTATGTTCTTGATAGATTGCATTATTGTACTTTTGCAGACAGAAAATGTGATGTATGTGCAAATATGCTCTTTTGACACTAATTTCAATTAAATATTTTCATGAAAGGGGCCCTCAGTCAGCCTTCCTTGGAGGTTTCCAATCAGATACTCTGTAGGGCATCTAAATATGTAATTAATGATATTTGACACACTCTTAGTAGTTGTTTGGCCTTCCTTTGGTCTTCCTGGTCATTCTAAGGCTCAATTTTGATCTGGTCGTGCTGGATCATGCTCTCGTGAATGTTTTCTGAATGCTGCCTAAATGAGAGGCACGTTATTCTTTACCATTCTTATTAGGGTCGTGAAAATTTCATGGCCTTCAAACCAATTTGATTTGTTGCCTATCTGACAAAAAACAATGAAGGAAAGTTAAGAGACACCAACATGAATTAAGCGCTATTCTAGAAATTTGCCATCAATTTCTCCATGAGTAGAGAAGCACAGCAATGGCGAAGATGAAGATAAACAAGGAACAATTCTTTTAGAAAGCTGAAACAGAAGCTTTCCCTTTCTCTGTGGAATTTGATTGCATTATTTCCAGCAAAAAAAATTAATATGGTGTTATAAAACTGTAGCAAAAACATAATAATAATTACTTTAAAAAAATTAATTATTGAGACTGAAAGTACTACCTAGAGAAACTACCATTAATGCAAACAGTATAACCAATGGTCCATAGTTGTCTTACATCATATTTTATTTAAGTTTGAATCAATGATTGTGTACTTTCGTTTTTTTTTATGCTATTCGTGTTTTGAGACATTTTTTCGAACCCCAATTCTACATCTCTAAAAGCATTAGGTAGCTAGGTACAACTACCTTCACGTGTATCAATAGAGTAAATGTACTGAAAACAATAGCACCCACACACAACAAAAGGGAAGAGAAAGAAGCACCTCAGACAAAGCATTCACAACAGAAACACCAACGCCGTGCAATCCTCCAGAAACACTATAACCACTGCTTTCACCACCAAACTTCCCACCAGCATGTAACACCTACATATTGCAAGACCACCCCAATAACTAACTTGCATTATTTAAGGGAAACCTTTCAGATACATATTGTAGTTGGCTATAGTTAGATATAATAGTGGAACAAAATCCTCATTGTACTAGCTAAAAAAGGCTCTTGGAAATAACTGTGTAAATTTTTAAGAATGTCGTTTTGGACTGCCGTGGTGGTCCATCATCGGGATGGATTTAATCCATCCTGGTGATGAACCACAATGGTGGGTCCAAAACGGAGTTCTTAAAAATTTGTGGAAACTATAGATATTTAATCCTCGTTATAGTTAGATATTAGAGTGAAACTATATCCTCAACAAAGGATGTGACACTTTTTGTAAACAAGCTTATAATCTTCAGAACATTTAAATTATAATTTACTGGAGAGGAGGATGTTAACACAACATGGAGGCATGCACTCCCAACAGTATAAACAAATATTCTAAAAGAAAATGTGCAATATGATCTTACAAGAAACACATGAAAGAAAGGAAAACATAAATACCTCATACAAATATCAAGCAAACATAGCTAAAAGAAACAAATTAGCTGAAAATTGTGCATCCCCCTCAACACCAAATAACAAATCGAAAAACATCTCAATTGATATTGTTAAATCTGCTCCACAAATTCAAGTAGCGTGGTGAAATCCTCCTTGTGATCGATAGGCTAAGTAGGCTATAGCTACATTTATTCCTTGTCACATAACACACGGAAAATAAGAACATAATATTGTAGATGTTATCTTTGCCCAAGGCTTAAGACATGTTGTGCCTAACAACATCATAAGCGATGGAGACTCGATAGAGACTTCACATTCACCTGAAACTTGAATAACCCCTTCAAGAATCTTGGAACACAGCTAAACTTCGGTAGTGGAGACCATTGATAAACCAATGGTCATACTGAGGTTTTACACTAGTTTAATCAAAGACATGCTGAGATCACAGACAGTGTCGTAACAAAACCCTTTACAAAGAAAAACTGCCATTTGCAGAATCCTCATATAATCACAACAAACGATCAGCCATTGGAATGAGCCATTTTAAAGCAATATATAATTTTGGTAGAAATACGCAAATCATGAAGCTCTTTGACAAAAGATCCAATGCAATCCAGCACTTAGAAGATAAATCAAAGACAGGTGTGAAGAAATGCACACAAAATTGAGAAGATGCCACAATTTCTCATGTTATGAAATAAGCTACAATTGTAATGCACAATTGGATAACAAATTTCCGGTGAATTATAAGGCAGGAAGAATGATTGTTTCAGGATACCATATCAGTAATTGCAATTAATTTTCTCGAGATATTATTATCTGCATTTTGTTGGTTGTTGAAGGTTGTTATTAACTCTGCCATGACCATTATTACAATGATTCTCATACAGAGAAAAGTACTTTGAATGTGGATAGAATCATTATCATATTCTTTCAAGGCATTGATCAATTGATTACAAACAAAAATCTGTAGTATTCCAGTGTGAAGACCAAGGGAAAGGTTTACAAATAGACTTATGAAGCAGTTGAACCATGCCTATACAGATGACAAAGAGGACAGAACTGTAGTTGTTTAAAGGACCCAATTCCCTGATGTGTTAACACAGACTGCACTTTTAAACTTGCATAACAAACAAATACCCTCATGGAAGTTAAGATCACAAACTGGGTAAATTAATGAGAGATCACAGAGAGGGGCATACTATTTTTTGACACCTCAAAACAATTCATAGTTTGGTATCCAAGCGACCCAACTTCTATGACAAGCCAATACCTACAAAATCTGAAAGCATGAGCCAACCCAATGGAAACCTATGTAAAATTGCATAGAAGGCTTACAAAGAGACTTATGAAGCAGTTGAAGCATTCCTATACAGACGACAAAGAGGACAGAACTATAGTTTTTAAAAGAACCCCACCGCCCAATTCCCTGATGTGTTAACACAGCCTTCACTTTTAAGCTTGCATAAGAACCAAACACCTTCATGAAAGTTGAGATCACGAACTGGGTCAATTAGTGACAGATCACAAAGAAGGGCACACTATTCTTTGACACCTCAAAATAATGTACAGTTTGGCATCTAAGTGACTCGACTTCTATGACAAGTCAATAGCCTACAAACAATCAAAAGCATAAGCCAACGAGATGGAAACTTATGTAGAATTGCAAATGGTTGGAAGGATATCATCCCTTAGAAGTGATGCTTCTTTATATTATTGTGTGTACCTCTCCTGAATAAATTTGGTACTAAAGTGGTTGACCATAGAATTACCACTACATATAGAGCGACCTATTGGTATAGATTTTTGATAATTGTAGTGTTGTGACTTTTTTTTCAAAGTTTACTTTGAGGTAAGCCCACTTCACCCCATCATTCATAGCTATGGAAAGCCTTACAATAGCTTCCATGGAAACTACATAATTCACATTGCTGAAATATTTCTTATGATGCAATCCACCAAAAACAATAATCTGTTCTTGGATGTAAGAAAAATTGAAAGTGAATGGCTGGCTTCTTGTAGCCACATGTATCTTGACAAAAGACTTCTGCCACGACTTATGACCACTGCACAAATGACTAGGACCCTGGAGGACCTCGGATGCATCCCAGAAGCTTGGTAGTTGTTTGACGAACTAACCTAGACCTTTCTAGTCTCCTTTGAAGCCGAAGTTTCTAATGCTTCCTCTACATCCAGATGACCTTGGTCTGTCCATTACAGGCCCTTAATCCCAAGCTTGTGTTTTATGCTGATTAAAAATTATTCTGAGTGGTTTGAATTTCCACTACCAAGATCATGAAAAAACACAAAATAAAGAAACAAACAAATTTGCCTCAATAAATTCCAAAAGGGGGACTGTTCAACTACTGAAAAAGAAGAATAAGAAGTGTCCATTCGGTTCCATTGGCCAACCATCAAGGTGAAGGCATAAAGGAAAGGCTTATGGTAGCTGAGAGAAAGCATTGAATATTAAAGAGTGTTCAAAAATCTCCACTGTGATATCTCATGTTGTCTCTGACATGAGTATCAAATTCTTTTGATGTCAACTACCTCAATGTGCTTCAAGAGCACTCTCAAATGTCCGACTTCTCATCACGTCAAGCTAATGAAGGTCCATTCTCTTGATGGTCTCTAGGGTCAATAAGTCCTATCTATGGCAAATCATGCTGACACATAAAAACTGTCTATGGCAGAAAAAGTCTACCAACTTCATCTCTCAACAGATATGTAACTATTGTCTCCTCAGTTATAACTTATAATCTCAATTCACAAACTCAACTCTAAAATATCCAATTCTAAACAAAGCAGTCTATCCAAACATCACCAACTGGGACAACACAAAAAATATGTAGAAAAATAATAAAATGGTAAGATAATTCCAACAACATGCAGAATCCAGAATATCCACAATAAGCGTGTGCAAAATACCATCTGATCATCAACTATATCCACAGAATCTAAAATGTCTTAGAGGGTGGCAGCAGTAATTTTATTGCTTGTTGGAACTGCAATGGCACTATATGGTCTTCCCCAAGTGCCTTCCAGGATGGTATTACTTCCCAGGATCTCATCTTTGTCATTGAGACCAATGAGAGCATTGTGTGGGCTCTCCCTCCAATCACAAGGTACTTGTGGGTGCCAGCTTCTCATCGTGAGACGTGCCGATCAAGTGGTGTCCGTAGTTCAGGTGGTGTGGCTTGCCTTATTCGGGATAGCATCAAGTCCATAGTTTCACTTATGGACTCTAATGTCCACTCTAGATACAAGTGGCTATAAGTTCAAAGAGGTTTGCCTTCTTTTTGAGATGTCTTCATAGTTGTATGCTATTTCCCCATGCCAAATGTTAATTCGTCATTCATGTTGATGAGGACCCGTACTTTGACCTCTATCCAAAGATCTCTCAGCACTTCACTCTTGACGATATCGTTCTTTTGGGTGATTTTAATGCCCATGAGGGGAACCACCAGACACCTATTCAGGATCTTGCACACAAGTTAGGTCCTCATGAATTGGATTTAGAGTTTGGTTTATAGATAGCCTCTACTAACAAGAACTCTATCGCTACAGCATATGGAAGACACCTTTTCCAATTGGGTGAATCTCAGAGCCGCCACATTCTCAATGGTCTTGCTCATTTCCCAAACTATAGTAGATTCACTTGTTTTCCCCAATATGGTGGTGCAAATATAATGGACTATGTTCTCACCAACAAATCCCTCACCCACAACATTTGTTGCTTCCTTATCTCACCTCAACTCCCCCTTACTGATCATGTCGTCTTGACATTCACCCTCCATGCTGATTCTCACCCCTCCACCTTCTCCATCCAAACCACCCCCCAACACTAGATATACCGCAATCCATTTTGATGGTGACTACACCATTGACTATGCTACCCATCTCTCGCTTCTTATGTTTGGGCTCTACTACCTTCCTCCTCCCAACACTGATTCCATGTATGAGTTCTTACATCAAACCCTTTGGGATGTTTCCCTTAAATCTTGTCCCCACACTATACATTAATCCATATCCCCTTTCCACCACGGATCCTACCCTGTGAACCGGTGGTTTGATGATGAGTGTAATACCCGTTCATCAAAGACTTTTGTTTTCCCTAGCCCATGACCCTCCATCCATATCCATGCCATGTAGGGAGTACCATTTTCTTCTATGAAGAAAGAGATGGGAGTTTCTTGCATCTAGAAGACTTGCACTCCTTGCTAATCTCCACCACTCAACTAAGATATTTTGGCATACTCCTCCCGAGAAAAACCACAATTTCTGACATCACCTCCGAAGCACGAGCCTCCTAGGCTAGTTCCCTCTATGATGTTCCAGACCATCTTGTTGTAACTACCCCCACTCCTCTACCATCCTCCTGAATCTTCTCCAGTCCTATTGTCAGAAGACCTACTTTAAAGTTGTGCACCAACAAAGTAGTTGATTGCGAAGGTCTCTAAGGTGAGTTCAACAAATATGGTGTGGATTCCATTGCGTTTACCCTTGTCACACTCTTTAATGAGGTAGTGTTCAAATTTTCCTCGATCGTGGTCCTAACACATTATTCACCTTATCCATAAGTCTAAGGATCTCTCTTTAGCCAGCAACTAAAGGACCATTATTATTGGGCATACATTTGTCAAAGGTTTGGCCATAATGTTGGACATGTAGTTGGTAGAGTACTTGGAAAGGAATAATATCAAAGCTTGGGGGCAAGTTGGCTTCAAGAGGGACTACCCGACTGTTGAACACATATTTACACTCTAGACTATTGTTGAGGAGACATGTCACATGTCTTCTAAAGTCTTTTGTTGTTTAGTTAACTTCAGATAGACCCTTGACTCAATTCAAAGACACCTAATTTTTTAGATATTGTGAGATATCAACATCCCAAATTCTTTGATTACCACTGCTTGGGGACTTTATGAGATAATAATTGCACAATTCCATACTTTTTGCGGTCTCTAAATTTGTGAGTACCATTGGGCATCAAACAAGGATGTCCTCTCCCCAACCCTATTTAGATGACATTTTTGCATGAGGTGATTATAGCTATGATGTTATCATTTTTGTGTCGATGATGTTGCCCTCCTCTTACACTCTACCAAGAGCATACAGTAACAACTTGATGCCCTTGCTCGTTTTTGTGTTGCCCTCCTCTTACACTCTACCAAGAGCTTACAGTAACAACTTGATGCCCTTGCTCGTTTTTGTCAACTTCAACAACTTGTGATCAACCTTAGTAAAATGTTGGCGAAATAATTTGCCATGTTGCAAATTTGAGTTTTCACCAACGCCCTAGGGCTAAGCCCCTCCTTGTGTGTGGGGAGGCTCCCATATTGAATGTAAACTACTTAAATTTGTGGGGTGGCCAATAGGTCGGGGATCACACAGGAATACTCCACTGAACTTGTGGCAAAGTGCTTGTACTAGGTACAAGGGACGAATTTGCAGTGAAGAGAGGTAGAGGGGTGTTGGGGAAATAAGGAGAGAGAGGGTTACTGTTGTGAGTATGCTTACAGAGTTCACATACAATAACCAGAGTAGGTCCACATTCAATTAGAAGAATACAACAATGCTAACAATGATAAGACTAACAAATCATAGACACGGAATTCCATTAATTCATTTATCAAAGGCGCAGACACCTTTCTTGGTTTTACAAAATTATCATGTATACAAAGTTAGAAAGTAGAGAGAAAGAATAGAGGAACCTAAGCAAAGGAATAGAAGAATTGCAGCTTTTATTGCTTGATGTAGTAGTGGTAAATCTCAACAACATACAATCAATCAACAATTATCAACACTCTTGGAATGGAAAATCCATTCCAATTTATAGCATTACAAATTGTCTCTTTCATCTACCCCTACATGACTTTTCACCTATCTGCATCACTTGTGACCTTTCATATTCCTAGAAGGTGAGTATTTTTCTTTTTGAGTGAAAAAATACTCTTACAATGTTGAATTGAGGGTCACTTAAGTAAATAGGACGAAATAAGCAAAAAGTACATTTTTAATGAGAAATTTAGAACATGGAGAGTGAAGAAGGAAGAGAGAGAGAGAGGGATTGAAAAATCTAATGAATATGAAGTCTTTGTTAATGTAGAACTAGCCAGTTCATGATCCTCTGAAGGAGAGTTCCTGGAATGAGCTCACATGCCTTTTGAATTCTCTACTGAATCAGAGTGTTGTGGGTGTTACCTTTTCTTCTTTTGGAACACAAATCTAGCTCAACACTTTGATCCATGTCTTGGGAACATCATTAATATCATTGCATTGATTAAACCATTCATTGTGGGTTTTTTCAATGTTAGAAATAGAACCTATGATGTTTGCAAGAGACTCCAAAGTGTCCTTGTTGAAGGAGAGAGGATCACTTGCCTCCTTTTAGACTAATTATTGAAAATAACCAATGAGTTCCTCCGATGATGAATTCTCAGTGAGTGGAAGGGATCTAAGTTCCTGAACACAGTCACTGACATCATCCAAAACCTTGAAGGCATGTTGTTCACTAGATTTAATTTTAGAGATGACATATTCTATTGTGTCGTATATGACATTCATTGTGCAGATCAAAACTGGGGACAAGTTCTCAAAAAATAGATGTAAACACATTCCTACTCACGAGAGTATGGGAATCGAGGCAACTCATCTCGGACACAAGTGGTAACACCTCATCCCAATGGATATTATCTTTTTCAAATTCTTCCCTTGTTTTCTTCACTTCTGATAATGGTGGAAAGAACATACTTGAACAGAGAGAACTTTTGAGATCAAAGCCTTTACTTTTTCAAGAATCTTCTCGATCCATTTGTTACTAGATTTCCCTTGCATGATATGCCCACTTGCAATTTCTTGACCATCTCAAGGTCAAAGCTACTAGATCAGAGAAATGTCTTCCACAAGACAGGAGGAGCCACTGAATTGGGATCCAAGAAAGTTTGAATGTAGGAAGTGAGATTTCTGACATGCTCCTCTAATTGATCAATTTTTCATTTGTACTCCTCATTTTGAGAAAGTATGCGGGTAGAGGATTCCTTGAATAAATGTGGATCACCTTCGTGTGTATCTTGACCCAATGAGATGTGGGTCAACTCATAGTCCTTATGAGTCATTTCCTCTATAATTTTGCTACTTTCAGTTGGGAAACCTCTACATACTAATTATTGGAAATTCCACTAAGAAAATTGATATGTTACTTGTGTCTTCCTATCTCGTTTGGTCTTCAGAATCTTTGTGATGGCCCCAAGGTCAGGCATTGCAGCTTGTTGAGTTGTCCTTGGTTCACTTACGAGCAATTCTTGGATCCATGGGAGTGTATCTCCCAGAATAGATGCAATGTTAGCCACATGAACATCTTCATAAGCTTACTGAGGGATCACATTTTGCTCATTATGGGAAGGTTCTGCCACCAAAGAAAACATACTTGGATGCCGATGAAGGATGGGAGGCTACAATGGATCAATCTTACCTGGATCAAGAAGAAGCTCTATGGTATTTTTGATTAATATCACCTTCTTATGAAGCTTCCTAGAATAGGGAACCTCTATGCGCCCTCTTTTCGTTGTCTTTCTTTTTGAAGATTCTTGTTCAATGGCCCTTGGTAGCACTGAACTTCTAAAGTGAGATTTTGATTGCAATGTTTCTTCCTTTTAAGAGTGGCTACACTACCAAGTGTTTGATTGAGTGTTTAAGAACACTATTATGCAAATGACATCAAGTGGAATTGAGGTGATTTCTACATTCTTGAATACATGGTGCTTCGCACGAGGATCATCTATTTACCTTTCTCAACTCTAGAATTAATTCCTGAATGAAATCAGAATTAGGGAAAGCTTACATACCTTCTTGCTCTTATGCTTCCCATGGGAAAATATGATTTCTTGATTCTTCACACATGGTGGCCTTTGAGTGTCTTGATAGCTTGATTAGCTCATTCAACTTGCTTCTTGGAGAGATGATTGACAGGTTTGGGACATGATGACTCTCGACATTCTCCATGAGATTCACATTTCAGTCTTGAACATGATGAATCCTTTTTTCACTTCATAATTCACCTCCTTGAATGAGATGTTACTTGAGTGAAAACATGCCTATAACATCTTGACACCATTTCTCAATTTTCTCCTCATGTAAATGGGTTTCCTTCTCTAGATGGAAGGATTGACCTCTAAATGGAACTTGAGGAAGAGTCGTTTGTTTTGACCTTCAAATTACACTAAGCTCAACACCAAGGCTTGATTAAGTGTTTAGAAACGCTCTCATGAGGTATGAATTATTGGTGACCTTGAGATGATTACTAGTTGTTGTCATATGTTTTTGCATGGGCAAAATTCACTAAAAAACAGGACAACCATACCCTAGTGTCGAAAAATTTCATGTTATACCTTTCCATGATACCCCCCAGGTCAGCCTATTCCCTATACCAGCCCTATCCTGTCATTTAAATGGTCCACATGTGAGTGTCATCCATTCCCCTTGGTGATTTAGGAAGAAAGAGTCATTCAAAGAACTTTTGGAGCAACATATCTAAAAGTGGAGTTTCAAGCAGTCTTAGGAAGGGCTACCATCAGCTTCCCAATCTAAGTGGACAACCCCTGGAGCAGAACGAAAGCTAAAATTCATCACAGAGGAGTATTCAAGAGCTAGGAACATCAAGGAACAAATTTTGGAAGATTCTAGTAAGTTTCAAGGGTTTAAGAGCCAGGTCACTGAAAGCGGGTTTTTGACGCCGAAGGAGCTTACACCCCGGAAGAGTATCTAAGCTTTAAGAGGTGATTCCAAGGGCTCCGGAAAGAGTTGTGTACCCAACAAGATATCATTGGAAAGCATTTTCAACCCTCTACATGGTGGAAAAAATAGACCAACTTCAAACTCCATGAATTTTTCCACGCAGCTTATTCTTTCCAAGCAAAGCGAGCAATCGTGAGAAAAAATGAGGTTTTTGAAGGTTTTGCAAGTAGAATTAAGGCATCGCGTTTTCCATGCGAAATCATATAAAGAAGCGTGCAAAAATTCATCTGAGAGCTTAAGTCATTGTCTTTCTAAGTTGCCCTCCAAGGTATGTGTTTCAATACTTAGTCAAATTTGTAAAGGGACGCGTGGCAACTTGAGGCTGAGGCGCACTTTTGTGTCCTCATTGTCCCTCACCATGGGGACAAGAGGGACAAAAAAGTGTGCCCTCCCCCTTAAGCACTTTGGTCACACCATATGACCCCGGCGGCTCAGTTAAGCACCTTTGACCAGTTTGACTTCCTCCTCCACCAACTCCCGCATGCTCGCCACTTTTTAGGCTGAGGCTAGGGCGCCCTTTTGTACACCCATTGTCCCTTTCAAAGCGGACAATGAAGACAAAAAAATGTGCCCCACCCCCTTTAGGCTCCATGGTTCTTCATACGACCATTTTGGGTCTCCAGGTGCTTATTTCCAGCCCCCTCCATTCCTCTCAACCAAACAATGAGCGACACTTGTCATTAAAGCGATAAGGTGCATTTTTGTGCACCTATGGTCCCAAACCAAGGGGACAATGGGGGCAAAAAACGCACCCCACCCCCTCCTCAAGGTTTCAAAGCTTATAAATACGAGAGATAGCCATTTTTGTTCATTCCCCCACATTCTTCCATCCGCTGCCGAAACTCTGCCGAAATTTTTCTTGAATCCTTCCTCCACAAATTTCATCTCCATCCATTTCCTCCATGTTCTCGTGATCCAATGAAAAGAAAACCATCAAAAAACACAGATTTTTGAAGGCTCCAAGCTTGTTCTTCGCCAGAATGACTCTATAACCCGTGAAGTGAAAATCTCCGTAACTTGAAGACCGGTGCACAGATCAACGCGGGGTTTTTCGCTATCGTCTAGTTTTTTAGAGGCCATTAGATTCCTACTGTAACATTTTGCATGCATGCCCCAAATTTTTTGCAACGAACAAACCCCAGCTTCCTCGCGACAAAATTTTAAATTTTAAAATCTCCATTTTTACAGCTCGCGTTGATGTGAAATTTCAGAGGTGCACTAAAGAGGAAAACCCATATCAGAAAAACTGATTTCGTCGAAAAGCGAGGTCCAAAACCCCACTTCCTAAAAATAGTAAGCCTCTTACATAGGCACTTGCTATTTTTAGTAAGTCTTCACACAAAGCAATTTTGGCAGAAGCAATGTGCACAGAGGTGATCCAAAAAGGCAATTTCAATGATCGGAGCCGAGAAGGGTGGAAAATTGCCACTTACCAAAAATAGTAACCCCCCTTTCCAGGTGTAGAAAGTGTTCTAGGAACCATAAAATTCAATTTCACAGGTTGTTCCAATTTCTCATTCCACACTGTAATCAGTCGCAAAGAGATGGTGGTGTTCCATGGTTTGGAACAGTAGTTTCATATTGTGGAATGAGGCATCCTTCATTGTTTCAATGATGTGCTCATCGCTTGTGCGAACAAGTGCATCATTCCATGGAGCAATCTTCGCCAACAAAACATGGCAATGTCGCAGAGGATCATCACGAGCATTGCCTGCAGGTCATTTGGATCAACATCAAAACTCTCAACAGTGTTTTTAAACACTCCCTCTATGGTCCAGGTTGTTTGTGCATCAGGTATCAGGAAGGGATTGTGGTCATCACTGGCTGGGACAAAGTGTTTAAAATGCATCTCATCAAAACTTTCCAATCAGTATGGCCATGTAACAAAAGTCACCAGGGGACGGTTTCCACCCTCCACTTCTTCAGAGTGGACTTCTGTGAGCAATGCCCGCGGTCATCGAGGTGATCATTCAACAATATTTCAAAACACTTAGTTCGGGGTGTCTGTGTGTCATCTAAAGGAGGTTTCTCGTGCTGTAAAACATTCCAGGATCAGGGTTCCCTGCATTGAAGTGTTTCATGGATCATCGGGCAAGGATCAATGAACTTCATCAGAGGCGGCTTCTTCATCGGCATTCTTTCTTAGTTCCCTCTCTCTCTTTCTCTCTCTTCTCTTCCTCCCCCCCTTCTTTCTCCCTCTTCCATGTTCTAATTCTTCGTTGGGGTTGCACTTTTTCATAATGCCTTTATTTTAATTAAAAAGTAACTTTATGATTATAGTGTAATAAGTTACCCTTATTTTATAAAAGGGGACTTAATCTTTTCCTAAGAATGTAAAAAGTCATAAGTTGTGCAAAAGCATATGAAAGGGCATGTGGGGGGGCTAAACGAAGAGTCTCTTCTCTTTCTATAAATTGTAAAGGCATCCCTTTTCCAAGGGGTTGTCAATTTTGTGTGTTCATGAGAGAGTATTCCTTGTGAAGAAGCAAAAAGATAGCACTTCCTCTATTTCCCATCTATGTGTTCTTCTCATTCTCACTATTGTACAATTTTGCTACAACATCAATGAAGAAAGGAGTTTGTTGCCTCTTTGATAAGGAGATTTGTGATACTTTGCGCTCAAAATCTTAACTTGTCTTGTTGCCCTTTGCAAAATTGTGTTTCTTCTGATATTATGTGTTGGAAATTTCTGATTAATGGTTGTAAGAATCTGATTATCTATTTACAACATTAATCCCCTTCTCTTTCTCACTCCCTTTCCTGCTCTCCTAGCAAATTCCTTTCTAGCAGGTGATTGCTAGCTTTGCCACAGGGTCAGTGGAGTGCCCCTATTGGATCCCCGGCCGTAAGATCACCACAAAAACAAAATTTCACACGCGCATGTAAACACGGAGTTGCATCATTCAAGTAGAGGGACTTAGACTCCCAAAGCGTTGGCAAGAAGTCCACCAATTTGTCCACCTGACAAATTTTCTCGCCAACACTAGTCTAACTCACAATGATCTTTTCTCATCGTTCCCGCTTCTTAAATCAAGTTGTGCTTTGCTGAGATCACTTCAAAACTGATACTTTAAGAGCTTGCGGGAGGTTTCCCTTCTTATTTGGATCACAAAACAACATCCTGACCTTGCGATGATAGCAAACAGCAACAAGGTCAGTGAAAACAGAGCTACCAGCAACTTTATGCACTGAAAACTGAAAATTTCTATTTTTAGTAGGTGGGGTTAGAAACTGCTATTTTGGGAATTTTTCATAGTTACGCTGGACACATCCCCCTCATTTTCGACACGTCTGGGACGTCCTAAACATCCTGGGGACATTGGGAAGTGGGGGAAACGTTTCCCCCACGTTTCCTACAGTGGATACATGCTACGAAACGTCTTGGGGACGTCTGAAGAGAATAGGAAACGCTTCAAAAGCGTTGGAAACGCCTGGGGGACATCGGGACCGTCCAAACGTCCCCCACGTGGTCTACCGCCTTTTAAAAAAAAAAACACACACACTTTACACTCTCAAAACTAATTTTTTTAAATTGTAAATCACTTATAACATAAAAATAACATTCTTAACCTAACCCTAACGCTAAAAGTGCAATTTTATGTTATAAATTTACATTATGGGCTCATTTCATATTCACACCAAGCAAGAGCAAGAGCAAGAGCAAGAGTGAGAGGCAGAGCAAGAGCAAGAGCAAGCAAAAGGTATTTATAATTTTATTTGCTTACAATAAGTCTTTTTTGAAAAAAAATTAGATTATATTTGCATTTTTTAGGGGTTGTTTTTTGGCATTTGCATCTACATTCACAATGTAATCATGCATATAGTTTGTAGGATTTTAAAAAATCCATATTGCATAGGGTTTGGTTGTAAATGGTTATGCTTTTTTTTAATTACATTTTTATTTCTAGTTTAAAATTTATATTATATTTGCATTTTTTAGGGGCTGTTTTTTAGCATTTGCATCTACATTCATAATGTAATCATGCATATAGTTTGTGGGATTTTAAAAAATGCATATTGCATAGGGTTTGGTTGTAAATGGTTACATTTTTTTTAATTACATTTTTATTTCTAGTTTAAAATTTATATTATATTTGCATTTTTTAGGGGTTGTTTTTTAACATTTACATCTACATTCACAATATAATCATGCATATAGTTTGTAGAATTTTTAAAAATGCATATTGGTTACTTTTTTTTTTTAAATTAATTCATTACATAATCAATCAATCATATAGTTATGGTTGTTTTTAATTCATTGCAGCAATCATCACCATGAGTTCTTCTTCTGAATATGAGTATAAATCAGAGCATGAATCAGAGTAAGAGAGGGTTGAACGGGAACTTGAGATAGGTGGTCATGGAAGAGTTGGTGATGCCACAATGGGGGAGGGTGGAGAAGGGAAAACAAAATGTAGTGGCAGCGGCAACTGGTAGTTCAATTGGTAGTGCTACCAATTGCCCCTCTCAAATGTTGTCCAAATTTGCCATTGGACCATTTGATAAGAAGAATCCATTGCAACAATTTGCCCAAATAATTGATAACCCCATCTCCAAGTCTCGAGGGGGTAGAAAAGTATGGAAGTGCAACATATGTGCACTGACTTGGTATGGCACTATCACTAGGACCAATGCACACTTGTTGCAACTTACAGGGAGGGGGCTTGGCACTTGTAAGCGCCTTTCACTAAAGCAGAGAGCTGAGATGGCGAGAATCTTCAATGGAAATACCACGAACAATGTACCAAAAGTTCGTGGTTCTACGGCTAACACTTCAATGACTCCATTGAGCGCTCATAGGACTGGCAAACATAGTAATACTCTGGCTGGTTCTAGTTTTTGAGTGTCAGAAGTGGAAAGCAGAGGGAAGAGAAAGGTTGTGGGGCAGCCCCAAATTCAATTGTTGACATGTTTGATTCAAAGGCAAGGGAAGAGACATATGATGCTATTGGGAAATTTTTCTATGCTATTGGGATTCCATTTAACGCCACTTGTTCTCCTTATTACAAGGAGGCTATGGCTAAGGTTACAAAAGCAGGTACAAGTTATGTGCCTCCTGGAGACCAAAGCTGAGGACAATAATCTTGGATAGAAACTATTACAAGGTTAATCTGTTGATGGAGGAGATGAAGGTCACATGGGTGTCACATGGATGTAGCATTATCATGGATGAGTGGAAGACGGGATATTAGATACCGTCCTCTCATCAATATCACTGTCTCTTGCAAAGATGGACCGTACTTCTTGAGAGCAATTGATTGCTCTGGGAAGCGGAAAGATGTTGAGTTCTAGTATCATATTTTTCCATTGAGGAGGTTGGACCTTCAAACGTTGTAAAGGTTGTCACAGATGCAGCTTATGTGTGCAGAGCAGTAGGCAAGCTAGTGGAGCGGGAATATAGGCATATTTATTGGACTCCATGTTGTGTGCATGCCACGAACAATGCACTGAAAGACATAGGGAAGATTCAGTGGGTCAACCAAATAGTGACTAAGGCCAGAGACGTGCAGAAGTTCATATGTAATCACCACACATCATTGGCACTTTTTTGAAAGTTTTCGAAGGAATTTTTGAAACCAGTTGACACCCGCTTTGCATCCTATTTTATTTTGTTGGAGAGGATGTTTGAGTTCCAGGAGCCCCTGCAAATTATGATTATGACAAAGGATTAGACTAGGTGGTGTGAGTCCAAGACAGATCAAAGGAAAAGACTGAAGGAAGTGGTGTTGCGGGAAACATTTTGGTTTGATATAAAATACATCATATCAATCATAGCTCCAATTTTTAGTATCATCAAATATGGGGATTCTAACAGACCCAATCTTGGTGAGATCTACGAGTGCACTGACAGCATGCTTGGGCAAATGAAGGCAGTTATTCGGGTGAAGGACCCCTGAAAGATCCCAGGATGGATCCCTCTTGTTCTCTACTGATTTTTAATCAAGCAAAAACAGCAAATTACAGTTTTATGTGTATTTATGACAATATCCCTAGTACAGATCTGGAAAGTGCGACTAGGTTCTAGGAGAGATATCAATGTAAATCACACCCAATAAAATTACTTCTAATTTCTAATGACTGCCCAGATATTTGGGGGCTGAAATACACAGAAAACTGAACTTATAACAATCCAAAATGCCCAGAAAATCAGATCTGAAGTCTGTTATTATTCAGATTGAAAATCTTCAAAATATACTCCAGAAATGATAAAAAAGTACAGCGATCAGATTACAGAATGATGGCAATTATTTGACAAATATTTTCAAATGAAAATACCTCTGAATTCGCTGCCAGATTGTTCAGAAGGGACTAATCCAACTGCTGGTTGCAAATCACTGGAAAACACCTTCAATTCCCTTTCCACACATGGCTGAACTGAACCTGGAAATCTGATGAAGAACACTAGGAATTTTCTGAGTGAAATCTCCTCCCAATCTCTTGGGGTTTTCGTCCGCAAAAGATAAATTCACAAGGGTTTTCGTCCTTGGGAATTTCTAGTAAAAGCTCAGAGCTCTTAGCAATGCAATAGATAATAAAAAAAATCTAGATGCCCTCTCTACAAGTCGACTTTAGAGTTCTATAATGAACATCTACAGCCCATTTATCATTCAGTGGAGATGCAATATAATAAAATAATAAAGATAAGAAGTTGAACACCCCTCTTCATATGGCCCATCATTGTGCAAGAAGTAACACCCCTCTTCATATGGTTGTGTATGCACTGAATCCCAAATGGTATGTGGAGAGGCCAGGCAGAGTTATCTCATTGGATGATGATGAGGTGAAGAAGGGCCTTATGAAGGCCTTTAAAAAAATGTACAACCCACAGGAGGCTTCTGTCTCGACTTCACTGAACTTGATGGGTACAAAACATCAGCAAAGGCAGACAGGGTAACAATAGCACAGGAGAAACAAGTGAGTTGGTGGCGACTGTATGGGCTTCCAGGACTGCTGCGACCACTTGCCATTCGCCTCCTTTCCCAGGTTTCTAGCTCCTCTGCCTCTGAGAGGAATTGGTCTACATATGGTTGGATACACTCTATTAAGAGGAATAGGCTTACATCTGCGAGGGCAAAGAAGCTTGTAGTTGTACACATTGTTTTGCGTCTTATGGATCGTAAGACACCTAAGTACAAACAGACCCCAGCATTACAGTGGGATGTAGATCCCGAGGATCCGAGGCAGGTTGAAGAGGACAATACTGTGCAACAGGGATTAATTGGGCTTACCTTTGAGGACGAGGATGCTAGTTCCAGCGAGGAGTTCATGGATATTGCTTCAGATGTTGATTCTGATTTTTAGGTTGATACTTGTAGTTCTCTTTTTTTGTAATATTGACAATAGACAATTGTTGGTGTATTTGGCTATGAGATTAATTATATCAATATCAACTTTTGTCACTTGATCAATCGTAATTTAGAATGGTTTTACTTTTATATTTTATAATATATTTGAAATTTCAGCTTGTCTCAAATTCAAAATTCAAATATGTGTTATGAATTTTCAATTTATGACATTAACATATTGATATTATGGTATTAAGGAATGTATTTGATGTTTATGAGTTCAAGTTTCACCTTATTCAAATCTAAAATGGTTTTATTTCAACTTATTTATATAGTTTGGTCACTATATCTTTATATTTTAAATATTTATATATTTTTTAATTAGCCGTCCCCCCGCCTTCCCCAAAATTTAGAATTTTTTTGCCATCTCGAAGCCTTAGGTAACTATGGAAATTTTGGAAATTTTGCACAGTCCTTGTTCTTTGAAGCTCCTAATCCACTTAGGTTATTTCCACTATTAAGGATTTGCTATTTTTAGAAAGTTTCTATTTTTAGTCGCCTACTTTTTCCCAACCTGCTATTTTTGGAATTTTTCCCAGTTGACCCTTTTTTATGTTTCTTACTGTTCCAGTATGTTTTGAATGTTAAAAGTTTGCTACTTTGGGAAACTTGCTATTCTTAGAGTCTCAGTTTTAAGATCATGTGTTATTTTTGGAAAGTGGACTTACCGGTGTAGGATTGCAACGAAACCACCATCATTGTGTTCTGCTTTGCACCGGGATCTCCTGCTCCAAATTTCTCCGCTTTTCGTCCGTTGAAACTCTTGAAAATCAAAAAAGTAACTTTTAGGGTTTGGAATATCTGCTTATTGTTGTGAAAAAGCTAGGGAATCAGTGGCTTTTTTGTCATATTCTTCCCAAAGGCGTTCTAAAGAGAAAACCACTGGCAAAATTTTAACCTGATCGGATGCACGGTTTGAAAGATACGAACAATTCTTGTTTTAGATGCTATGGTTGTCTTAGGAAATTTGGGCAACACCTCTAGTAAAAATTAGGGTTTTTTCAAGGTGGGATAGCAGCAACAATAGAGGAACGGAGACCTATCCAAGAGAATTTAGCTAACACAATATTTTATTTCACTTTAATGTCACCTTGTTAACTCTAGTTCAAACTTGGGTTAAATGGGAGTCTGTGTGAGGTTAAAATCATATTTTAATGGTGCAATGGGGACACAAGGGACAGTAGGGGCTCTCAAGTGCGCCTTGGAGCAGGATGGAGACAAGTGGTAGCACGAGAGCGAGGATGAGATGAAAGGGCTGGGAAAATCACTCGCAGAGTCGGGAGAGGTCATATGGAGGTCTAGGGGCTTGAGCATGTGTGTGGGTGCATTTTCGTGTCCCCTCTATCCCCCTAGACAATGGGGACACAAAAGTGCAGCCATGGTGAACGATGGATGCAAGTGGAAGCATGGGGCTAGTGTGAATGAGAGAAGGGAGCTGAAAAACCGCCTACGGAGCATGTAGAATGTCACATGGAAGTCCAAGGGGTTAGATTGAGCAAGGATCGCACTTTCTTGTCCCCTTTGTTCCCTTGGGGACATGAGGGACATCAAGGGCACAAAAGTGCCCCCACAGTGAGGGAGTGAGGGTGCACTTTTGTGTCCCTCATGTCCCCCTTGTCCCAGGGGACAAACGGGACACACGGGAAACCTGCGACACCAAGTGCTCCAAAGTGCGCCTATGAGAGGAGAATGAGGGCACATTTTTTTGTCCCCCATGTCCCCAAGGGGACAATAGGGATAAGAGGAGGTCAAAAGTGCGCCTTGCCATTAATGAAAAGCCTGATTTTACACTAGCTGACCAAAAATAGCCTGAAAACTTACTTCTTTCACCCCGGAGGCTTAGGATAATGTTTTGGGGTCAAATTTTATATGATTTTGACTCTAAAACACATTCTAAGATCAACGGAATGGGTTTCAGAACTTGAATCTGCCTACAACTCAAAAATTAGGGCCCTTTTTGTTCGGGACAGCAAGAGAAAACTACACCGTTTGGAATATCCCAAGAAACCTTCATACCTTAGATCAAAATGGATGTTCCCACCATGTAGAGAATTCTCATACATTTCCAATGCATACTTGTTTGCCTTCTAACTCCTTACGGAGCTCCCAAAATCATCTGAAGAAGTTGAGTTTCATCACCAGAGTGCTCATTCCTTGCACCTAAAAACCCGTTGTTGAACAAATTGTCCCTGAATGACCAAAACTTTCCTAAATCTTCCTAAATTGTTTCCAACACCTTCAAGGCTCTCCCATACCACCTCTGGATACTTAAGACCTTTTCAAAACTCTCCCATGGATTGTACGCATGCTCTAAAATGGCCAAAATCAGCCTTTCTAGGCTTCTAGCAAGACTAGTCTTCCTCCAAACTTCACTGAATCATCTTTATTGCACTCTTTTGCACACTAAGACATGTTTGAAAATTGCATTAGAACCATCTTCTAAGATAGGATCAAGGTGTCACAAGATGCAGGTTGGTCAGAAGAGGGATTCTGGAAGATTTGGAAGCAAGATTTCACATTGTGGCTTAGTTTTCATGCCTTGAGTTTTGCATTTTTGGGCTAATCATTTTACATGACAACATAAAACTAAGATCGTGATTTTCAATATCACATTTACCTACACATACTTGGAGGTCCGATTTTCTAGTCCATTCTTTAGCACGAAGTTTGTGTCTCACTCGCACCTTTGCAAGCGGTATGCCTCTCTCTCTATCTTGGACTATCAATGTCTCTAGATCCACTTCCAAGACATCCCTTTCAAGTTATGCGCTTTTGTTACAACCATCAAGCCTGCAATTTTAAATGGTTCATAGAGTTGGGGACCTAGCTTTGGTGCCGGTGACTAGACTCATATTTAGAGGGTCTAGACTCTCATTCTACAATGCACGATATGTTGGAAGCAAGCATTTCATTAGTGCATCGTCCAAATTAAATTTGTCACTTAGTCACTACACCTTGCAATTGTCTTTAGGCTTACTTTCTACATCCACAAAACTAGATCCTTGGGAAACTATCGTGAGAGATATCCATACTTAGCACTTTGCTCTTCAAAGAGGATTGCTTCACTAGTCCCCACTATATGTCGGCTTTGTAGGTACTTCGAGACTAGGTTGCTCCTTTCTACTAGAATCTCCATTGATAGGCTACCCCCTTTCATGTACTCCCTAGAGGCCCCTCGGCTCCTTCAAAGGACTTTGTCACTAGAGCTGCCAAAGAGGACATCTACAGACGCTATATCCGGGCCACCTAGACCTCCAACCTTGAGTCGCTCAGTCCCAAGCTTGCTTTTTACATCAAGCATTTTTCAAAAGTGATGGATGAAATTAATTATCATCCTCACTATCTCCAACACCATTGGTCCCATCGCTTGAGATTTCCCCTTGGCCAGATGAGAGTGTGCTCTCATGAGTTACGAGTCGAAATTGATGATCACATTCTCCGCCAGGACCAAATATGTCTTCTTTGCTCCTTCTAGGAGGTGTAAAATGAGGAACACTTTATTTTCAAATGTCGCATTTACTATGAGATAAGGGAAAGATATCACTCCCTCTATAAGGACTCAGGCAACATTCTATCTACCTTCAAGTATTCATTCCAGCAGTGTGTGGTTTTTAACTTCGCAAGCCCATCACCCTCTGGCACGGATCTGTACAAGGGGGTCTAGAGGCTCTAAAGCCCCTATGTTAATTACCTCTTGCTTTTAGCCCACATAGGCAACAAGCAACACTAAGCACCCTTTGGACAGCGATACTTCACATATCAAAGCTAATAGATCAGTTAGGCAGCAATTCTCTCCACATATCATTACTATTCGAACTACTCACATTTCCCAATCTGGTCTCCCTCGACATCGTGGCTTTGTTCATTCCTATCACCTGACTCTGCCCCTTCTTGGCGACATGGATCTACTACTTATCGACCCCTTGCAAACCACATGGGAAAATTCATATTACGAATTTCTTTTCTATTAGGAGTTACATCAACCTTGGATGTTAGGGGAGATTCTAGAAGAAGTGTTTCGCTTCCTCCCAGTATCTCCCACCTTGGCCCCTCCAACCTTGGATACTCCTCGACAACCATTGTCAAATCTTCTACAACAAACGGGGATGGCTTAGACGAATTCACTTCAGGCACAAACAGAGATAATCGATAAGATTTCCTTCTAGTCTTCATTGGCACATGCTTCTTGGGCTTTTGTTCGCCCTTCATTGCTAGTTGTATTGATTTCATTACCGTCTGTGTTAGTGGTGCACTACTTTATTTTGTTATATGTACTTGTATTCCTTTTTCATTTCAACCATTCTCTCTTCCTAGATATTTCGATCGTTAATTGTTATATCCTTGAGTCCCATTGACCTACATTTGGTCATTTGTAGATATTAACATAATTTCTTTCTTCCAATATACGAATCTTCATGTTCCTCGTGTCAAATAAGAATGGAGCAATAACCTCAATCTCTGACTGTGAACAACTCCACGTCCACAAATCTATAATAAGTTACAATCAAAGATGGCCAATATGAGTAGCCTCCAAATAACAAATTTCAGACAACCCTTCACAAAACTATAATAGAACACAATAGGCAATCTGGCAAGATATGTCCAAGTAAATCATTTGGAATGTCTACAACCCCAAACAAAATCAACCTATAATAAACATCCACAAATTTCAGCAAGTAGTGTACTAAATCCAAAAAATTCTACATGTCAGTCACAAGTATCGAATCCCACGATCAAACATCCAGTTGTAATGACAATCATCAAAACTCAAGCAACAAGATACACATACAAGTGTTCTTATTCTCCACAAATAGATACTTTGGCAACTACAAGTCATGTGCAAGAAAACTCCATCATCTGCACAAGTAGACGGATCAACATATAATGACTCAACCGGGTGTCAACAACTCTAATACACATGCACATAAGTATCCACAAGCTGATGTATTTAATCATCTCGAGAATATTGCCGCAATCCAAATCAACTCTCAATATCACTGAAATATCTATAAACTCGAGATTTGCAACATCAAGTCACTCAATGATCAACTATCTGAAACTCGAAATCTGACTCATGATGTTTTCCCCTAACATATGAAAGTGGATAACTGCTATAAATAGCCCCACTTAAAGGGAAGTAGCAATGCATCAACAAGTCATGGGACACAAAGACATTGTATAGAAAAATACACAACTCAATGATCGCCTTTTACGTTTCCATCACGAATCTCCATTAAGCTGCTGTTTTGGGCTTTTGTAAGCTGCCCTTTCAAGTTTTTGTAAGCCGCCCATTTGGTTTTTTGTAAGCCACCCTTTCAGGTTTTTAACCAACAACTCAAGTGCAGAAATGTGAGCCTCCTAATCTACCCTACCAAATCAACAGGAGGCAATAATCCAATCCTCATAGCACCAAATACATAAAAACCTCACATGAAAAAAAATAAATCAGTCATAGTAATAGAAAGTGAAACCCACACCAATAGGGCCATGAACACCATGGGCTACACATCCAACATCCTCGGCAGAAAAGCAATCTCGCTCCTCGACAAGCATATCAAAATTTTCATCAAGAAGATCATCATCATCAATGTCCCAATCAACATGGACAACTACAAGAACTAGATCAACATGGCTGGAAGCAACAACACAACCCTCAATAGGAAGCTCTAACTGATCACAAATGATGGCAATGATCTCATCAGCACCATCTAGACAAGAAGTGGGTGGACAAACATTATTTGTGGGAATATCGTCCAACTCTGCAATCTGCTCAACAATTGGTTGCTCGTCAAATACGCAAAGAGGCATCAAGAACATCGACATCGACATCAAATCTAGAATATCTGGACCAGTATAATCATAATCAACAAGAATTACAAGGCCAAGCAAATCATCATAGGAAACACGACCAACTTCATCACTAGACAAATCATCATCATCGAAATTGGGCTGAACTCTCCTATAATACTTGGACAATGTGTGAATCTCAAATCACAATTTGGATTGATCAATCCAACCAAAATACACATGCATCATGCACTCAGTAGGCAGATCTTGCATATAACAACGCTCGACAAAACAAGTGTTTTTGACACATAATATACAAGTATGCAAAGCTCAAAGTCCACAATTTAAAACAAGTATGATTACATCTTCAAGCATGCAGTGAATCAAAAAGAAGTGGATCAACAACTTGACTATCATATAGATTACCCCCAAAAAAAAGTGAATAGATCTTGAACGTTAAAACCAATAGGACCAATATACTTTAGGACGACACAATACTTATTCGCTGCCAATGTTTCTCGTAGTCACACAATAGGTATTTGTGGAAATGATCCACGCTGGGCTTAGACTTGTTTCTTGTAGTCACAGAATAGGTGTTTGTGGGAATGATCCACACTGGGATTGGACTCTTACAATGATTTGGAAACAAATTTATCTTTAGTTTTCTCAGTAGCATGAGTGAAAACAGTCTTAGACGTGTTTCTGACATGCTTAAGAATAGGCACGTTTGTATTTTGCTTTTGACATTATTTGAACATTGATTGTTGGCTTGACATCTAGTTGACCTTGTAATCTATCAAGTTCTTGCCTCATAAAACTGAAATTATGGCAAAATTGCATAAAAGAAGGCTTGAAATATCTCCAAGACTTGGATATGTGATCAGCTTTTTTTTGGTTTTGATTTTACATGCATGAAGATAGGATATCATTGCCATAGAGAGTAAAGCCCGTGATGCAAAACAAACACACAAAACTACTAAAACAATGCAATGAGGTCCAAGTCGGGTTCAACATATAATGCTCGAAAATAAATATATTTTCTTTGATGGATCTTTGTGTTTGAACCTCATTCAAACAAGTCAATATATAAGTGTTACAAACTTATTTCTCAAGAAGAATACAGTACATTCTTATATTTCCACTATTCAATCAACTTTCAATAGGATGCAGAATGATAATAGCCAAAACACATTGTAAAAAATATTCTAACACAAGCTAGCTTCACAACAGCATTCAAAATTCCCTTTCCCTTAAGAACAAGTAGTTATAATGCTCATTTGGACACCGAACGCCAAAGATATAACAATTTGAAGCATTCTAGTTGGTTTATAGCCTGATTTTCCTTCACCAATGCAAATTTTGGTTTCTGTATGAGTTTTAAGACTTTAAAGTTTGGAAATCACAACTAGAAAGCAGCCCTCAACAAAAACAAGACGCCCAACAAAAAATATTCAACACCTTTTCTTGCAAATTTAAAATGCCCTCCTTCGGCATAACCAATGCCTTATAACTTACACTGAATTATGGCACAATACAGCAACTTCATATTTTCTTCACATACCTCCACACAATTGCAAGATTTCTTAAAATATTGCTCTCTTTCTGCATCAAACTCCTCTTTTAATTCAAAGAATCTCTTTAAAAAAAATTGAGTTTTGTTCTCCCGTGTATTCGCTTTTCCAAAACAATTTAAATCACTAAATTTCATTAAGAATTGAAGAAGATATCACAGTTTTAATGATGTTGTCTCAGATTGACATAAAAAACACCACTTTGATTCCTCCTTCCAAACTCACACAATAAGATTTTGCTCTGGTTATGGATCTGATTTTTCTTGCACAAACTACAACTATCTGCACAAAAGATAAACAATATGCGGCAATCCAGCTTGTTATTTTCCATCCATGGCAAAAAGGTATATGATACATTATTTACAACCATTTCAAATCCAAGAGAGAAACCAAAGGTGCAGTGTGACCTTCCACCTTCCAACATGGGTTCAAGGAAGGTACTGAATGGAAAGGGAATGGAATGAATTGAAGGGAATTCATACAAATGTTCAGATACGTGGTGTAGACTGAATCGTAAGACTACGCATCTGAGATGGCTGTGGACAATGGTCGAGTTTGTTGAGATCCACAGTAGATTGCAGAGTGCATTTGCAATTGTAGGATGTTGTTGTTTCAATGTTGTTGTCTTTGAAGGCAGTAAGATTGTAAAACTGCAAAGATGGTGGAGATGAGGAAGCATGGCTTCACTCTTCTGGAGTTTTACCACATTGGGTTTCTCTACGGTAACTTCTTGTGTCCATCTTCCATTTCCTTGTGTGCTTGATATATTGCAGCTTACTTAGATTTCATGCAACTAATTGACTATCTTAAACACTTAACAAGGCATAATCAATTAATTGAATGTGTGAACATATGAGTAGCAATCATTCCTAACAGCAAACAGTAATTGAATTCATCCTCCCCGTGAAATTTAAGAACAACATACTCATTGTGCACTATTCTTTTGAGGCTTTGATAATAGTCGCATATCTGGTAGTCACATGGTTGGAGTATGAAGCATGAAATGCAATGTATGAGGCATGTATAAGAGCATGTGTGAGATTGCATCGTGAAATGTATGATATCGATGGCAGTCATCGAACTGTATAAAGCATCAAGTATGAGCATTTTAAGTGTTGTGTCAATAGCATATAAAGTGGGAATGGCATCTATGGAAACTAAATCTGTGCTTATGAATCGTACAATGGAATATCCATGTCAATTACGGATCAAATCAAATGCCAACTACCAGTCAGTTACAAGGATAACTAATACACTCAAACTTTAGTAAGGCACAATGCTATATTTTCTTATTGTGTATTTATTTTTTATGTCGATGTACTTTTATAATATAAGTACCTGACTTACATTTATGACAACTATATTAAACATTCTAACAACCTTTTTACAGTAAATACTGGAAACCGCTCATGAATTCAAGAAAGATGATAAAGGTGAAAAAATTCTCCTCGCTTGAATAATCTGCAAATGGACATGGGTGGTGGATGTGTATGTGATGGAAACAGATTAAACCCTCAGAAAGCTCAAAGTCTTCTCCCCAAACTTGGCTATACACAGGTGGTCTAAAGCCCATCATTCAAACCCCAATAGCTCAAAGTCTATCAAAATCTAAAAGAACTGTGTGCAGCTAGAATTGGTTGTAGGAAAATAATTTACTTTCTCTGACAAATAGTGAAAATAATTTTGAATGGGAATGATGAACTAAATCCACCACTAAAATATGTTGTTTCCTACACATTCCATTAACACAATCATGAACACATAAATTGTTGAATATAACACCAAAATGGCAGGCCCTCTGAAGGAGCAGAGAAAAGAACCTTTACTGATTCAAAATTAAGTCTTGGATACAATGTCTCCTTCCATGTGATTGCATAACCACCTCCAACCCTTAAGCCAGCACTAACTGCTTGTTAACTTGACCATATGAACACACCCAACACATTTCATTGCACAATTAATTAATATTTGCACTAGTGATGAATTAAAGCAATATCAGATTAACTAAAGACATGCAAATATTAAGTTTATTTGACAAGGGACCCACTATCCCTATATGGGCAACACCTACATTGAAGACTTCCAAATATCTTATCTATTAATATTAGCACTTCAAAATTATTGATCCTATAGGAGCATGAGAGAAAAGGCCTTCTACAAATATTAACCTATTTTGGCATGGGATTCATTGAGCCACAGAGTCTATGAACATCATGACATTAAGACTCTATTAAATGATTCTAAGACTTAAGATTTTTCGACTCTCGGCCAACAACATTTGATGTGCCAAGACCATTGAATATGAACCTAATTACATATATTGTGAATTTGTATCGACCCACAAGACGATGGCACGCATGACGAATGGATAGATTCTCGAGAATGAGGCAACTTTGAGAATTAGAGCACTAGAGCAATCCTTAACAATGTTGATGATGTTAATCTTGGAACCATGATGAGATGATAGATCTTGCACCATCTTTGATCACTTCCAAGTGGTAGCTGAGTTTTAAATTAAAGGTGACTTTAAATATGTGGCCCCATTTGACAAATGGGTGTATTATCTCCATTAACAAAAATGGGGGACAACATCTTGCATTCTTTCATGTAGTCTTGGAGTGGTGATGTTCCTCGTCTTTCATGAAGTTTCTGTCCCTTTTTCAAGTTATTACTTTGGCCCTTTGAGCTTGTGCAATCCTGCCTTCTCTTCATTACAAACTTGTCCCTTTTTGGAGACTCTCTACATTCTTCTTTAGATTCCACAAAAATAATGTTAGCAATGCCATTACCTTTGATTGGGCTGATATTGTTGAGATGGCTTAGGTTCCTTCTCTTTATAAGGTTGCCTTGCTTTCACTATCTTGGAACATTCTCCGACTTCTTGTTTGCCACCAAAATACCCTAAACCTGCACATTGAGGTCTTTCTTCAACCTCGATAGGATTCCTTATTCCTTGGCCATTCTTGCCAAAGACCTTTTCCATCATAAACCATCTTGAACAACTTGAAATTAATTGTCCTGGGATGCGTCTCAAAATTACCAAATGACTCATTTGATGCTTGATAAAAAAAAGTGCTATATGGTAGAGCGCTTATTATGCATACCCCATTATGGCTTGTGTATCCTTGGCAGAGGTTGCTCTTCTTTATTTGGTAAACTCTTCTCTCCTCTTCACTACTCCACAATCTTCTTGGAGCTTTGTCAAGATCTATTCTTTTGCATGTGACTCCTACAGCAACTCCTTCGTCGCACCCACGAGTAAATATACATGGCTAACCAAAGAAACTTGCAAATCTTGATTATCCATCTCAAAGTGTTGCAACATCTTTATCAACTCACAATTTTCCATTTGAATTTGCTAATTGGTAAGTTTAGAGTCTTTAAGTGTTTCTCTTGTCAAAGCTTTGCCCATGGTTGAGCTACGCACCCAAATAGCCTACACTTCCTTGTTAATTATCAGACATGGAAGCAAATACGCATACAAATCTGAAATATGTTAGCAACACCCTTGCAAAAGCCACAAGGAAAACTTGTTCTGATACCACCTAATTTGCAATGGACTCGGATATTCCACTGTACAATTTACCAACATAGACTTACATCTACTCATGTGTCTTTCCTATTTTCTACACTACTAAAATCAAAATACACAAGGCTGCAACTCAATGTTTCTACAGCTACAGCTGCCATCTACATCATATATTTATTATGCAATTGTGTGCATGCCTACATTGCTTTTACATTAAGATTTCACACCCTATTATGCTATTGCCAATATGTGTCCCTTCTAATTAATACAAAAATGGTGTAGTAAAGATGTTTGTTGATCCTTTAGACTATATAAGACTAAAGCTTAATTCCATTTTTTGTTAAAAGCAAGTACCATGCTTGTAATCATCTAGCATGTCAATGTAATATCCCCTTTTTCGAAAGCAGCAGGTCGAAGACCCTTAGCCTAATTTTGTTTCCCAACGCCTAAGGAAGTAAGAAATAAGGAAAACTAGTCGTAATAAATTAATTTTAAGTGCATAATGAAATTTTATTATAAGCACTTGAATTAATTATTAGTGACAAAATAATAAAAGAAAAGTCACTTTATTTTTATTTGCCCCTAAAGGAAAAATGCGACCCACATAGGGACATAAAACAAGGGGATAAAGAAATATCAAATAAAGTAAAGCGAGGGGAAAATATTAAATAAGAGGAAATAAAGTTGATTGGCCCTTTTGTGTGACAAATATGTCAAGTAAAGTTATAAAAGCAAGTCGCCATGCATGGAGAAGGCATCACTTTTGTATATTTTCATATCTGAAATTTGGTTGAGCTATTTGCTTTCCATTTTTACCTCAAAGGACAAAAACCCTTTGAAGTATTTGCATTAAAGGACAAAAACCCTCTATTGCCAAGGTTGAAGAACAAAAACTCTTCATCCTTTGTGAGAGAAAGCTTTATTCAAGGGTTTTCATTGAATTTCAAGGATAATTCTGAAATTCCAGCAGCGTTTTAGACCCTAATTTGCAGATTTCTGTTACATCCAGCTAGGGTTTGGAGAAGAAGTGTTGTAGTTGATTTTTGGGTAGCATTTCCAACAGTTTCCTAATGGAGAAACCCACTTGTGTGAATGTTCTGAGTGATCTAGGGCACAATTGGGCCAAATCTGATTTTCAGTTCCATAATCAGATTTTTAGAAGCCAAGATCAGCTGGTTTGCATAATTTTTGGGCTTGGGAAACTCCAAGTTCAGCTAAGTCTGTAACTGTCATTCTGCAGTTTTTATAAATAAATTCCGGCCCTCTTAGTGGTCAGAAAATTGGTGTTTTTTTTCAATGTTCTTGCATACATAAAATTTCTGATCTGTTTTGAGTATGATTCAAGTGGTTTTACTTCAGTTTTGTGGAATAATCACTCCTAGGAGAAGTCGCATTTTCCTTAGATAATTCAGATCTGCAGTATTTTATCAAATATATATTCTATAATTTACTAGTTTAGATCAGAATTGTTGTTGTTCCGTTTTGTAGGATAAATTGTCCATTTGGGGACATTACAGTCAATCACATGCTTTCTTCGGTGTTTGAATTAGTGAAGTATATGCAAGAATGGAAGTAGACAACTAAAAGACTCAAACATACGATAAATGAGAGTTAAACACAAAATGTTACCCTGAAGAAGGCAAATGTGGGAAAAACCCAAAAGAGAGGGGTTGTGTCACCTCATCTCTACTATCATCTTGCAAGATTTACAAGCCAATTACTAAATTTGAGCCTTCAAATGCATTACGGGCCTTCTCTAACAATTCCACCTCACAAGACATTGTGGGCTTTCTTCAACACTTCTACAATACTCTACCAGCTCACCATGTTGTGGATTACTTGCTTAATCAGCATGCTCGACTGCTGCTCTTAGTTTTTCAGTCATCTTGTACCTCCAAAATCCATCTAATGTTTTTTCCATGACCCCCATGTGGTATATTTATGCTAAGGAATGATAGAATAAATCATACCTCACACGAAAAGATGAAAAAGAAATTGATTCAACTTCCTTCGATCATTTGCTTCTGCTATTTTGTCCCATATGAAGCAAATTCGGCTGCAGTCACCCGTCTAGGTCATCCTGTAACAAGATGTGGATTCCTACCAAGCTAAACTTGTTATGCAAATTAAATTCATACCAGTTACCTATGATAATTTCTTCAAGTGGTGTGGGCCCCAAGATGTCTAGATCATCCCTACACCTTCTCGCATCATTCCTCCGCCTTTATTTTGCTTCTACAATCTGTTTTGCTTCTTGGAGTGAATGAAAACAAGTCTTAAAGCACTTCATTGGTCATACAAAGTTACAAACTATGAATAAGCTAATCAACTCGATCAACTGAATTGAGATGTTCTTCTGAGATCCAATTCGGATCGATTAGCTACAATCACGTATGCGGACTTTATTAGCTCCATAGACCATAGCACAAACATATAGGGTGGAGCACTCACAATAATAGTATGGATGAGACATGGACTTTATGAGAAGCCTTGTCTCATATATGTACGAAATGTCACAAACAAAAGTACATTAAGGCTCGCTGCAGGTGGTGGAAATGATATTTACATCTGACGATTGACTAGGGTGCATAAAGAATGTGTGAATATTAATGTACATTGATTCCCACAAAGGATTGTAAAAGATTGCTTGCCTCCTTGCTTGTCTGCAAATAATTACCGTTCTTATTGCATGTCATGAAATGCTCTAGTCAAGTTAGCAAGGAAGGTAGTGCAATGGTCACAGATGACACAGATACCCAGACCTTTAGGTTATAATTATTGTGAATGCACACGACAACCGGTATATAATCTTTTCATCCCACATTGATCGATTGATCAGTTAATTGTATCGATGCAGATTAAGATAGGCAATATGTGGTGAAGGGTAGAGCAGTGTGAGGCATTGTCTCCAAAAGAAGCTTAAGGATTACTATGACAGTTGTATTATATTCAAAATCTTTTTAAAAATCACAATTAAACCAATAATAACACTCAGTTTTTAATAAGCTTATTATAAAACTACAGAACTTCTTCATCGTGAAACATTACTTGCTTGATATCTTTTATAAAGAAGTCAAATGTATACTTATTTTTTATACATACCGTTAAAACCGTCTCTAAAGCAGATTTATGTGTGGCAGGATGTAAATCGGTAGGGATCTGCATCAAATATCATGGCATTAAATTCAGAAGAAAACAATGTCTATGATGTCACCAATATGACCAAAAAAAAATGTAAAAATATTAATGCTGAGAAAGATAAATTGGCAATTTTATCACTACAATCTAATGAATGACCAGAAAAGTATCTGGTGTACTAACAACTTTTGCCAAACAAAAGAAATTAAATCTGACATCATAAGAAAAATCCCAGATGCAACTAAAAAAACAGTGTTCAGAAATACAATAATGCACTTAGCTATTATATTTCAAGTCTGAAAAACAACCATATTTACTCGGGTTTACCTATATTGATGGTTACTATAAATCATAGTTCAAAACTTCGTACTCGGAAATTAATCAGCAGCCCAAAATTCGACATGGAAATCGGGAATCGGCAATTTCTTGGCAATTTATCGGCATTACTTGGAACCTTTATTGCTACATTGAAAAACATTTAAATTCACAAAATAAACTTAAATTAAATATAAAACATTGTTAGATGACATTAGAAGTGAATGTACACAATATCATAAGTATATTTTCGACCGCAAAAGAGTACAAAGTACAAATACATATAGTAAAAGCCTAGCTATATTGAATAAGAATTACAGCAAAGTTATATATGAGTTGTCCCTAAACAAAACGAAATTTGTTTGGGAGCTACAGGAAGAGGTTCAAAATAAGTTATTACAATGTTATGATATTCGTTTGGGAGCTATAGACTCCTAATAGACTGCTAATATCAATTGATGATGGATAAGAAAGTGTTGTTCAAAAACACTGATTCTATTCTCTACTTCAAGCAATGTTTCTCGAAGCCTTTTTATTATACAGTATTAGTATCAAATAAGGTTATCAACTTAGTGCAATGCTCTGCAATGAGCCCAAACTCTTACACAAAACAAGCTTATAGAGCAATGCTGAGTTTCCAAACACTTTAGTCTTAGACAGATAATGATTCATGAACAATGAAAATAAATTAAAATGATTGTGGTTTTGTAACCAGTTACTCATGCAGCTGTCCTGCTGTATTCTTTGAAGACAAGGCTTGATCTTTAAAACTCTAGGCAGTCCCTATTAAACTGGAAACCCTAGCCAACTTGAAATTCTAACAGGCAGTCACCAAATTCGTAGAGAGAAATTGCAGAGAGAAAAATCACACACAAATGCTGAAAAACAACCTATTTTCATTCCAGGAGTTTTATACAGGTCACTGGCGAGTTAGTCGCCAATTTTCAGCAAGTTACTCGCCAAAAATCAGCCATTAATTGCCATAACAAAAATCATAATTTTTTGAAATATAAATCATTTCATGGTTGTATTGTGACTTATCGCCGATTAATAGTGATTTCTGAATCAGAGCTACAAATAACCAAATATTTTAGACGACACTATTAACCATGAACAAGGAACCCTGTCGCATATTTTGGGGGTGTCACAGTCCATAGAGCAATTTTAAATAGGCGAACACTAAATATTGCTTCAATTTTATGACCAAAGTAACATGATACATAAATTCAATTCTACAAACATGGGACTTTTCACCCCTAGAGCAATAAAATTTTCGACTGTGTTTTAAAATGATTTGTTGTTGTCTCTGCCAAAATCCTTATACAGTCACAAATAACTTCTGGCCACATTTTCAAGGTATTCAAATTTTAAAATAGTGCATATAGGTCTTTCTGAGAATAAGGCATAATGTGTATTTTTCTGCCAAAATCTCTGATGACGTGTCCTATTGTTTCCTCGTTTCCTCTAGATGTTTATCCTTCAGTATCACAAGTGCTAAGGATGGGTTTAATGAAAATGTTTGCCAATCAGAAACTTCCTCGATTCCTTGTTTCCTATAGATGTTTATTCAAGCTTCTGCCCAAATAAAAAACCCAGATGTTCCCAGTTTCCGATACACCTGTTTTGGGCATTTTCAAATTCCCACTTTTGATACCTGGTGCAACAGATATTTCGCAATTCTTTATCCACAGTTTCTACTGCAATATGAAAAACCCTAGATGTCCCCAGTTTCGGATACGCCTATTTTCGGCATTTCTAGGTTCCCACTTTTGATACCTGATGCAACATAGCTATTTAGCAATACTTTATCCTCAGTTTCTACTGCAATATGAAATTCCTAAGCATGGGATTAATGAAAAAAAAATCAATTGTTGAAGTTTGATTGAGCATCAATAGTATTAGTAATATACAAGCAAACAAGCATTTACAAAATTAAAACCTCCAACCACAATTCAAACTCATTTGCAAAGTTCGTTATAAGGAAAGGAAACCATGCATCTTAAAGAAAAATTGTTTAATAGAATGATAAAATCGTACCCCACGACCATCATCTTTGATGCTAACGGAGTCGTCGGGAAAAAGAATAACATCTATGGTTGTAGCAAACCCAGCCTGAGCCTCATCAATGGCATTGTCCAAAACTTCATAAACCTTATTTCATGCACAAAAAAATGGGTGAAATGGAATAATCTCAGGAAGTATTATAAAATGAAAGTTTTGTATTTAGTGAGGCAAAGAAATTATTATATGTATTCGGGTAAAAACCAAATGATGTAGACCACGAGGTCCTGTGCTTCCAATGTACATCCCTGGTCGCTTTCGTACTGGTTCTAACCCTTCCAAAACCTACAGTTTAAAGATAAATAAAAAATTATCATACATATTTCATAAGGTTTCATCTAAAGAAAAATAAAAAACTATCATACATATTTCATAAGGTTTCATCTAACTCTTGAAAAGTTTAGTGTGTTAAAAAATATAAATAGGTCTCAAATACCAGCACATAATATGTCAAGAATGGCCAAGTGTTTGAGACTTGAAACATTACTTGTGAAGTCATTTTAGCTTTAAAAGCATAGCAGAAACAAAGAAAGCAATAAGTTGCAAGTGTGCTAAAGATATCAATAAAAACTTTAATTAAGCACACTTCATGTTAATAATTGTATCGATTATTTAGTCAAACTTATTCTCTCATTTCTCACAATTGGTTTTCCAAAGCAATTGGGTTGTGCATGAAAATTTCTAAGAAAGAACTTACCTCATCCAGACATTTCTTCTAATTTTTTGGGAAGCTGAAAATATATGCTTCGAACGCAAACCTTTAACAAGTTAATGAAGACAATGTAGATCTATATTCTAAATACCAAGCATTAGAAGACTATAAATCTTTGTACCCATAAGCATGCTTTTTCAAATTGCGAGTAAACATTAAATGAAAATAGAAAATGGCATCAAAAATCACTTGAGTAATTATCTATTGCTATCATAGTTGAAATTTGAAAGTGCATTGCATGTAATTACCCTCCACTACAAAGTTTCGTGCATATTCACATAAAAAGCAACTGACAAATGGAAAGGAAAACAAGATGGCTTAATTTATTGATAGGTTTACATATATCAACAGGGAAACAAATTATTCTCAAAAATATAACAAAAAAGGTTATACACCAAGATGAAAATTGAGAATGGCAACATGATTGAGATCTTAAGTTTACACATTAAAACTAGGTTACCAGGAAACGTCCCCAACCCCTCCGTACCCTGCCTGAAACGTTTCCGGTACAAAAACGTGTACAAAATATCCCGGAAACGTCGAGGACGTTTCCACCGCTTTTTCATTTTTAAAAGCTAAAAAACCTAAAATAAAAAAACTTATTTTTAACATTTATTGCTTCTAAACCTAATCCACCCACCCAAACTTCCTAAAGACATTTCCTAAAAACTATATAATGACATCTTTGGTCCATTCTAAATCACACACTCTTTTTTCTCTTTCATAAATTCAGTTTTTGTTAAATTAATGTTTAGTATTGTGAAGAGCAAAGAGACGTCAAGAAACAACTTGAAGGAAGAGTTTAGGAGGTGTTACTAAGCGTTAAAAGCATCAAGGAGGAGTTTAAAAGCAGATTTCGAAGGAGGGATCAACTTCAAGGAGGAAACATCAAGTGTTTTTTTAAGAATATGTTAATGTGATCAATGATCACGAATGATAGGTGCATTGCATAATGCACACATCATTCATGATCATTGATCATAATATCAATAAGTAGTTTTAATTTAATAATTTTTAAACTCTAAGTAAAGAAAATAGTAAAATGTAACATTTTCTTTACATTTTTTTAATAAAAACTATATGTTGTTTTTTTAATTAAAAATATCATCCAAACTTTGCGTATGCTCTCAACTCATGCCTATATGGTGAACTTGGTGATCAAAAGCAGAATAAGATGCATAGAGTTTTTTTTGCTATTTGTAAAATTTTTTTTTTTTTTTTAATTAAAATATTTGAACGTTGTGTATGTTCTCACCTCGCACCAATACAGTGAGCTCAGTCATCAAAAGCATAATAACATGCATAGGGTTTAATTTTTTTGTTATTTTTTAAAAGTTTTTTTTAATTTAAAAAACCGAACTCTATATGTGTCTCTCACCTCACACCTATACAGTGAACTTGGTGATCAAAAGCAGAATAGGATGTGTAGGGTTTAATTTTTTTTGCTATTTTTTAAAAGTTTATATTGTTTTTTCTAAATTAAAAAATCTGAACATTGTATGCTCTCACCTCGCACCTATTTGGTGAACTTGATGATCAAAAGCAAAATAGGATATGTAGAGTGTAGTTTTATTTATTGTTTTCTAAGTTTTTGTTTTTATTTTTCAATGTAAGTTTGAACTTTGAGATATAAAAACATAAATGGCATCCAGTTCAACTTCAGGGGGAGGGCATGGGGAAGCAAGCCAAAGTGAGGGCATGTATCCCAAACAAGATCCTAAAGCTCCTCTTTGGAGACATGTGCAAGTGTTCGAGTATCTTGTTGGCAGTGGCACTCAACCTTGGCTATGCAATCATTACAATATGTATTTCAAGTCCTTATATACCCGACGCAAAACTCATTTAATGGGGCTAATGGGAACAGGGATTAAAAGTGTACCAAGGTTGATAAGACACAAATTTTGGCATACATAAAAGAGCAAGAGGAGGTTGACTTGGAAGTTGAAAGAGCTAGATCTAAAACCATTCATTTGCAAAGGAGGGATTCAAGAACACCACCCACTCCATCAAACCATCCTTTCATTCAAACTCCAACCCAACCGCTTGAAGTTGAAACTCCCATAGAGGAAGAGAGCTTCTCACAAAAGAGAACAAAAAGTCCATTAGAACAAGCATTTGTAAATGAGAAAAGGGAAATTGTTGACGAATTGGTTGCTCAATGCATTTATGCATGTAGGTTGCCCTTTAATGTGTTGCAGTCACCGTATTGGCAACAAATGGTGAGAGGTAGTAACGAGACACCACAACGGTACAAAATCCCTAGTTATGAGAAGGTTAGAACATCATTGTTAGCGAAAGAAGCGGACCATATGTATATTTCTTTGCAGCCAATTAGAGATTCATGGAAAGACTGGGGGGTATCTATTATTTCAGATGGATGGAAAGATGCTCGAAATAGACCCCTAATCAACATCATTGCAGTATGCCTTAAAAGGGAAATGTTCTTAAAGGTTGTTAATTGTGAGGTCGAAATGAAATATGAGCAATTTATTGCTAATATTTTGATTGAGGCTATTGAGTCGATGGGCCCCCAAAATGTTGTCAAAGTCATCACGGACAATGCAAAAACTTGTAGAGCGGCAAGGTTAATTGTAGAGGGGAGATATGAGCACATATTTTGGACACTTTGTGCAATACACTCCTTGAATTTGATGTTGTAGAAGATTGGCAGAATCCAATGGATATAGGAGATTTATATGGATCCAAATGAGATTCAGATGTTTGTCACAAATCATCATATGTCCCGCGCTATCTTTAGGAGGTTTTCAAGGTTGGAGTTGAAAATAAGGAAACAATTTACTAGTTTCTAATTTTTATTTTCTTTCTATGAAATTATCAATTGAATTTCTTTTTAAAAAATTAATTTAATTTTATACTTTATTAATTTGTTTTAATTTATTTTAATAGGTTGTTGCAATAAGAGTTGCCTCTCACACGCTCGTCTTGAGACGACTTGTGAAGGTAAAACATGTCTTAAGCAATATGGTGATTGATGATGTTTGGTCCGTGTGGAGGCAATGAAACACAAAACAAGCCATCAAGATAAAATCATTGATACTTGATAATGACTGGTGGGCAAAGGTTAAATACTTGCTCAATTTTACTGAGCCAATTTTATCCATGATTAGATATGCAAACAAAGATCTCGCTTGCATAGGGGAAATCTATGATGTTATTGACTCTATGCTTGAAAAAATTAGAGACATCATACAAAAGAAAGAGCAAGATCCTGAAGAAAACTTCTACAATGAAGTTAAAAGTGTGATCATGAGAAGGTGGAATAAAATGAGCACCACATTGCATCTCCTTGCATATGCCTTGAATCTCAAATATTATAGCAATGAAATACTTGGGCTACCTAATAGGCAACCACCATATAATGACCAAGAAGTTGCAAATTGAACTAAGGCAGCATTTCGGAGGCTTTTTCCTAATACAGCTATAGCTAGTGTGGTCCACTATGAAATGGGGATCTTTGTCTTTGCGTCTAATGGTAGCATGGGTGAAATTGAGGCATTAGGTGACAAGTACACCACAACCTCAGTCATGTGGTGGTATGTACATGGCCATGATGCCAAGTACCTATGACCTATTGCCATTAAAATCCTCTCACATGTAAAAAATATTAAAATGAAATCAAAAGTTTGTTGTTTATTAATTAAAAAATTGTTCATGGTAAATTAATTTTATTACTAATTGAAATTTTCTAACAACATTTTTTTGTAACAAGTGGCTAGTAGTTCTTCAACAAAACGAAATTGGAGTACATATATACCTTCATCCACTCAGCCAAACAGAAAAAGTTAGCATCCAAAAACGTTGCAATTTAGTGTATGTACATTCCAATTTGCCCATCCTATCACACAAGACTAAAGGCTATACTAGAGGTCCCAACAAACTTTGGGATATTCATCTTGAGGCTAGTGACTTTGATGTTTCTGGTGCTACTCTTGGCCAACTTTCACTACTTGATATTGATGATGAAGATCTGGGAAGTTCTACAAAAGGAATGGGTAGTGGAGCTAGTGGGAGCAAAGCTGTCAATGGTATTCATGGAGATGATTATGAGAAAATCTAGATGATATATTCTAGAATCTAGATTATAATCATGTATATATAAAACATTGAAATTGTAATCATGTTGAATGATGAATCTTTAAAACTTCAATGAATACAAAATATTTTGAGCTTGAGTGCTTTATCTCTTATGGTCCATGGACTAAAAATTTTTTTATATATTGCGGACGTTTCCGTAACATTTCGTACCAAAGGTTTTTTTTTAAATCGATGTTTCTCTATTTCGTACCCGTACCCGTTTCCTAGCAACATAGCATTTGAAATAGAAAATAGCAATGGCATTAGGATGGTTACAGATGTAATTTTAACTAACTAAAACCAACACAGATTGACCATGAACATCAGTCATTTGTGGTTATGTATAAGTTTTCTACATTTGAAAAAGCCAAGTTGGTTGTTTTGTAAGCCTTGCCTAAGTCCAAGTCTCTTGATTTTGGGATATATAGGCCAATTCCATAATATCCATTATTGAGTACACATAGTCCAAGCACTTGTGGTGTAATGGTATAGCAGTCCATTCATAAAAAGAGTAACTCAAGTTCAAATTGCCACATTGCAATAAGCTGACCTACAACTCGACGGACATGTGCATGTAATATCACACCTAAGACTAGAACCCGCTCATTCCTAGAGCCAATTTGGGCCTAGTAAAGTTCTCAGTTACCCTTTACAAACAAAAATATTGAGTGCACATAGATGAAGCTAATCAGCCAAATAAATCCTTGATTTCAATCTTGAACAATTGTTATGAGAAGGCAAAAACTTTGGCAAAGCACTTCCCAACTATATGTACAACTAAATGTTTGTTCAGTTACTTCTAATTTTTTGTAAAGACTCTCATATTCGAATTGTCTCAAAAGTACAGGCAGAATTTTGAATTTCTTGAGTTGGTTAGAAAGGTTTTATCCAATCACAATTTCGAAGGTGCTTGTTTTATCCTCGTCAGCCATTTTAAGGTCGTCTGCTCAAGGTCAAATTATATGCTTTCCACAAGAAGTTTTATCCAGCTTCAAAGAGTTGTAAGTTATCATTCTTCAAGGTTGTCAGACATAAAGGAAAAGAATAAACACTTGATGCATACAAATTTCTAAGTCACAAGGTTCGAGTTTGCATTCATGTTCGACGAGGATAAAGTTCGGTTCAAGTTCGCCAAGGGATAAAGTTTGACAAAAAAAAACATCTTTGGGCCTATTGGTCCGCTTTTTTTTTCATTTGGGTGAAAACTCCTCCCCAAGTCTTCCGGTCTAATTTTTGGCCAAAAATCCTTCCAAGGCCTAACCATCCCGCTTGTCAAGGGGGGGAGGCTTGGACATGTTGATTCTCTGGGCATCCATCGAAGGTGTGACTTAATATATGTATACTTTATGCCTTCGGTGAGCCAAATAAGTTCAAACTTCGAGTCAACGACCCGCTTTCCCACCTTGACTTGAGACATAAAGGATAACGTTTAGAGTTGGCACGCATTTGACAAGGACCATTTTTCGGACGAAATTCGAACTGTTTGATAAAGTTCGCAGTACCGAAGTGACACGTGGCATCCTTCCTCAGCATTTGCTTTGTATATCTTTGTGTTTTTGGCAAGTCCTAAGTTGTTTGTTCCAATATGAATGCCATATGTCGTGCACACTTGAGACACATGGAGGCTCAACACTTAGGTTTGGGACTGGTCCCTCCAGATAATAGAATACCTATTAAAAGTTGTAACGAACGAGGCACGTGGAGGCCTAACGCAAATAAGACCCTTCTATACCTTATGTCGATTTAAATGGCAAGCTTTGCACCCATTTTGGAACTTGGGACACGTGGAAGCCTTACGCTCATTTGAGTCTCTGCTTGGGGCCGCGCCCTTTGAAATTGCGTGGATTAGACACGTGGAGGCCTCCGCAGCTTAACTCTATTTTTTTTTATACTTTAGTCAATCTGAGCCTGCTGCCTTTTCTCGGTCCCTGATTATGTGGTGAGCAGGCACATGTTTGAGTCTCTTCTCCTTGGACCTAGCCTTGGTTTTGCATCGATGAGACAAATTCTTAGAGATATTTAACAAAAAAACACAAGATGGTGGCTAGAGATAAGAAAACAATGATAGTATTTGGAAGTAAAGGAAACTCAATTTTGAATTGTCTTTATAAAAGAAAGAAGTTGCAATGCAGTTGATGCATGGACAAATTTCTAAGTCTTTAGGTTCAACGTTAAAAATCATGTTCCACGAGGATAAAGTTCGGTTCAAGTACCTGACGCAAGGTTAGAGCTGAAAAGTTTCACCAGATTGAATACAGATCATATCACTTCGGAAAATATATAATAAATTCGTATGATTGTCTTAATTTTGGAGAATAAAAAATGCATAAATATGTCAAGGGGGGGGGTGGAGAGAAAATATTGTGATCCAAATAAACTTAGTTAGTAAAAATTATGTAGTAAAAAAAAACAAATTCTTTTTGTTGATATTACAAATAGTATGCTTAATTGTGATTTCAAAATTCTTCAGTCCATGTACAAAAGTAATTGTGATAAAGTTTGCGTTCATAGCACGTGATCTAAGAAAAATTATTCGGCGAAATTCGAACTTGTTTGTAAAAAAATTATTCGGAGTATTTTTTTATAAAAAAATCATTAATAAAAATAAATTTGTAATGTATATTTGATAAAAGAACGCAAATGTTCATCAGTATCCATACTATGATATTGTTTTTGACTCAAGCACAAGGGTACAAATACCATTACCAGTTAGGTTACGGTATGCTTGGGTTTGCATGTTTTAAAAAACTATTAATTATGAGTAAGAAGTGGATACTCTATTATAACCACACAAGGGAAAAATTAACCTTATTGATACGCATAGAAGAAACAGATAGGTACATTACACGAATTAGATGACTTTGATATATTGATAATGACACTTGCCAAATGTCATGATAAATCAAAATAGATTAGTGGACAGTGGTCAAACTACATGGTGCACGCGTAAAAACACAATATAAATCATTAATCATCATATTACTTTTCATCAAGAGCATCAATACCCTCATGTGGTTAACCTCGGACATGCAATTAACCCTAAGGCAATTGTTTTTTGCACTAGAAAATGTTAGTGCAGATCGCTGGAATCAATGACCGTCAACCTTTCTCACATCCATGTGGCGCTAAAACAAACATTGTACGAATAAACCATTCACATGAGAGGTAAGCTTCGTAGTAAAAAAATAAGAACTAAAATAAAGTGTCAGCTTGAGAATTATGTGTACTAGTACAATTAGAGACAAGATGCCAGAACTGGGAGTGACATGTTGCAGAATCCTGCAGAATTTATGCCTTATTTAGAGTATTCAATGACTTAAAAACAAATCACTGGTTGATGCGAAGGACAAAAATGGAAAGATGTCCTTTACAAGTTTATGCCCTATGGATATGAAGGCAATTCCATGACAAGCTGGCTAGAAATGGATGCTTCTAGAGTTTTGTCCACATCTGAAACTGATATTAAAAAACTGGACCTCGCGTCGTATTCTATAACTGAGGCTTCAGTCAGTAAAGAAAGAGATAAAAATGTGTTTTTGTCCTAAGGATCCGCCCCAGTTACGACCTGACCTTCCTTAGCACGTCCATGTTCATAGACCTCAATCTATCAAGTGCCTAAAGGCCCTCTCCGGACAGAGCATTAGGATAGGGATTCATGAGCTAGTCCCTCTGATAAATAAAGGTAAGCCTAAACAAGGCACTGGAGCTGCCTCTAGGATGTGATAGACACAAGGCGGCTATGTGCTCCATATTTATGAGTCGCATTTTAAGCCGTAGATGTTATCGAGCTGGATAGGACCTTTAGGCACTAACAATCAGATTGTGATGGTCGAAGTCTTTTACATGCCATGCTATTTCTGCAAGGAAAACATGACGATGCCTAGCACCTTTAGGACCTTTGGCAGAGTGTCAGTGACACTAACTCCTCAACCTCATAAAGTCAGCCAAGTGCCCTTCCGATCTCAGAGATTTCAACCTGGGATCGAACATCCTTTGCACCTGGCGGATGCAGTACTTGGCCACCTGGATAATGATGAAGAAGATACCTGTACCAAGGATAAGTTTTTTTTGTGTTCGCGCTACAGACATCTCATGGTCAAACCAGACACTCTCTAACCACTACAGCTAGGTAAAGTGGAGCTCCCATGAAAACGTAGGTAGCCAACATCCACCATTACTGTCAAGATACTAAACCTCACTCTATTCAAAATGACCGGGATTGTGATGGGAATTAACCAGACTCTGCATCCTACTCGCCATTCAGAGTCTAGTGATAATAGACCATAAAAAACAGGCGAGATCTTCACTCGTGACGTTCTTGTGATCCTGAGGATTTATGAAAGTCTCTAGTTTATATGTGTGCTTGACAGTTAGCTTGCCACTGGTGTTCACTGAAGCCTATATGAGGCCATAAATTTGGCTAAAAAAAGAGGTTATTGGAACTCTCAGAATATGCTCATAAAAGTGCCCATTTCTATGTGGGCGGTTCTGCCGCGATAAAAGCAATTTTGCCCAATGTCGCCCTTAACACTCAGCCGTTGGATTTCACAAAAAAAACTCATAATTAAGGCCCTCCGCCAACTCTCTTGGTGTAGCAGTTATTTTCCATGTATTTATGTTTATCAGCAACATGGAAAAATTTCTCCAGTATTTTCTGGTGAAATTCATCATGTCTGTAGGAAGTACCTAGCAGTGTCATTAAACTAAGTTTTACACGTGAAACATAGACGCCTCACAATGAGATGGACATTTGACCTGCTATTCCAAAAGCCCATGGAAACAAAACAGCGTGGAAACACCCATACAATATATTAAAAAAAATATAATTACATATAAAAAACCGTATTTGATACTTACTCTTTGATCTTGAGTCAGTAAAAGTATGGGAGTATTGGGATTTATAGTCTTTTCAATTTGTGTTTGACCATGGTTAGAGCTGTGTTAAGGGTAGGTTAAGTTTGTTTGCAGGGTTCTTGTTGGCTTCATACTTGAATCTCTACAACTTCGTGGCAGTCGTCTTGAACTAGTTTTCTCCTCGGCACACAGCTCCAGATATGGTATCAGAGCGAGATGAGCTGAAAAACGACTAAACTTGTTTTCATTGTCGTGGTTTACTTTCAAGCACATGTCAACAAGCCTTTCCATGTGAAAACATTTCAAGGCCAATTTGAGTGCTATGTGCATTTGGTACTTTGTAGCTCGGGTTTTATCGCTGACTGGTTGTGCTCATCCTAGACATTTCTCATGCATGGTTCATGGTTTGAACATACTTTGTATTGGTCATTGAAATCATCAAATATCAAACTATTGTGTGGGTGTGATTGCATTGGATTTTATCAGGCATGTGCCTCAGTCTCACTGCATTGTTGCCCAGCTTCTACAGTCGACCTCTAGATTTTGGCCGTTACAGGGTTTTTGTCCATGCAGAAATTATAGCCTAATATTTAGGGATTCTGTAGTTAGCATTTAGGATTCTGTAGCTAGCATTTAGGGAAGTTATTTTGTAATTGACAGCACATTAGATGATATGTGTATGTGCTGGCATATGTTGTCCATCTGTAGGATGAAGAGTAGAGATAGGGTAGTTTGAGTTTGAGTTTGAATAAGACTCTGTTTACTGTTATTCTATAAAGATTGTATTCTCTGATTTAGCAGAGCACAAGCAAATAAGAATAAGAAATAGATCAAAACCTGCAGTTGCATTTCTGTGTTCTGTTTAAGAGTGCTAATAATTTTCATGGTATCAGAGCAGTGTTGGTGAAGTGTTGCTGCAGAGAAGTATCAGAAGTTTAAAGACAGAGATATGGCCACATTTGTTGCAGGAGATCCTCACAGGATGGTAGAATGATTTGATGGCATTGGATTTAATCTCTGGAAGCTCAGAATGAAGATGTTGTTGCTGAACAAGGATCTACTCAATATAGTTGAAGGGACTGAGACTAAACCCACCCAGGATGCAGATCTGATCAGTAAGTGGGAGTCAAAGGAAGGTAGGGCTCGTTCCTGTATACTTTTAAGTTTGAGTGATAATGTGCTTTTACATGTAAGTGAGGCAAAATCAGCAAAGGAAGCTTGGGATCAATTAATCAAGTTATATGAATCAAATGATGTTAGCACAAGATTATATCTTAGAAGAAGATTTTTTCAGTTAAAGATGCAGGAAACACAAAAAATATCAGATTTCACAAATCAGTTTAAATCTCTCAAAAATCAATTGGCAGCATGTGGATCAGTGATTGCAGAAGAAGATGTTGTTATGTCGCTTCTTGGGAGTTTTCCAGAATCCTATTCTGGACTGGTAGTAGCGCTAAGCACCCAATCCAATTTGGATTTGACAAAAGTAATAGCAGCACTACTTCAAGAAGAAATCAGAAGGAAGGATGGGGGCATGAATGATGAGAATCCTACAACACTGTTTTCAGCAGGATATAAGGGCAAAGCAAAAAGGAAGAGTGACAACAAATCTCATCCCTCCCAGTCCAATGTCTCAAAGAATGGTAAAGACACAAAGGAGGAGAAAAATAAGGGAAATTGCTTTCATTGTGGAGCTCCTGGGCATTTTAAGAAACAATGTCGAAAGTGGTTAGCATGGGTAGAAGAGGTAAAGAAAAGGAAGGTTGCTGAAGCTAACATGACCTCAAGCAATGACCAAGAAAATTTGTTTGCGGTTGTCACAACCCCAAGTTCTGATGTTTCTAATTGCTGGTATTTAGATTCAGGAGCAACTCAGCATATGACACCTGAGAGAAGTTGGTTTATGGCATATACAGAAGCACCCAAGAGTAAGACTGTCAATCTTGGAGATGATAGCAAATGTGAGATGATCGGAATTGGAGATATTCCATTGCAAATGCCAGATGGTGGATACAAGAAAATCCAGAACATATGGTATGTACCTGCTCTAGTAAAAAGTCTTTTATCAGTGAGCAAAATTACCAATGCTGGCATAATTGTACAGTTTGACAGCAAGGAATGTGTCCTAAAGGATGTTGAAGGAGTAATTGTTGCTACGGGAATCAGAGATGGCAATCTGTACAAGTTATGTGCAGCAGTACCTGATGTGGTGTTAACAACAACAAATAATGAAATATCTGATTCAGTTCTTTGGCATCATAGATTCGGACATGCAAATCCTCATTCTCTTCGAATATTAAAATCAGAGCAGCTTGTGGAAGATTTTAATTTGCATCTACCAGTTGAGTTGGGAGTGTGTGAAGGTTGTTGTTTAGGAAAGCAACATAGATTCCCCTTCCCAAAGAAAGGAGCAACATGAGCTAAGGAGCAAATGGAACTTGTACATTCAGATATTTGCGGTGCAATGCAAACAATGTCACACAATGGGGCAAGGTATTTTATTACCTTTATTGATGATTCCTCTAGAATGACCTTTGTTTATTTTATCAAAAATAAATCATGTGCATTAGAGATGTTTAAGGTTTTTAAAGCATTTGGTGAGAAGCAGTCAGGAAAACCTTTGAAACGACTCAGATGTGATAATGGGGGTGAATATACCTCAAATGCTTTCAAAATTTTATGTGCAAAAGAAGGTATCAAACTTGAGTATATTGTTCCTTATTCACCGCAACAGAATGGTGTCGCTGAAAGAAGGAATAGGACTCTTGTTGAAAGTGCTAGATGCATGCTTAAGAGTAGTGGATTATCTAATGTTTTTTGGGCTGAAGCAGTCTCCAGTGCAACATATATACAAAACAGGTTGCCAACTGCTGCATTGCATAAGAAGACGCCTTATGAGGCATGGCATGGAAGCAAGCCAAGTGTCAATGATTTAAGAATTTTTGGTTGCATAGCATATGCACATATACCAGATGAAGAAAGAAAGAAGCTAGATGACAAAAGCAAGAAGTGTATAATGGTTGGATACAGTTTGAATTCGAAGGGATATCGAATTTATGATCCTATAACACATGAGATTCTAGTCAGAAGAGACGTCATTTTTGACGAAAATTCAGTTTTGCACAAATCAACAGAGATGGAAAATGATAAGGATTCAGAAACAAGGCCTTATGATTTCGGATCTGATGAAGAATCTGAGGATGAGAATTCTACTCCAGCAAGACCATTACAAGTTGCAGCCACACAGCCCATAGGAGATGAACAAGGAGAGCAGCAGCTTCGTAGATCAACAAGACTACGGAAACCCACTCAAAAGGCATCTGAATCATATGCACTTAGTGTAGAGGTTGATGAACCACTCAGTGTTCAAGAAGCACTTCAAAGTATTTATGCAGCAGATTGGAGGCAAGCAATGAATGTTGAATATGAATCGCTCATAAAAAATCAGACATGGGAACTCACGATTCTTCCACCTGGAAGGAGAGTGGTTGGATGCAAGTGGTTATTCAAACAAAAGTACAAGTCTGATGGGTCGATAGACCGCTACAAGGCTCGATTGGTGGCAAAAGGATACACCCAAATTGCAGGTTTGGATTATCATGACACCTTTTCTCCTGTAGTCAAGATAACATCCATCAGAATTCTGTTAGCAGTGGCAGCAACCTTGGATCTTCATGTACATCAGCTAGATATAAAAACTACATTTTTAAATGGATTCTTAAAAGAAGAAGTTTATATGGAACAACCAGAAGGCTACATACAAGAAGGAAAGGAGCAGTTAGTATGCAAGCTTCAGAAAACATTGTATGGACTGAAACAGTCTTCAAGAGCATGGTATGAGCGTATTGATGGGTTTCTCCAAAATGAAGGATATGTAAGTTGCAATGCTGATTCAAATGTCTACATAAAGCATATTGGTGAGTCTCTAGTCATCTTAGCTTTATATGTTGATGACACCATCATTATGAGTAATGATTTTAAGATGTTAGGCATGTTTAAGTCTCAATTAGCTGCAGAATTTGAGATGACTGATCATGGTGAGATTCATTATTGCTTGGGCATTCATATTTTAAGAGATAGGGAGAAGAGAAAAATCCATCTTAGCCAAGAGAGGTACATTAGGAACATTCTCAAGAAATTTGGGATGGAAAATTGCAAGCCAGTAAGTACTCCAATGGAAGTAGGAAACAAACTTTCATTGGACATGTGTCCCAAAACACAAGAAGAAGAAAGTTATATGAGTATGGTTCCATATCAAAATGTTGTTGGGAGCCTAATGTATGCAATGGTTTCTAGCAGACCTGATATTGCACATGTTGTAAGTATTGTGAGCCAATATTCCAGCAATCCTGGACCACAACATTGGGCAGCAGTTAAAAGAATTTTTAGATATCTACAAGGAACAACTAAACATGGAATAAGATTCAGTGGGAGTTCAGAAAATTCTCTGCAACTTACTGGGTATTGTGATGCAGATTGGGTAGGGGACGTTGATAGTAAAAGATCAACTTCAGGGTTCTGTTTTATCCTTGGTGGAGGTGCAGTTTCGTGGGCAAGTAAGAAACAACGATCTGTTTCTCTCTCCAGTGCAGAAGCAGAATATATAGCAGCATGTCAAGCTGCAAAAGAATTGATTTGGTTGAGAAGATTGTTGCAGGACATCGAGGTTACTCAATCCCAACCAACAATATTAAAGTGTGACAGCCAAAGTTGCATAGCCATGATGAAGAATTCGAAGTATCATGGGAGAGTTAAACATATAGGGATACAATACCATTTCATCCGTGAACAAATTGAGAACAACACTATCAAAATGGAGTACTGTGCAACTGAGATGATGGTGGCGGATGCATTGACAAAGGCATTACCAAGAAATAAGTTTGAGTTTTGCAAAGAAGGATTCGATGTGATACAAGCTGGTTGACAAATATTTGGCTAAGTGGGAGTGTTAGACATGCAGAAATTATAGCCTAATATTTAGGGATTCTGTAGTTAGCATTTAGGATTCTGTAGCTAGCATTTAGGGAAGTTATTTTGTAATTGACAACACATTAGATGATATGTGTACGTGCTGGCATATGTTGTCCATCTGTAGGATGAAGAGTAGAGATAGGGTAGTTTGAGTTTGAGTTTGAGTTTGAGTTTGAATAAGAGTCTGTTTACTGTTATTCTATAAAGATTGTATTCTCTGATTTAGCAGAGCACAAGCAAATGAGAATAAGAAATAGATCAAAACCTACAGTTGCATTTCTGTGTTCTGTTTAAGAGTGCTAATAATTTTGATCGATGAAGTGTGCTGCCACTCCAAAATTGTAAGTCCGGACCAGGTGGTCCATGAAAGGTGATCAATTTCAAAAATGCAAAATATTGAATCCTCCTATTTAAATTGGACCATCTACTATTTTGGAGTAAAATTACCAACACCTATCTGAGAGGGTGGCTGATGGCGTGCAACAGAAAATTATGATTTCTAATGCCATGCAGCGGCAGAGGAAGACTTTTCTATTACTTTTGTGGATAAACTAATTAATGAATGGATCATAATTCAGCTAATACTTCTAAAACTGTGTATCGGAACTGAAAATATAATCGGGACCATTTCGCCGCAAAAAGCTCTTAAACTTTAGTGAACCTACTAAGGCAATGGTTCTATGGAGGGGGGTCGACAAAATTTTCTCATTGGGTGGCTGCTAAGAAAATTTGGAGCCAGTTGCAGTATTGTAGTTCCATACCTTATGAAATTATGTATATTCGTGGGAGTGATTTTAATCATTAACCAAATGACCTTCATAACTCACAAGCACCATAAACATTTGTCAGTAGGGGAAGAAAGGTGAACATCATTCACCAATTGGGGCTTCTCACTCCCTATCCTCTTTCCTTATTGGTAAAGTTTTAGTGAGTGTAGTGCGTAACAAATCACCATTGTCTCACAAGAATTACCCATGTGAGATTATAACTTAGTAAATTTTAGGTTGTGGTAATAAAATTTCCTGGTATAAACTTCAATGCTGCAATTTGTCATGTAGAGATTTGGTGTTTTCCTGGGTTTTTTTACATTTTTAGATTATAGGGCACCTGCATAGAAGTTTGTGCCGTGGCACCCTCGCCGGCACAATGAAAAGAGGGTCGTTGGAAGTTTAGGGAAACCACTTCCATTCGATTACTATATCAATCTTAAATTTCAGGATAACTTAAAAACAAGCTAACAGCTGCATTGAACTTGAAAACAAGCTAATAGCCGCATTGAATTACTTAATGTGTTGAAGATAGTAGAAAGAAATACCTGGTGGTGAAAAAAAAGCGTGGGGCGTAAAGTGTTTTAGAAATAGGAGAGAAAGGAGAGCTCCTAAGCCTGCAGAGACGAGTGGCAAGCAGGCGCAGGGATGGAGGAGGAGCCTTGAGAGGAAACATTGTGGTTGAAGGTGCAGTGCAGTGCATAGAGCGGGAGCTTTTCAGTGGCCAGAAAATGCAAATGCATTCAATCCCGCCGCTTAAAATTGAAAAACAAAATTAGAAACGTAAAACAAATAATACGTTCCCTCCTTTGGAACTTTTTGTGTGACAGCGGAATGTACCCTAACAATTTATAATCGACCGTGCTGGAGTTCAAATTTTGTGGGCGAGTCCAAATTTCAATGTGAGGAGTAATATATATTACTTTAAAAAAAGGTTATAATAAAAAGTATTATAAATATAATAATAAGGGTAAATATAAATATATATTTTATAAAAATTAAGAATATTTTTTTAAAGAAGAAGAAGAAAAAGTTGTAACGTGTTAGGTTGTGGAGCCTCTTTTCATGTGTGAAAGTGTTGAAGACTGTACACTTTTCATGTCGCCCCTGGTAGCAGAGGTTCGGGGGCACAGCCCAAAAAAAAAAAATTGGGCCTTAAAACGTGCCCGATATATCGGGAAACGTGATTTTCTCATATGGGCGGAATTTTGACCTATAGGTTTATGGGACGGTTTTTGCCCATGGTTTAGTAAAACTACTTAAATAGTTGTCTATTTATATGGTTTTATGCATATGATAGAGATATAATGTAAACATTGCAGATGTGTTTTGAATTCGGCTATGAATTCTGTAGAGTTTGTTGAGCATAGCTCCAAGCGGATCTAGGTATTGTATTGAGAGAGCGGTGGCTTGTAATAAAATCTGAGCAAGTGATTCTTTGTGGACGTAGCCCAAATTGAGTGAACCACGTTAAATATTGTCTCTTTGTATTGTGTTATTTTATTCTGCACTTTTATTTGAGATCTGTAATAATTTTTGCATATTAGTTTCTACTGTTGTGATTCTGTGAGGGATTATTCTGCATATTTTATCCCTTATTTCCTAACAATTGGTATCAGAGCTTGGTTTGGTTTACTGAAGTGTTGAATCACAGGGAAAGTTTTATCTTGAGTGGGAGCTATGGTAGATGATGGAAGATCTAGAGTTGATAAATTTAACGGGCAGAATTTCAGTCTTTGGAAGATGCAGATGGAAGATTACCTTTATCAGAAAGATCTTTATACTCTGTTGTCTGAGAAGGTGAACAAACCCTCGAGCATGACAGATGCGGAATGGGATTTGTTGGATAGGAAAGCACTTGAGACAATCTGGTTGTGTCTTCCATCTTCGGTATTATTTACTGTTTCAAAGGAAAAGACTACAAAAGAACTGATGGATGCATTAGGGGAGTTGTATGAAAAACCCTATGCCTCAAATAAGATATTTTTAATGAAAAATTTGTTTAATATGAAGATGTTTGAGAATGGTTTAGTAGCAGATCATCTAAATGATTTTAATACGGTTGTAAATATGCTAACTTCGGTTACAATAGAATTTGATGAAGAAATTAGAGCTTTATTAGTTATGTGCTCTTTACCTGAGAGTTGGAATAGCCTAGTAATGGCGATAAGCAACTCGGTTCCAGCTAACTCAAAGGTGAAGTTTGAGGATGTTGTAGGGGTGTTTCTAAGCGAGGAAATGCGAAAAAAAAGCTCTGGTGAATCTTCTACTTCAGGGAATGCTTTGACAGTGGAAACTAGAGGGAGACAGAAGAATAGAGGAAACCGTGGAAAATCAAAGGATCGGGCAAGGTCAAAATCTAAAAGCAAGATAGTATGTTGGCATTGTGGAAAGTCTGGGCATGCAAAGAAGGATTGTTGAGAGCTTCGGGACAAGGAGAAACAATAGGAAGAAAACAATGAGGCAAATGTGGTAACGGGTAATGTATGTCAGGATGCTTTGATTCTTTCTTTACACAATATTACTGAATCTTGGGTTTTAGATTCGGGGGCTTCTTTCCATGCTTCTCCACATAGGCATTATTTTGTTGATTATGTTCAAGGAGATTTTGGGCATGTTTTTCTTGGTGATGATGAGCCTTGCAACATAGTTGGAAAAGGTTCTATTCAAGTTAAGATGCAAAATGGGAATACTTGGCTATTGAAGTATGTCAGACATGTGCCTACATTAAGATGAAATTTGATATTAGCAAGGCAGTTGGGAAGTGATGGTTGTACTGTGATATTTACAGCAGCCTCTTGGAAGGTTATCAAGGGTGCTCTTGTGGTGGTAAGAGGTAAAAAGGTTGAAACCTTATATTTAGCCACTTATAGCACTAATTTTTGTAATCTTGTGGCTTCAGAAGTATATACAACATTATGGCACTATAGGTGTTAGGAAAATGGAGTAGTGCTCACATATTTGAGCAAATATATATTTGTGATTATTATTATTAATGTGTAATGTGTAAACCGTATATAGTTGTATTGTTATAGATTTGTTATTATAAACAAATCATAACAATATTCTTGTTTTGTGAACTCACGTAGAATAGGAGTGTTGTTGAGCAACCTCCATATTTATAGGAAAGCTTACTCCTATATATATGTTATTATGAATGTATGAAAAGACTGAAGAGATGCTGAATACAATATCAGATAATTATTATTTTGCTGTGATGAAATTCGTTCTGCTCTTTCATGTGGTACCAGAGCAGGCTACGGTCTGTGCATATGCCGTTTAGTGGAGATTGTCATGCTTGTTCAGTTTAATTCATTTCCTTCTAATCGGAAACACTGTCGAAAGAAACTGTAGAAACTGGAAGCGTGGTGGTGGATTCTACATATGTATTATGCGCCCTCATGTAGACGTTTGCATATATGGTCGGCACAATTTAAAAGTTGCAGAGCAGGCCGCATACATAGTTTGCGCAGGTTACCACCATCATAGCTATTGACCAAGAGGTTATAGGCTGCATGCATAACTTCGACAGGCAGTATAAAGAAGTCACAACCACCGTCTTAGCCAGTATAAAGAAGTCACAACCGAATGATGCATGCACAGCCAGTATTTATTTGGATATGATGTCAGATCTGTCACAGCCTTGACGTGTGGCTCATTCATGCACAGCCTTGAGAAAATCTGCTTGTTTATATCAATAAGTTGGTTATCTGTCAAGTTCTAATATATTTTATCTCTGCCAGTATAAAGAAGTTTATTATTATTTGGTTCAAGTTCCCTGATTTAGTGGAGTTTCAAAATGGAAAAGATAAATTTAATTGAAAGGTTTGATGGTAAAGATTTCCACACGTGGCAAATAAGAACCCAATTACAATTGATTGATAAAGACTTATGGGACATTGTCGAAGGAAAAATTAAAAAACCGAATGATGCAGATGAAGCAGCGAAATGGGAAAGTAAGGATCGGAAAGCAATAACAATTATCGGCCTTGGTCTTTTCGATGCATATTTGCATCATATTGATCTAACCAAGTTATCTAATAACATTTGGGTGACATTGAACAAGTTATTTGGATCTCAAGTAGGTAGTGCGGCAATGGCGCTGAAGCAAAAACTTTTTGGGCTAAAGATGGGTGAAAATGACAATATGGTTCAACATATCAGTAAGTTTCAATCCATTTTAAATCAATTATCAGGAATAAAAGCAGAGGTAGATGGAGAAGATGCTAAAGCAATCTTACTAAATAGTTTGCCAAAAGAATATTCAAGTATTGTTTTTACTCTTAGTAAGATCAATCCTAGTTTGGAAAATTTAATTTCCTCTTTGCTTAACGAGGAAGAAAAAAACAAAAGGTCTGTACCAGAAGAAGAAAGTGTCATGGTTGCAAACAATAAATCATCATTCTATAAAGGTAAAAAAAAATTGTATCATCAAAGACACGTCTTTTGTGTCATTACTGTAAACAACCAGGACATGGTTTTGTGAATTGTAAGAAAAGAGCTCAAGATCTCTTAGATGATAAGTTGGAACAAAAGGCTTTAGCTGCTGAAGAAGATTGGGATGATTATTCTAATCCTGCAAGTGACAATGAACCTATCAATTATTCAAGTGATGAAGATTATCTGTTTTGATATCCTCTTTTTAGAGGATGGAGGCAACGGAGGCAAGAGGACAATCAGCGTCCTCGAGTTCGTCACTACCTCAGAGGCCGCAAACTGCTTTAGTGACATCTTGGTGTCTTGTGTGATGAATAAGAACAGATGAGCATCCCTGTTCCTGTGTGCAGTGCAGTGCTTGTGTGTCCCCCGAGATGATAATGATTTGTACCATTGATACTATTGCAGGAAGTGTTCTTGATCAGACTGATTTGATGGTTGATGTGAATTGGTTGAACGGTCTCAATTCGTGTATTCATCTAATAGGTTGAACGGTCCCTGGATGATGTAGTTCCCACAGTCAATGTTGAGGATCGAGACCATGTGCAGGCTATGGAGCGGCATGCTGCTTGGTTGAAGATGGTGTTTTCCCCATGTTTGCACTAAGGGGGGGAATGTTAGGAAAATGGAGTAGTGCTCACATATTTGAGCAAATATATATTTGTGATTATTATTATTAATGTGTAATGTGTAAACCGTATATAGTTGTATTGTTATAGATTTGTTATTATAAACAAATCATAACAATATTCTTGTTTTGTGAACTCACGTAGAATAGGAGTGTTGTTGAGCAACCTCCATGTTTATAGGAAAGCTTACTCCTATATATATGTTATTCTGAATGTATGAAAAGACTGAAGAGATGCCGAATACAATATCAGATAATTATTATTTTGCTGTGATGAAATTTGTTCTGCTCTTTCAATAGGCTCAGTCATATGAGCCATAAGGGCATGGAGATCATAAAGATGGATTTGTCTGGATATACATAAACAAGTTTGGAGTTCTGTGAGGACTACATGTATGGGAAATAAAAGCGAGTAAGGTTTCTCAAGGTTGGACCTATAAAGAAAGACAGTAAGTTAGAGTTGGTGCATTCTGATGTGTGGGTGGCCGGCTCAGGTATCATCTCTTTGGGAGTTCAAGTTATTATGTTACTTTTAATGATGATGCAACAAGGAAAGTTTGGGTTTATTGTATTAGAAACAAATATGATGTATTTGACACTTTTTTTAAATGGAAAGCCTTAGTAGAGAATGAAATAGGTCTTAAGCTAAAATGTCTCAGGTCAGATAATGGAGGGGAGTATTGAAGCAATGAATTTGATGATTACTATTCTAAGAATGGAATCCACTGGCAGAAGACAATTCCAGGAACTCCGCAGCATAATGGGGTATTGGAAAGGATGAACAAAACAATAATGGAATGTGCTAGGAGCATGAGGATACATGTAGGACTACCTCTTTCTTTTTCGGCAGAAGTGGTGAGCACAGTTGTGTACTTGATAAACAAAGGACCCTCAAGTGCCTTGGATGGAGGCATACTTGAGGAGGCCTTGGTATGGTAAGAAAGTTGATTATTCATTTCTTAGAGTCTTTGGATGTGAGGTGTTTCTTCATATAGACAAGGATGATAGGACCAAGTTAGAGGCTAAGTCAGAAAATGCACTTTCATTGGTTATGGTGGTGATGACTTTGGATATAAGTGTTGGAGTATTAAGGACAAGAAAATCATTTGATCTAGGGATGTGGTCTTGAATGAGAAAGTCATGTATAAGCAGCAGTTGCAGGAAAACAGGGAAGAATCCAAGAAGGAATATGCAGTGGTAGAGGATATTCCTGATGGGAAAGTGACATATGAATCAGTTTAGGAACCTCCTTCGAAAGGAACCCCAAAGTCCTATATAGAGGAGGTCTTCTAGGGTAAGAAGAAAACCTAAACGTTTTTCTCCTTCTCTTTACTATTTATTACTCACTGATAGTGGAGAGCCAGAGAGCTTTGATGACAGCAATGCAGGTAGATGCTAGGAAGAAGTGGGAGCAAGCCATGGATGAGGAGCATAAGTCTCTCATGGAGAACCAGACTTGGGATTTGGTGAAGCTACCTGAAAGGCAAAAGAGAATTGCAGAACAAGTGGGTGTAAAGAGTCAAAGAGGATGAAGGAGGAAAGAAAAGATATAAGGCCCAATTGGTGGTCAAGGGGTTTGCACAGAAACAAGGTATAGATTTTGATGAGATTTTTTCTCCTGTAGTAAAAATGGATTCTATCAGAACTGTTCTTGAAATAGTGGTAGCAGAAGACTTGCACTTAGAATAGCTAGATGTAAAGACTGCATTTCTCCATGGTGATTTGGAGGAGGAGCTTTATATGCAGCAACCAGAAGGCAATAAATTCAAAAGTAAAGAGGAGATGGTGTGCAAACTTAAGAAGAGCTTATATGGCCTGAAACAAGCTCCATGTCAATGGTATAAGAAGTTTGATAGCTTCATGATGGAGCAAGGTTATATTAGATGGTGATTCTGAAACATTGCAAGGATACAAACCTATAACCTGAGGATGACAGTTATATTATCCTGTGTCTATATGTGGATGACAAATTGGTTGCAAATAACCACCAAGTATATGTAGGAAATAAACAGTACTCAAGAATCTGAGCTAAATGGATCCTTTATTATGAAGGATTTGGGAGAAACCAAGATTATAAAAGTCCTTGGTACTGAGGATATCTCGGGATAGGAAGGAACGAAAGCTGACTTTAGACCCTCCACAGAATAGTTGATTAAGCACAGTCCTTAGAACCAGGTTTAATGTTTAGGATGCTGAATCTAGGGTTATGGACTCCTTATGGCAGATCATAACAATGTTATCCTTTTTAGTTAGCAGTGCTCTGAATGACAGAGCATGAGATTGAAACCATTTTTTTATAGAAACCCCACTCATCACCCCTTGGCAAATTGATGTATGCCATAGTGTGTACCAAACATGATATTGCCCATGCAGGCTGGGAGTAGTGAGCTAGATCTCATGAGTGATCCGGGTAGAGACTCACTGGCAGGTAGTAAAGTGGCTACCAGAAACATTTGAGAGGAACCATGGGGTCAGATTGGTGCCACACTGGATTAGACACTATTTGTGTGGTTGTGTAGATTCACTACTACACAAGGTTATACATGTAGACAGCAGTAGGAGCACGACAGGTTACGTCAAAAATTGTATAACAAATTATATTAGTATAGCAAGGAATTAGGTCACGACCAAAAAAGCTAATGGCTAACTCAACTCACAGAGGCTGAAAATGTATGCTGCCATTACCTTCCCTTAATTACTTATTAATATCTTAAACAAGATAATCAGACTACGTAGGTAAAACCACATAGAGGGGAAAATTATACATTAACATTAATTGAGCACAACATTTTATCTAATATTATCATAGTATTTGCTAACTTTTGATGGATTTCATGGAGCATGAATTATATTGCTATATATTTTATTAAAAAATTCAATTGATTGATTAAATGAAGAACTCATTTTCAAATGATCAATCCAAATATAAAAGAAATAATTTACTCTAATTAGGTTCGTGAAGGTTGAATTTTGTAATCATGTTCTTATCTATAGACCAATTACTTAAATGATTTAATAAAGCATATATTTGACAACAAATCTTGCTAAAAATATTTTTGACATTCAAATCTCTTGTTGGTGAGCTTGATAATCAGCTCCCCTATTTTTTCTACCATATTCTCGCTGAAAATATCTTGAAAGGGTGCATTAGCCACTATGCTAGCAAATTGGGCCCTGATGTCCTTATAAGCATTACACTCCAACATGAAATGTATCTTCGACTCCACTGCACCAAACGCACAAAAGACACAGATTCTCTCTTCCCATGTCTCTTTAGGTCTTTTCCATCTTCCTGTTGAGGTGCTTTCTAAGCGACTCTAGGAAGAAGCATCTAATTTGGGTGAGGTAGCTCCTAACTTTGGTACAATGTAAGTGCCCAACTTTCAATAATATAATTAGTGTAAAGAAAAAATGTTGTATTCTTCTCTAAATGCTTAAATGTTGTTTTCTTACTTGTTCTTATTATCCACCACTTATCGAATTTCTTATTATACATGCTTAAGACAACATACGAGGAGAGACAATAAAAATGGCCCAAAACCTTAAAGAATCTAAAATAAGAGTCAAAGGACCCATACAAAAAATCTTGTCAAAGTGTAAGCCAAAAAAAGGGTTGAAGAGCACAACAAAATGTTACTAGAACTATAGGGTATGGTTTTGACATGATTAAAACTATAAGATATGATTTGTGAGAATAATTAAAAAATTAAGGTAAAGAGAAAAAGGAGAGTAAAATTAGGGGAAAAAAATGTGCCTTCTAAATGATCAAAAATATACAATTCACAATAATAAGAGCCTCTCACATCAATAAGAACCTAGTCTAAATCAATATAAAATTATAGCAAATAAATTTTTATTTTTGAAAAACTAGTTAAAAAACATTATAAACACAATATATCAATAAATACTTGATGTAATCTAATAATCAACACAAATATGTAAAAAAAAAACAAATCTAAAATTATAACAAATAACTAACCTTATACCAAAATTTGGTATCCCTCAATAAAATGTTTTATGGATACGTCTCCTATTAAAAAATACATCTAAGAGATTGGTGTTTGTCTAAGAGACTCTTCACACTAGCGTTTCTTCATCCAAAGGGAATGTATTAGTTGGCACATGTGAGCTGCTAAGTGAGCGGCGAGCGAGTCGAATCAGTCGATGATTGGTTTGAGATTGTAAGCAACCAATGAATAGCTTATGTACCCTCGCACAATCTAAAATTGAATTTAATGTGAAATATGGACGATCTTGTAAGTGAGAATTGCAGTGTTGCCTTCGAGCAATTCAAATGGTTAGTACTACCCCTACTCATTAAGACTCGTTGCCTGATACGTTACCCGATTTCCTATAATACGATACTTCCTTCGCCCATCAGTTTTTTTGCCGACTCTCCACCTACTACCTATGAAATTACTAACCTGGCACGCTGGTAAACCATATGACATTTATTTTTGCAATAAATTTTTTTTATACCTATCAGATTTATCAAGTAAGCATTTCAAGAGCAACCACATGAAACCAACATGCAAAAATTGAAAAAGAGGTAAGATCGACATCTGCAATTATTTTTTGAGCTGATAAAATGTCGGTCAAGAACTACAAAATGTAAAACATATCTTTTAGTATGTTATTAATTAGGTTATGTGATTAATTGGGTTATGTGAAGGCTTCTGCTAAATAAAAAATTATCTATTATTTCAAAGGTAAAAAATACGGAAGAATATATATATTCTATAAAGGATTGTGAGGATTGATTGTACGCTCATTTCAATTCATGGTAAATCAACAATATTTATTGAAATGTTGTCTCATTTGATTGTGAACCACTTATTCAAACTAGGCCTAAAGGAAAGCTCAATCACCCTGTGTATTGCTTTAACAAAATTTTGAGGAAACGTAGGTATCACTAATTTAACAAAAATATGAATTATGTTAAACCCTAAGATATTGCAGAGTCACATATGATAAATAAAATGCTAAAGTACAAATCTCACACAAGCAATAAGCTAATGAAAATTGAAACCCTAAGTGCAATAGAGGGAATAGAATACTTAGTTGATTTCGCAATAAATCCTGAAGTGTGTTGGACTGGAAAACTTATGGGCAGGAGGAGGAGATTGTCGCAGTCGAGCACAAAAAATATTGTAATTGTCGAACAAGCCTAGACCAGGGCGCCTGGACTAGGTCAGGGGCTCTTGGGCGTTGGAGTATGCTTTTAAGTGCCCATGACTACAAAAGACCTCAGAAATTGATTTTTGGTGTGTCACAAGATGATCGATAGCCTTCATTGTTGGTCGTCTGTATGTCGTTGGATGATCATTGTATTCGCTTGTAACCTGCAAAACAAATGGTATCCTGCAAAATCCTAAAAAATAAAGATACAAATGGGGAGTCAGACTAAACCCAATAGTCACCCGACATAGTGTACTTACAACCAAGCGTTACACTACATCTCAGACTCCATGTAGTTCTTGTGCATGTGTTAAGAAATTGTACCCTAGGAAGCTCTTATGCAAGATGAACTGTTGGGTTTTAAAATGGTACTTTATCAAAACCACAGTCATGGGATAGCAAGTCCCTCCTCTTTATGGGAGAGGTTCCCTTATTGAAAGCAAGAAACAAAGCTTATATACAAATCTACATGCTTTCATCTTACAGCTTGACCTCTGACATCTTGAAATGCTTTTATACCAAAATAGATTATCAATACAAATGAATGGAAGAAACTAAAGAAAGGAAAGATAAGAATATAACAGTACTTTCAAGAAATATAGATAGCAAAGTATAACCTTATACATACTGAGCAAAGCTGATATATAACAGAATCATTCACATTCACAGCATAAGACACCATTCCATAGACACAAAGTTCTATAAATCATATCAATAAGAACAAAAAGTTTCTTATTACATAAGATAAATGATCCACAGATTTCAAGTAAGCAAGAGGAGACAATAGATGAAGATAGAGAGAAAGGGGAAATTCTTCTGTATTGATTTACTTTCGACTATAATTACACTTAAAAAGTATCCGAGTCCAACATTTGAAATGAGCCAAGCTCTTACATTTATAGATGAAGTGAAAAGAGGAGAAGAAGAGAAGGAAGAAAATATGATTTGGAAGCTCAACCACCAACCATCAATTCCCCTGCAAATCCACCTACAATCTGTCAAATCTCGTTTTGCATGTCTTTGGCATGCTGAAGAAGGAAGGATGGAAGATTAGATCAAATTTGATCTAGTTGAAGTAGTCTGATCACATATTAATGGTAAAAAATATGTTTTCAAAATTTTCACCCAAATCAAGATATCCATTTGGTTCTCCATGTCTATTTGGCATGTTGGAGAAGGAAGGATGGAAGATCATATCAGATCTGGGTAGTTAAAGCAATTGGATCCTGTATTAATGGCTTGAAAGACTTTTTCTAGATTTTCACCCATCAAAGCCTGCTGAAAAAAATATTTTATGCTTCCATGGTGTACAGGAGACCAAGACGTTTCCAACAGTATAAAAATTTTCAAATTTCGAGCACTGGAGTGAAATTTATGTTCATTTGAATATTTGAATTGAATCCGTACAAAAATGGCAAAAATGTATTTTTTGCAAAATGGATCCGCAGGCTTGAAATTGAAATTGTGCCTTTAGTGCAAAAGTCACAAAAGTGCAAAAGTTGAAAACAGCTACACAGGCCCCACAACTTCACTTTTGATGTAGGTCTGACACATGGCTTTGCCTAAGTGGTAATGGAGTCGCAACTCACTTTATAATTTTATTTCTTTTGGAAACAAGGTTTAAAATCTCAAAGTTCTTCGCCGACCTACTTTTTCACTTTGAATTTTGATGTGTGCTTAACATTTGACTTTATCCCTTGGCATGAGCGGGGCCATGGTTCACTTTATCACTCTACGAATTTTATGGAAATAAGACTCAAAATCTAAAAGTTCTCTGTCGACCTGCTTCTTCACTTTGACTTTCAATGTGGGCTCAAAATTTGACTTTATCCCTTTGGAAACAAAACCAAAATGCCCAAAATGCTCCGACGACCCACCTTCCCGTTTTTGACTTGAAACATGGCCACATGTCCCTTTACGGGCCTATTTGATATTTTTTTGTTTTGACTAAGTCCTTATGTTTGGTGGGGCCATAGGTCTGACCCTAGACACATGGAGGCTCAGCACACATTTGGGACTTACCTTTGGACCTTAACTTTAGAAGTGTGCCGACCGACACTGACATTGTGTGGAGGCTTCCACAAACCCTTCTATACTTATTCCCTCTCAATTCTAACCCGAGACACGGCTCTGGGACCTACTTTTGGATTCACCCACTGAAAGAGTGCCAATGGGACATGTGGGGCTTTCCTAGTTCACACAGCTTGGGGGTGCTAATTGATTCTACCCCTTTGAAGTTATTGCCGACCCTAGACACGTGGATAATTTGGCGCTCGTTTGGGGGACCACCTTTGGCTTCGACCCTTGAAGGTGCGTCGTTGCGACATGTGGAGACTTACACCGGTTCTTGTATATTTAGCCAATTTAAAGTGCCTACTGGACATGTGGAGAGCTGGCACTTGTTTGGGGATCACCTTTGGCTTCAACCCTTGAAGGTGTACTGATTAGACTTGTGGTTCTGTCTGCTGGCCTTAGAAATTTTAATGGTCATTTCTCTTTGAGGCTGAGCCATGTGGAGGGCTTGTGCTCATTTGGGTTTTGTCCCTTATGTCTCACTTCTGAAGTTGCACCAATGAGAGTCTCTGCTAAGCACTTATACTTAGGGGTTTAAATGGCCTCTGTCCCCTTTGGCTTTGACCAGGACACTTGCACAGGTTGTGCTATGCTGACAGATGGAAGATTCTACCAGCTTTTCCCGAGATTTGAATTTTCACATGGCCACCCTTTACTAACCTTAGACACAGAGGGCTGGCAATCAGGGATTTGGGAAGCACCTTTGAATTTTGCGCTAATGAGACATGTGGAGAGTCTGCTCACTTAATCCACTTTGAACTTGGACTTTGGAGTTGGTGCCATTTGGAGGCTTATGTCTGTCTCTTTATACTTGATTCAGGCTTCGATTAAACACACCTTTCTGAAGTTTTCTCCTGTTGAGCTCTGTCACTTCTGGACTCAGGGTCGACTGTCCCCAATAGAAAAAGGTTTTGAAAATTTCATTCGAATGGAGAAAACAATTTTCAAGCATCCAGACAGGAAGACAGAAAGTTTATCAAACCATGTGGATTGTAAGATTTTAATTTAACAGGGAAAGATTGCCTTTCTCCATTTTAAGCATGAAATTTTTTATCTCTCCAAACTTCACACTCTCCTCAAACATCTCTCAAAGGCACCAACTCAAAATTTTTGAAACTTGACTTGAAAAATGAGGGGAATTTTGATGGTGACAATAGCTGGCTCTTTCTGGGGATGACTTGGCTGGGACAAAGGAACGAGGAAAGATCAAGAACCAAAGAAAAACTCTGGGAAAGTAGACCAGTGCCTTATCCATTGGGAAAATAGAGTCAAATGCAAAAAAAATATAGAAGACAACACACATGCAACGGGAAAACAAACAAACCAAAAAGGAAAGACCAAAACATAGAACACAAAAAGGAACAAGAAAGGAAACAAGCCAAAACAAAGGGAGAAGAGGATATTTATAGGGAAAAGAAGAAAGGTTGTACAAAATTACACAACTCCAAAGACAGGCTAAGAAAAATAGGTACCTCTGTGGAACAACATAGTGAAAGTATGAGGCACCCGTGAATTGAAAATGAGTAGTTGGGCGTACCAAAATATCATGGGAACACTATACGGATTGAAAAGAAAAAATGAGGAAAGAAGACCATCCAGATAGTGATACTCCATACTAAAAATATTCAGTTCCTTGTGAAGAACTGAATGTCTTCCTAAGGCTCCTCTTCTGTGGATGGATAGTGCCATACAAAATCTTGTACGACCCTCGACTACCTCCATACTGATTTTTGCACATCATTGAACTCTGACAACTGGATCCATGAGAAAATCCAATCCCAATAGTTTCAACTCCCTGTTTTGATGAAATGATGCTAGCATATGAATGAAGATTGCAATTATCATCATGGCACATCTCATGAGAAACATAAACTTCCATTGAATTTTCCTTGTAATCATCTTCAAGAGGAATTTGGAAAAAGGTACTGGATGGTTTACCATTATGTGTAATTTTTACCATGTCTCTAAAAAACATACCTGCTGCTTTGGTAGAATCAGCACCTGATTCTAGAAGATCATGACTCTTAGGTACAAGCTGCATTATTGATTTGTCTTCATGATTATCAGGAAACTGAAACGTTGTCAAACTAAGTAAAAATTGATCAATAACATCATCATTTTCCTTATGTTCTCATTTCGAAGGGTGATCTGAGACAATACTGTCATAGTTGCAAAGAAAAGATTCCAGACATGGTCCTCCATTTTCTATTTGTTCCGAAAGACTACAAAAAGGCTCATGTGTGCTCATCTTATCCATAAATATAACAAGGGAACTAGTGATCTCATTAATTTATTTTTCTTTGGGCATAGGCACTTGTTTATCTTTGAGAGAACTTAAAACAACAAGAGAATGGTCCACAGTGATCTTCATCTCATTGTATTGAAATTATCCAATCATAGGAGAGAGAGGAAATTTGTCCATTTCTTCTTTGATATCTTCTTCATTAGAGGGCACATACTCCCTAGGAAGAGTTTCACTTCCTTCAAAATATAACTGATTGAAGTTATCTTTAAGCCCCAAGAAACAGAGCAAGTTTTGATCATCATTGAAAACCTACCAGTTGCTTGCATTATCTAGCACACTAGGCCTATGAGTCATTTCAATAGTAAATTTCTCTTGAGATAAATATGGGTGAGGAATCAACAGAGATCTTGAGATAGCTAGAGAATCAACTCTAGTATTCTTTTCTCTTTGCAAAGATTTAATTGAGAAAGCATCAAGAAACTCAATAGAATCCCAGAAAATATTTCTAAAATGTTCCAACCTCCTATCCTTGACTTAGTGTGGATCTTTGACCTGTTTCACAATCAACTCTGCATTACCACAAGCATGAAGATTCTTCACTCCCATTTCTTTCGCCATGTTCAACCCAAGGATGAGAGCCTTATACTCAGCTGTATTGTTTGCATTTTCAAAATAAATCTCAAACAAGAATGGATGAATCTTCCCTTCCAGAGAGATCAACACCACGCCATCTTCAAAGCCAGTTGAAGAATAGCTTCCATCAAACTCCTGAGTCTAAATGCCATCAGAATCATGAATCACTCCCTTAGGAATTTTTTCCTCATCTTCTGACATGATCATGTAGTTACCATGCCCTATATCTTCATAGAGTATTTGTGCTTTTGGATCATCAGTCTTTTACACAATATACTCAGTTTGCTTCTCTGGTAACATCATTTTTATTTTTTCATTGACCGGGATCAAAGCATGCGACCAATCCATCTGAATTTCACCTCCTACCTCCTTACATAAATTTCTACTCAGCAACATACCATAGGAGGGGGGAATATCAGCTACTAAAATAGTGGCTTTGACCCTTTTCTCTGGAAAGGAGCGAAGGCTACTTGTGCATCTTTAATCCTCCCAACTGGAGGTACTTCTCAACTCTCCATGGAATAGCAAGAACTAAAGGTATGTGTTAGAGTCAGGCCCAAAGCATGAGCTACTTTTGCAGGCATTACATTTTCTGATGCTCCTGAGTCTATAACACAATTACTGAGTTTATGGCCAGCTATGAGGAGAGTCACATAGAATGGTTCAATTTTCTCATTAGGGGAAGTGACTGCAGCCACAAGGCTTGATTGAGGTGAGGAAGAGGGAGTGGGAAAAATACCTTTAGAAGTATTGGATGAGGCTTTGGATTTGGAATTGAAATTTTTTACCATTTTAGCAAAGGCTTTTGGATGGGTCTGGTAAAATTCTGCCTCTAAGATTTGGATTTTGGTCTTTTTGAGGTGATCAATGATATCAAAAGACCCAGAGGTGGATGGGGCATCATTACTAGGAATAGGAGAAACTTTTGGTTTATCAGTTTTAGGAGTTGAAGGACAAGAAGTTTTGGAAACAGAAGTAGAAGGAGAAGGATTAGCATTACTCACCTCTTGTGTGGAGGCAGTGGGAATAAGAGCTCCTCTTTTCAAAACCACTGGAATAGTTACAGGATACTCTTTGGATTTCTTAGCAGGATGCACCACTTTTTCTCTTCTATTCATTTGCTCCCGAGTCATAATGACATATGACTCACTATTTATATCTTCCACTCTTTCATCATATTCATCTTCATCATCCATACCTTCAGTGGTGAGGAAATGAACTTGAGATCCACCAAGCTCTTCCAGTTCTTCATCAACCTCTTCTTCTAGGTCTTCAAATTCTTCATTAAAATCCTCATCATCAGGTTCTTGAAATTCACAAGTTACATTGACTGGAACCTTGATAGGTGGGCCTTCAATAGCCAATTTATTCTGAGAAGGAGGTAACCGGTTCCTAGGCTGAAAATTCTTCCTGGGAATATCTTGGTAAGGAGCATGCTGAGCCAATTGCTTCCTGATAGCAATGAGATCATTTTCCAACTTCTGCACTAACTGATCTGAGTTGGCTCCAGGAGAGGAAGAAGAAGATGCTTTAGATTTGGAAGGTTCTCTTTTCAATTTACCAGACATGATCAGATCATCTTCAACACTGATAGCCAACCATTGATCAGCATCCAGAGTTGCAAGGTTAGCTCTTCTTAGTGCATAACTTACTTCAAGTAACTGGGCATTGAGGAAGAAGCATTTTTGGATTTGATCTATAGGACGAGTGTTCTGTGGAATTTTATGAATGAGCTTGTTGAATTTGGCCACAAATTCTCTCATGGGCTTGAATGGTTCCTTCTTGATATGAGATATTTGAGCTAATAGAGCATGCACATCTTCATCTGGTTTGAAACATTGTTCAAACTGAGTTGTCAGGGTGGCCCAATCAATAATTGACCCAGCAGGAAGATGATAGAACCAATCAGCAACATTATCCTGCAATGTTTCCACAAAGAGCTTGATAGAAACGTCTTCATGCTCAATCCCAAGAATCCCACATGCAACATTGAAGGCTACAATGTGTTCATCTGGGTGTACCTTCCCATCACCTCAGAATTTAGGAAAACCTTTCCTACTACTCTTGGGTAACTCATGCAATGGTTGAGGAAGAGAAAGAGGCCCAATATGTTGTCCCCAAGGTAGAGGTGCTGCCATCTGTGGGAAGATTGTCTGAAGGGGAACTGAAACACCAACAAGTATCAAAGTAAGAAGATTAGGGCTGAGTTGTTCTGGAGGAATGTTATTCTTGGATTTTCTGTCTTTAACATGAGGTGTTCTTGCAGAATGAGTTCCTCTGTTCTTTCTTGCTAGAAGAAGAGAGAAGTTTTTTTTCTCCAGGAGTTGAAAATGAGAATCTTCAACCCCGAGAGCTTTCTTCCCATGTGTATATCGTAGAGTCGCCAGACCAAAAAAATGATCTTGAATTTTTTTTACAAAGGGATATGTTGAAACGAAATCCCCAGTGGAGTCACCAAAAACTATTGGGTTTTAAAATGGTACTTTAACAAAACCACAGTCAGGGGACAACAAGTCCCTCCTCTTTATGGGAGAGGTTCCCTTATTGAAAGCAAGCAGTAAAGCTTATATACAAATTTACAACTTTCATCTTAAGGTTGGACTTCTAACATCTTGAAATGTTTTTTACCAAAATAGCTTATCAATACAAATGAATGGAAGAAACTGAAGAAAGGAAAGAACAGAATATAACAGTACTTTCAAGAAATATAGATAGCAGAGTATAACCTTATACGTACTGAGAAAAGGTGATACACAACAAAATCATTCACATTCACAGCATAAGATATCATTCCATAGACACAAAGTTCTAGAAATCATATCAATAAGAACACAAAGTTTCTTATTACAAAAGATAAATGATCCACATATTACAGGAAAAAAAGAAGAGACAATAGATGAAGATAGAGAGAAAGGGGAAATTCTTCTATATTGATTTCTTTTGATTCTATTTACACTTCAAAAGTATCAGAGTCCAACATTTGCAATGAGCCAAGCTCTTACATTTATAGATGAAGCGAATAGAGGAGAAGAAGAGAAGGAAAAAATAATGATTTGGAAGCTCAACCACTAACCATCAATGCCCCTGCAAATCAGCCTACAATCTGTCAAATCTAGTTCTGCATGTCTTCGGCGTGCTGAGGAAGGAAGGATGGAAGATCAGATCTAATTTGATCTAGTTGAAGCAGTTAAGATCACATATTAATGGATGTGAAATATGTTTTCCAAATTTTCACCCAAATCAAGATATCCAGTCGGTTCTCCATGTCTATTTGGCATGTTGGAGAAGGAAGGATGGAAGATAAGATCAAATCTGGGTAGTTTGAAGCAATTAGATCATGTATTAATGGTGTGAAATACATTTTCTAGATTTCCTACCAAGAAATCCTACTGAAAACAATATTTTATGCTTCGATGGTGTAGAGGAGACCAAGACTTTCCAACAGTATAAAATTTTTAAAATTTCGAGCACTGGAGCGAAAAGTTATGCCCATTTGAATATTTGAATCGAATATGTACAAAAATGGTGAAAATGCAAAAATGGATCCGTGGGCCCGAAATTGAAATTGCGCCTTTAGCGCAAAAGATGCAAAAGTGCAAAATTTCTCCACAGCCCCGCAAGCTCGTAATTTCACATTTTGCATTTGGGTTTGACATGTGGCTTTATTTGAGTGGTAACAGAGTTGCGGCTCACTTAATACTTTTACTTCTTTTAGAAACGAGGCTCAAAATCTCAAAGTTTGCTGCCGACCCGCCTTCCCACTTTGACTTTTGATGCGGGCTCGATATTTGACTTTTACCCTAGGCATGAGCTGGGCCACGGTTCACTTTATCACTTTACACCTTTTATGGAAACAAGTCTCAAAATCTCAAAGTTCTTCGTCGGCCCGCCTTCCCGCTTTGACTTTTGACGCAGGCTTAACATTTGACTTTTTCCCTTTATTTGGTGAAGGCTTTATTTCTGACCTGGGACACATGGAGGCTTCCCACTCATTTGGAGACTCTATTTGGATTTACCTCTTGAAAGAGTGCCGAGGAGACATGTGGCTCCTTCCACTGCCTTGCCTTGTTTCTTTATGTTTTGGCTAAGTCCCTTTTGTTTGGCAAGGTCATATGTTTGACCCTGGACACGTGGAGGCTCAACACACATTTGGGGCCTGCCTCCAGATTTTACCTTTGAAGTTGCGTCGAGTTGACACGTGGAGGCTTCCGCAAACCCTTCTATACTTAGCCAATTCAATGGCCAACTCTGTTCCCTTTTTTGGACCTGGGACACGTGGAAAGCTGGCACTCGTTTGGGGGACCGCCTTTGGCTTTGACCCTTGGAGGTGCATTGTTGAGACACATGGAGACTTCCACCGGTTCTTTTATACTTAGCTGATTCGGGCGTGCTACCCATTTGACTTCTATCGGACCCTAGACATGTGGAGGATTAGCGCTAGTTCAGGGTCTCTCTTTGCACCACACCTTTGAAGTTGCGTTGATGAGGCACGTGGAGAGTTGGCGCATGTTTGGGGAACTACCTTTGCATTCGACCCTTGAAGGTGCGTTGATGAGACACGTGGCATCATCCACCAATTCTTTTGTTCTTAATCGATTTGGGCCCACTCCTCTTTCTCCTTTTTTTTTTGGCTAGGTCCCTTCTACTTATTTAGGGGCGACTATGTTGGGTTCTGGACATGTGGAAGCTTCACGCTTGTTTGGGGACTCTCTTTATATTTCACCTCTAAAGTTGTGCCGAGATGACACGTGGTTCTTTTTGCTGGCCTTAGACCTTTCAACGACCGATTTAACTTTTTGAGGCTTTGAACATGTGGAGAGATGGCGCTCATTTGGGCTTTGTTTTGAACTTGACCTTAGGAGGTGCATTGTTGGTATGCGTGGAGGCTTCTGTCAGCTCTTTATACTTAGCTGATTTATCGGTTGACTTTATATTTTAGGGCTCTAACCACGTGGAGGGCCTGCGCACGTTTGGGGTCTCCACCTTTTTTGCGCCATACCAAAAGTGTGCCAAAGAGACATGTGGCACCTTTCGCGGTCATTCTATACTTAGCCGATTTCGGCCTCAATTGAACACTGCCTTTCTTCATACAAAACCAAATTTCCAAAAGTGACCCGACGACCCGCCTTCCCGCATCCAATCAGAGATGTCCACGTACTCGTGGATGCTGGGGCCAAAAATTGACAGGGAAGATTGCGCCTGTCACTCACGACTGTGGAAAAATATATAGAGGGAAAAGTCCAGCATTTACGCCTGAATAACACATTGCTCCTCTTGGAAAGGAGAACTGTAAACAATACCGGGCTCAATGTGACCCATGGTCATAGAGAAAGGATTTGATGAATTCATTCAAATGGAGGAAACAATTCTCGAGCATCCAGACGGGAACCATGCATACAACGAGATTCTAATTTAATAGGGTGAGATTGTAAATGAGCACCCACTTCTCCAAAGCATGACTTTTTCCTATCTCTCTTGACTTCTCACTCTGCTCAAACATCTCTCAAAGGCACCAACTCAATTTTCTTGAAAGCTTGACCTAAAAAATGAGGGGAATTTTGAGGGTGACAACACCAAGAAAACTAACATGCAAAACAATTGCTATTTTCTTCTCTCATACCTTGATACAATGTATACATGCATATATATATATATATATATATATATATATATATATTGGGTTACTAACTATGGTTTTACAATCAAGAAATCATCTTTAAAGAAAAATATTTATTCTAATTATCGGTGAAAAAATAAAGCATCATCACATAGGTAACTGTCATTGGTCACTACCTGACAATTGTCGGTTAGTGCCTAACCATTGTCTGTCTCTTCCTGACCATCGTCGGTCACTTCCTGACCTATGTTGGTTGATGACTGACCGTTTTCGGTCACTACCTGACCGTCATCGGTCACTATCAAAACCAATAACATGTAAAAACAAGTTTTTTGTGAAGCAATTAAGTTCCATACTTAACAATCTCCCTCTTGGAGATTAATTGTTGCATTGTAATGTGCATCACCATCCTTGGTTCCTTTTCCTTGGCCTATTTCTTCCTCTAACTTCAACTACCCATCCTCCAACACCTGTCATATGAAGTAATACCTCAACTAAGTGTGTTTTGTTCTTGAATGAAATGTTGAGTTTTTTTCCAAATGGATCACACTTTGACTATCAGTGTATAATTTGTAATCCTCTTGCTCCTCACCCAACTCTTTCATGAACCTTCTCATCCATATCATCTCCTTGCTAGATTTTGTAGTTGCAACATACTCTGTCTTTGTAGTAGAAAAAGCCACAACCTTCTGTAATCTTGATAACCAACTAATTATCATTCCACCTACTGTGAAGACATATCCAGTAGTGCTCCTCCTACCATCCAAATCTCCAACCATATCTAAATCAAAGTAGCTGTGTAAAGAAGTATCTGACCCGTCATAGCATAGCTCCATGTCGGATGTCCCTCTCAAAGACCTAAGAATCCATTGAACTACTTTCCAATGTTCTTTACCTAGATTAGCCATAAACCTGCTCACAACTCCCATTGACTGTGCAATGTCTGGTCTAGTACAAACCATGGCATACATAAGACTTCCTACTGTTAAAGCACAAGGAACACGTCCCACGTACTCAACCTCCTCACGTGATGAAGGACACTGATCTTTGCTCAATATGAAGTGTTTAGCCATAGGTGTATTAATAAGTTTTTAATTTTACATGTTAAGCATTTCCAACACCTTATTGATATAATCCTCCCAAGACAAATACAACTTCTTGTTTTTCTTGTCTCGGTGAATTTGCATGCTAAGGATTTTCTTTGCGGCTCCCAAATCCTTCATTACAAATGTGTGAGCTAACCTTTCTTTGAGTTTACCAGTGTCCTACATATTAGATCCTACAATCAACATATCATCCACATACAATAACAAAATAGCATAGCTCCCATTTTCAAGCTTCTTAAAATAAACACAATGGTCATATTCACATCTCATATAACCATGCTCATGCATAAAACTGTCAAATCTCAAATACCATTGCCTTGGAGCTTTCTTGAGCTCATATAGGCTCTGTTTCAATTTGTACACAAGTTTCTCCTTACCCTTGACTTCATAACCAAGTGGTTGCTGCATATAAATCTCTTCATTCAAATCACCATGAAGAAAATTCATCTTAACATCAAGTTGTTCTAAATGCAAATCTTCTATTGTAACCAAACTTAGAAGAGTATGAATAGAAGTCTTCTTAACTACAGGAGAAAAAATCTCATCAAATTCAGTACATGTTTTATGTGTAAATCCCTTTACCACAAGCCTCACCTTATACCTTTTTAGACCACCCTCTTCTTCCTTGATTTTATAAACCCATTTGTTCTGTAGTGTTTTCTTACATGTTGGCAACTTAACCAAATCCCATGTCTGATTTTTCTCCAAGGATTCCATCTCCTCATCCATGTCATGCTCCCATTGCTCGTGGGCATCTACCTACATTGCTTCTTCAAAACTTTTTGGTTCTCCACTATCAGTTAATGATAAATAAGAAAAGGAAGGTCAAATCCTCTATGGAGGTCTACTTACCCTTTGTGACCTTCTCACTGAGATTTGGGGTGTCTGGGGCTCATTCTTTACCTGTTGTACATTCATGTCAATTTTTGTCAGTGATCGACATCAGTCACCTGTAACAGACTGCATTTCCTCTTTCTATCAACCGACTACAGTTGCCTTACGAACATCAGTTCGAGGAGTACCGACACCAGTTCCACCAGCTATCTGTTCTAAACCTGATCCTGTCTGCCAATGTCAATTAGCTTGACCAACATTAGTTTCTATAGAATTGACGTTGGTGTCTGTGGATGTTTGCTTTAGGTCTAAAAATTGACTTTCCTTCAAAATCTCATCAACCTGTTCATGTGTAGGCACCAAAACCTGATCCCTGTACATTCATTTTTCATTCCAATCAATGTCATGACTCTTAATAATCTTAGAATCTTCTCAATCCCAAAATCGATATCTGAAATCACTAGAGCCATAGCCAATGGAAGTACATCTCTTAGATTTAACATCTAACTTCCTCTTATTTTCCCTATCAACATGCACAAAAACTTCTGAGCCAAAAACTCTAAGAAAAGAAAAATCTACCTCTTTTCTAGACCAAGCTTCTTCTAGTATTCCACCATCCAGTGTTGTTGAAGGCCCACAGTTGATCAAGTACACTGTTGTATCCATTACTTCTTCCCAAAAATTCGAAGGCAAGCCAACATGTATCCTCATGCTTTTATTATGTTCCATGATTGTTGTGTTATTTCTTGTTGTAACTCCATTCTCTTGTGGAGTTCTACGAATTGTTCTATCTCTTTATATTCCATTCACTGAACAATAATCATTAAAAGCCTTACTGCAGTACTCATCACCATTGTCAGATCTAAGGCACTTTAATTTAAAGTTTGTTTCATTTTCTACAAGGGCTTTCCACCTTTTAAAAGTCTCAAAAACATTAGATTTACGCTTAATACAATAGATCCATACCTTCCTTATGACATCATCAATGAAAGTCACATAATATTGGGATCCTCCAATAGAAGTTACCTAAGCTGGTCCCCACACAACTGAGTGTACAAGCTCCAATTTTTGTTCCTTCTTTATTGACCCAACCTTGAGAAATCTCACTCTCTTCTACTTTCTAAATATGCAATGCTCACAAAATTCAAGATCTAATTGTTTCAAATATGATAACTTACCCTTAGCCTTTGAGATCTGCATTCCTTTTTAACTCATATGGCCCAGCTAATTATGCCACATGGTTGCATCTGAAACTATAGTAGATAGCACAAAAAAATGAATTAGTAACACATGTAGACAAATATAAATTTCTTACCTTCTTACCTCTTGCCACAACAAGAGATCCCTTGGTAACCTTCCAAGAATAGACTACGAATGTAACCACACATTCAGATTCACCCAGTTGCCCTGCAGATTTCAAATTTCTCTTGAGGCTTGACACATGCCTCACATCTTTCAATACCCATGGATTTTCATTCTACAACTTTAGATGAACATCACCTTTACCAATAACATTGCATGGTTCATCATCTCCTAAATAAACTTGTCCGAAATCACCTTGAACATAATTATTAAAATAACCCTTATTAGGGGTAGCATGGAAAGAAGCTCTAGAATTTAAAATCCAAGATTCTAATTTATTATCCAAAGAGAGAATAAGGGCATCTTGCTTTACCTCACTTGTAGCATTTTCCTCTTTACCTTTGTCTGATGTATTCTCTTTATTTTCCTTGGACCAACACTCCTTTGCGTGTCCTCTTTTTCCACAATTCCATCAAAGTGAATCTATGTATCTGGATCTAGATCTACTATGTCTTAACTTTGATCTCCCATTCTTCTTACTCTTAGATGATCTCTCCTTATATCTTCCCCTGCTTTCTACAGTTAAAGCATTTCTAGATGCTAGATGATACTTCTCCTAAGCTTTTCCTACGTATTTCCTCATTAAGGATTACACTAACCACATCATAACATTTCAAACCTTTATAATCAGTCATTGTATTACTAACAACCATTACCAAGTTATCCCAAATATCTGGAAAAGAGCGTAAGAATAAAAGTGCTTTCACTTCATCATCAAATGGAATTTCTATCGATTTTGATTGATTTACAATAGACTTAAAATCATTCAAATGATTAGATATAGATCCACCTTCTTGCACCTTAGAATTAAACAATTTTTTCATCAAATGAACCTTATTCGAAGCACTAGGGGTTTCATACAAATTTGCTAAAGATTTCATCAACTCTACCATGGTTTTTGCATCTGTAAAATTTGAAGCCACCGATGCTGTCAAGCGCAATCTTATATATCCTAGAGTTTTTCTATCAAGAACCTTCCATTCTTCATCAGTCATCGTGCTCAGTTGTCCATGCTCATCCAATGGTAAGTATAAATCTTTCTGATAAAAATAATCCTCCACTTGCATCTTCCATAGTTGATAATTACGCCTGTCAAATTTATCTACTTGGTATTTACTATCTTCTGCCATTTCTCTGCTCCCACTCAATCATAAAACCCTCTATGAGTAAATCCTGTCAACATACAAAACCTCCAAACAAAGCTCTGATATCAGTTGTTGGGGTTAAACCATATAAAAATGTTGCACAAATTTATAATCAAATAAATCATACAAGCAATGAATGCGGAAATAAACTAGAAGATAAAATAAACAAGAGAAATATAACACCAGATTTAACGTGGTTCACCCAGTGTGGGCTACGTCCACCAAGAAATGACCAATATTATTATTCAGTGCTTTATAGAGGAAATACAATGAAGATTTGTTGTCTTCCAATACCTCACAGGATGTTTAATGGTTTTCAATCACTCAACTACTCTTTCTTGCTCACCAAGAAAACTAACATGCAAAATAATTGTTATTTTCTTCTCTCATACCCTCATATAATGCATACATGCATATGTATCTATTCTAGGTAACTAACTATGCTTTTACAATCAAGAAATCATCTTTAAAGAAAAATATTTATTCTAATTCTTAGTCAAAAAACAAAGCATCGTTGCACAAGTAACTGTCGTCGGTCACTGCTTGACCGTCATTGCTCACTGCTTAACTATTGTCGGTCACTTCCTAACCTATGTTGGTTGATGACTGACCATCATTGGTCACTGCTTGTTCGTCGCCGGTCACTTCTTGACCATCACTGGTCAATGTCAAAACCAACAACATGTAAAAACAAACTTTATGTGAAGTTATTAAGCTCTGTACTTAACAATGTAAATTGATGTGTGGATAACAAAACGAGCTTCCCCTCGTATGTGTGTATGTAGAAAATGTAGTACCTTGTCCCTTGAGCGAGTGCTATATGGATGCTTTGATGCTCTTAAAATTCCTTTGGACGCAACCTTAGATGGTGATAGCATATTCTCAAAGCTTTGTCCTTTATTATGGTCACATAGCTTTGTATTTATATGATTCCCTTGTTTGAATTTCGTAGTTGACAACTAAAAGGTCGACCCATAAGAAAACAAGATGCCTAGAAGATAAAAGAGCCCCAAAAGAGGCGAGTAAGATACAAAGAGGTTGGGGGCACCCAGAGGGGACGAACACACTTGGGCACTAACGTCATGGTTGAACATTGGTGTCCAAAGTCAATAAAGATAAAGAAATGAAGATCATACTGGGTTGTGGGGTGTGTAAGACCAAAGAGGAAATAAGAAATACAAAAAAAGGCCAAAGATAAATGTCGACTACTAGTTTTCTCGCTTATGAATCATATGAATTGTAGTATGCAATTACGACCTAGAAATGTACCCAAGTGCATGATTTTGTGTCTACATTTTCCCCCACTTTATGTTGTTGAGTAAATACTTAATAACATAAAGTAGATAAGAGATGTGTATTTGATAACCATGTAGAGTGTGATGGCGAAAGCATGTCGAAGAGACAAGAAAAATCGTGGAGTGATAAAAATGAAGCATGGAACCTAAGGAAGAGGAAGTGACCCTAGGGGTGAAGTGTATGTGTTGTGTCATGTTCTACCTACTATTGTTGTCTCTTGATGCTTGTTGATGTGGGGATGCTTCTTGTTGCGTATTAAGGACGGACCTGCAAAAAGAAGAGTGAAAGAGTAGTTAAAGTCATTTGTTATGAAAACTTTGTAAAAACCATGTAAAAGTATGTAAAAATGTGAAAAAGGTGTAAAAAGGAACATGTGCACTTGATTCATGACGAGTGAAAAGAATAGAAAATGTCTTGAAAATACGGTAGAAGAAATATTTTTTTGGGTGATCTCACGCCACGAATGATTTTTTTGGGCGATTTCATACCAAAAATATTTTTTTTCGGCGATCTCACACCATGGTAGAAGAGTGTTGGGGAGAAAGGTCTAGTGTTATTCCATCCCTAACTATTTCTCGAATTTATACACCACTACAAATGGTGTGATCTTGTTTTGTTCCGTATTCGATCCAAGTAGAAAAAAGAAGATATAATGCATTATGATTGTTGGAGGACTGTGTCTGTGTTGTGCAAACTACCGAAAACTGTGCTAATCTAAGAAATTAAATGTAATTTCTCCTGGTCATAGGCACTTAGGAAAGGTCAGGAGCGACGAGGTGCTCATGTCTATATTTGGGTGTTGGTGTTTGTGCTAAACTGAGGACCCAAGTCAGAATCTGGGTCGTTCTGTGTCTGTAACTCTATTATGTTCTTGTGTTGTATAGGCATGTACTAAATCTATGAGTTGTTAAATAGGGTGATAGATTCACCTAATGTATGCCCCCCTCATTTAGGGTGCATGCGACATAGCTAAGAGGATGCGGCTAAAACAAGAGGACCAAATGTTGATCTGAAATTTATGCCTTGTAGGGGGAATGTGCATGGTAGAAACTAAGGCAAATGAAAAAAAATTAGCTAGATACATGTGTTAGTGGAAAAAGAAGCAATCACGTCATAAAAAACAGTGTAACAAGAAAATCTGCACACAAAAGAGACCGTGAAAAATGGGTTTCATACATGGGACATCACTCACAATGTCACAAGACAATCAGGGATGAAGCAGCCAAAAGCAGACAATGTTCACATAAGACAAAGGGCATAGCTCGCAAACAATAACATATAATGACAAGTAATGGAAAACAAAGTGTAACATACAACCATGGTGGAAAATAGTTCCTGCAAGGAAAATGTTGCACATGAAGCACCCATTAGCATGTTAGAAAGATAAAGAGTATGTGAAAACATTTATAGATTAATGGAAAGTAGTGTGATACTAATAATATGAATTAGTAAAGAATGGAACAATAACACCTACAATGTGTAAGATTAAAAATGTGTATGCCCTTAGGAGCCTCAATGGAGCTGGTAAGAGGTACATTGCCAAACATCATTGCTACATGTAAAGATATGTAGAAAGTTTGCATCCACAACTAAACAATAAGTGGACGCACATGTGTATATAGAAAAGATAATGACATAGTGGATATTCATTTAACATAGTAAGCAAAGTGTATATGCAACTAGTATAAGTAAGCAGGAGTATATGCAACTAAGAAATGCAGTATGTTATGAATGAGAGAGATGAAATGATATGCAATATGAATGTGATATGAGCATCATTCCCTTAAGCAGATGTGTATGATATGAGGTTCAGTTATAAAATACCCCTCAACAATCAAGAATTAACTATAGAACAAGAGTGAATCATCGATAAATGGTTTGATAAAGTTCCCTACAAAGATAGATCAATGAAGCACAAAGCGTAGAGTGTAGAAGAGGATAATATGATGTGTGAAAATATAATGCTAGAAAGATTTATCATGAATTCAGTAGTGTGAAATGTGTAGTGTGTGAGGTTCATTTCAGATTTAGACCCTCAATAGTCAAGTATGAACCATGGAACTAGAGTGCGTCATAGGGTGGTGTGTTGTATGAGAATGTGATGCTAGAAAGATGTGTCATGAATGCACAAAGTGTGAAAAATGTGTCATGTGCATGATGTGAGATTCATGGATGTAGTATGCCCTCAACAATCAAGTGTGAACCTTAGCACAAGAGTGTTTCATAGGGTAATGATGATACAAGTTGAGTATTAAGTTGTGTGTGATACATGAGAAATACTAGATGTGAAGCACAAAGCGTAATATCAAAATTGTGAGACACTTGCTAATGCTAAGAGGGGGGGAGTAAGCATGATGCACCCTAAGTGTGCCAATGATGGAGATCTATGTGGTGACATGAGAGATTCCATGCCATTGTGGGAGAGTGTTATCTATGTCATGACAAGAGAGAAAATCAACAAAATGGTAGGTAGAATCAACAGTAGGACCATGCCATGGTGGTGGAGTTTGAAATGTGTCTTGGCCATTAGTGGAAGGATTAATTTCTTCAACAAAATGAATTGGAAATGGAAGTGGAGTAGGATGGGGAGGAATCTCTAATGGTGGTAGCTTATGTGGGATTGATAACGTTGTAGAAGACTTGAGAGGAGAAGAAGATGGACTGAGGTTGAGAGGAAGTTGTTTAAGTGGCCCTTGACTTTCTGTAGAAGGAACATTAGTAACGATGGCATGATTCTCATTAGACATAGATGAATCAAATTTAGGAACCCAATGAGATTTAGCAATTTGATATGGGCGTGTATTAGAATACTATGCAGCGAATGAGGTAAAATCCTAATGCTCAAGGTGCTTGATTCTTTGTTGTAAAGCATAACAATCATTGTCATTATATCCATTGATTTGATGATACTTTCAAAATGGGAGACCTTGATATTCAATAAGTTGATGAGGAGGATAACAATGAGTAGTTGGCAAATTGATCAATTGGTGATTTAAGAACGTAGGAAGAATGTCACATTGCTTAACATCATGATCAAACTTGAGAGGTGTGGGAAGCGGTAAGACCTGGGGTTCACTGATATGCTCACATATAGAAGACATGTGATTAGAATGAGATGTAGAAGAAGAAGTAACACGGGCCTCATAAAAATCCTTGAGATGTTAAATTTCAACTTTAAGAGATGTGATCATGGTTTCTATAGCTTGAAATTCGTCTTGAAATAAAGAATGTAAAACTTGAATAAACTTGCAAATTGATTGATGGTCATTAGAACTAATAGAGTCATCAGAGAGACGATCAAATATGACACTAACTTGTGAAGGTGACATATCAAGAGGGAGGCAGATAGAGTGTATGGATTTTTTGAGAGCACCTTTGCAAGGTAGGTGCATTTGAATTAATTAATATAAGGGAGCTTGAGGAGCTTCAAAAACCATGAAAGAAGATTGGATATAATGAGTAAAATGAAGATCCAAGAGTGTTCGAATGATGGGTTCAACAAATTATTTAACAAATATGGAATTTATAAAACCCTAAGATATTGCAGAGTTGCATATGATAAATAAAATGCCAAAGTACAAATCTAACACAAGCAATAAGCTAATGAAAATTGAAATCCTATGTGCAATGGAGGGAATAAAATACTTATTTGATTTTGCACTAAATCTCAATATGTGTTGAATTGGAAAACTGATGGACAAGAGGAGGAGACCATCGCAACCAAGCACAAAAACTACTGTAATTGCCAAATAAGCCTTGACCAAGGTTCTTGGATTGGGTCAGGGGTGCCTAGGTGCTGGAGTCTACTTTTGGGAGTCTATGACTGCGAAAGACCTTAGAAACTGATTTTTGTTGTGTCACAAGATGGTTGATAACCTTTGTTGTTAGTCGCATGTATGTCATTGGATGATCATTGTATTCTCATGTAAACTTCAAAACAAATGGTATCCTGCAAAATCCCAAAACACATCGAGTTCTAAAAAAGAAATATGCCAATGGGGAGTTGGAATGACCCCGACGGTCACCTGACATAGTGAACTTATAACTAGGTGTTGTACTACATCTCAAACTCCATGTATTTCTTGTGCGTGTGTGTAGAAATTGTGCCCTAGGGATATCTTGTGCAAGATGCACTTGATACCGAGTAATAGCTAGATGTAGCAATGTAAATAGATGTTTGGATAACAAAATGAACTTCCCCTCCTATACATGTATGTAGAAAATGCAGTCCCTTGTCCCTTGGGTGAGCACTATATGATTGCTTTGATTCTCTTAAAATGCCTTTGTATGGAACTGTTGACACTAAAATTTTCCTCCATAATTTCTATTTCATTAATGTATGTATTAGGAATAGGATGTTGTTAAGTATAATTAGTAATAACGTTTGATAGAAGATAACGGCGCCGTCAGTACGGTGCCACCAATAATGTGGAGTACGGTAACAGTCAAAGTACAATAGGAATGTTGTAAAAAGTAAATATTTGTCGTAAGTGGTCTGATAATGTTAAAATGTCAAAGTTTGGGGTAATTAGAGAAGTAGGGTCTACATGATTAGGAATTAGAAATATTATATTGGTAATAAGGACAAGGAGTGAGGTCCATAAATATTTTGTGTATTTTATTTGTAAAAAGTCTAAAAATGTGGAACCCATGTAAAATGATAAGGTTTATCTTATCTTAAAAGATAAGCTTACATGTACAGATAAGAGTTAAGGTATGGAATATGATTCGTCAGAGTGGATTTCTTATCCTATCTTAGAGATAAGATGGATAAGCCTGGAAGTTCTATAAATAGAGAGGCCACCCCCCTCATTTAGCATAGAAGGAAGTAGTGAGAAATATTGTAGGAAGTGTGCGAAGGAAGCCATCAGTTTAAAGGTGTGTTGAAGAAGCCATTAAGAGGTGTAATTGTAAAGTTTCTCCCAGTGAAGTCAATAACACTTGAAGTACCTCATGGGTGAGATTGTAACAATTTCATGTTAATATTTATAATTTACTTTGATATTTCAGATTTGTCATCATTCCGTCTTATCATAGTCGATGGTATTCTTGTGTTATGTTGTTGTTTTGTTTCCAGATTACATCCACCAAACTAAAGGTTGTGCATTAGTAAATAATCATAGCACGAGGAGTTCCCGGTGAAGAATTATCATAGTGCCGGATTGGTGATGACATTTTGGTTCTGTGTGCCGGGACCATTCCTCGTTGGTGGATTTTCTGGAGAGATATTCCCACTTAGTCAAAAATCAATTGGAGGGTAACCTTGTTTTTTACTGTGCATAGTAGTTACCATGGTAAAGTCATTTTTGCCATGAATAATAGTTACCATGGTAAAGTCATTTTTGCTGGGAATAGTTTTTACCACAGTAAAGTCACTTTTTACCGTGAATAGTATTTACCGCAATAACTTCACTTTTTACCGTGAATAGTGTTTACCACAGTAAAGTCAGTTTTTACCGTAGCAAGTCAAGTTTTACCATAGTTACCGTGGTCATTTCTATTTTACTATAGAAAGGTGTAAAGTCACTTTCTAGTATAGTGATTCCAATTATTTGTGCACATAAGTCTTGTTGATTGTACTTGTGGGTTGGTATTTCACGGTGGTTACTTTTGAAAATGGGAAAGATTCCTGTTTTTTTCAGCTCAATCTAATGAAGATGCTTCTTCTTTCATTCAAGAGTTTAAACGATCTTGTATTTGTAATGGTATTATAAGAAGGGGAACAATGGACTGAATTTTTTCCTACCTTTTTGGATGGTTCAACACTTAGGTGGTTTGAAACACTAGGTGATAATGTGAAAAATTCATGGGATTTATTAACTGAAAGTTTTCTTGAAGAATTTGGTGAACAACAAAAATATGCAGATCTCATGATCGAGATCACAAAGCTATCCCAAGGAGAGAAGGAGAAGACAAGGGATTATCATGCTCGTGTTCTAGAGCTAAGGAGAAAACTCGATGCCCAGATCCGGAAGGAAGGATTAGCGGATGGGTTGATGAATGGCGTGGATAATATCCTCTGTAAACACTTCATTATTGGGATGAAGCTAGAAATCAGACAACGAGTGAAGTATGACTACCCAACTACCATTGAACAAGCAAAGGAGATTGCAAGAAGGCAAGAAGAAAGCATGGAAGAGGAGCCTAAAGAAATTGTTGCTAGAGTAGAGCCTACACCAGCACCTTTGGTCCATAATCCACAACCACTCCCGTTGAGCACAAATATTTCTCCTAGTACATCTACTAAGTATGAAGATCTGCTCAAAAAGATGGGTCAGTTAACTATTAATCTTCTTCAAGGAAAAGAATTTAGTTCTCAGGGAGGAGATAGAAGTCCAAAAAGAAATATTTCTGAAGTTGTATGTTATGGTTGTTATAAAAAGGGTCATTATAAGTATAATTGTCCAGATAGAGCTTCTACATCTAGTAAAGGAGATAATGATAAAGGAAAAACACTTGTGAATTCTTTTGATGTAGTAGATAAGAGCAGAAATAATGAAGTAGATGTGTTTGTAACAAAAAGAAAGAAAGAAAAAGATAATCAAGATGGAAATGATCCTAAGAAGATGAAAGGAGAAACTAGTAAGAAACATAGGAGAAGAAAGTTGGTGTGTGCAGGATTTTTTGATTTCACAAAGGGCAAGGACCATACTCCATCTTGGAAGATCTGTCCAAAAGGCCTACAAATATTACATATGGTCAACTCTTGGCTATGTCTTCTGAGAAGAGGCGGGAGCTGCGAAGTGGACTCAATGCTCGACGAAGGAAGGAGGTTGAGGTTCCTGTTTTGGAGGCAGAGGCAGATCCCTATGCTCCACAAGCTGAGGTTATTATGTTAATGGTATTTCAATTCATGATGTCTTAGTTGATGGAGGTTGCTTGCAGTTAATGTAATGACCGAGTCTGTAATGAATATGTTGGGTTTAAAAATTGATCGCCCTTCAACACTTATGTTAAGGTCATTAAATAAAGGAAAAACTAAACCAGAAGGTGTAGTTTCAAATGTGGCAATATCTGTTATGGGTGTTGTATGTGTGGTAGACTTTCAGGTGATGAAAAAATGGTACTGTTGCATACCCAAATGCTGCTGGGAAGACCATGGCTAAAGAGAGTTCATGCAAGAAACTACTGGAATGAAAGTTTCATGACACTTGGACGTGGTAGAGAGAGGATGAAGATAAACGTGATCCCCCGACATCATAAGGCTAGAACCTGTGGATTCAAGTGCTAAAACTGATGATTGGACATCCCTCTGATTACTCTAGTACCAGTGAAGTGGACATTGAAGATGAAGAAAGTGAGGTTGATGTTTCAGTCATGGATATCCTTCCAGTCACACCAACTCATGACCCCATAAAAACTATCTGAAGAAGAAGTTGATGATCGTCTCCAACAAATAAAGATTGGTGATGTTGTGATGGAGAGTGAGAAGGAATCCTACCTCCAGCTCTTTCGAAGGTACATACACCTATTCACTTTTGATTACAAGGAACTCCGTCAAGTAAGTCGGGTAGAACATTCTATTGAGCTGGTAGATGGTGCTAAGCCCATAAAACAAATGCCATATAGAATGAATCCTAATTTTTCCAAGACTGTAAAAGCAAGAAATAGATAAGTTGCTTGATGCAGGATTCATATTTGCTGTGGAGAATTCAGAATGGGTTTCTCCCATTGTGATCTCAATAAAAAAGAATGGGAAGCTACGCATTTGTGTTGATTACAGGAAGCTCAATAAGGCAACAAAGGAATGATCATTACCCTCTTCCATTTTTCAGATCAGATCCTTGGACGAAGTAGCTGGCCAGGAGTGCTATAGTTTTGCTGATGGATATAACGGCTACAACCAAGTTCGTGTATAGCAGAGAAAGATCAGTTGAATACCACATTCGCCACTCCTTGGGGAACGTTTGCTTATAGAGTTATGCCTTTTTTGGTTGTGTAATGCTCCAGCAACATTCCAGCGTTTGATGAATAGGGTGTTTCGAACCCTACATTGGGACCTTCATCAGAGTATTTCTGGATTATTTTTACATCTATGGGAGCAAGTTGGACGACTTGCACCAGATGGATTACAACATTTCAAAGGTTAGATGAAGCACAAGCCTCACTAAAACCCTACAAAGTGTGTCTTTGGATGTTCCAAAGGCATTTTGTTAGGGCATGTTATATCCAGAGATGGTATTGGTACTAATTCTGATAAAGTTTCAAAAATCAAAAGATTTACCATTTCCTATTAATAGAAGTTGAGATCATTTTTAGGCCATGTGGGTTACTATAGAAGGTTCATCAAGAATTTCTCAAAGATTGCACAGCCACTAACCCAGTTCTTGAAGAAGGATGTTGCTTATGAACCAGGAAATAAGGCGCATGAAGCTTTTGGACAACTGAAAGAAGCCCTGGTGTCTTTACCTATTTTGAAGAATCCAGATTGGAGCAAGTCATTCATTGTGTACACTGATGCCTCAAATGCAGCACTGGGAAGTACTTTGAGCCAAAAGGATGAAAATGGGAATGAACATCCAATTTACTTTGGGAGCTGACAAATGAGCAGTGCTGAGGTAAATTATACTGTAATTGAAAAAGAGGCTCTGACTATCGTTTTTGATGTAAAGAAGTTTAGAAATTACTTGCTAGGGTAAAAATTTCTAGTTGTAACAGATCATCAGGCTCTAAAATATATTGTAAATAAGCCTAACCCATCAGGGAGGATAGCAAGATGGATAATTTTGCTACAAGAATTTGAATTTGATACTATAGATAGGCCAGGAAAGAAGCATATCAATGCAGATGCACTCTCTCAAGCCTATGATGGTTTAGGATCATCTTGTGATAATGATGATTTCCCCGATGCAACATTGTTATACCTTGACACAATCCCTAGTGAATACATAGATATTTGGAATTATCTGAATGAATTCAAGTTTCCTGATAGTGCCAATGCAAAGACTAAGAGAAAGATTACTCAAGCCAGTCGTCCATATTCTATTCTGCATGGAGTATTATTTCGAATAGGACCTGATGGGACAGTACAAGAGGGCAGTTGGACATGATCAAGGGAAGGAAATGCTAGAAGAATTCCACAATGGTACATGTGGAGGGCACTTATCTGGACAACTTACAGCAAGAAGGATCTTGAATGCAGGTTATCATTGGCCCACTCTTTTTAAAGATTGTTATAATTATTGTAAGACAATGTGATATTTTGTCAAACACATGGTAACCGTAAGACTTCATCAGCTCCATTATGCCCCTATTCTTCCACTTGGTCCCTTTGAAAAGTGGGGGAATAGACATTGTAGGTCCACTTCCAACTACCTCACGCCAAAATAAGTATATTGTAGTTGCCACAGATTATTTAACCAAGTGGGTTGAAGCTAGGCCATTGAAAACAACTTCCATGGATGAGGTGACAAGGTTCATATATGAACACATTGTCACCAGATTTGGTTGTCCATTAGAAATTGTAACAGATCAAGGAAGCCACTTCATTAATGAGGTGGTAGAAGCCCTAGTCAATAAGTTTTCTATTAAGCACATGAAGGCAACAACATACAAGCCAAGCACAAATGGACAGGTGGAACGAACAAATTCTGTGTTGTGTCAAATTCTAGTAAAAGATGCAGCCTTGCAGGTACATAAATGGGATAAAAGGATTCATGCAGCATTATGGGCATATAGGGCCAACATCAAAGTCTAGCAACATGATACTCTCCATTTCAGTTGGCCTATGGCATTGATTCAGTTCTTCCTATTGAGTTTGATATTCCCACTATGAGAGTTATGAAAAATGAAAGGATGGATGAAAGTGATTCAGTAAAAGAAAGGTTGGTACATCTTCATTTGCTAGAGGAAATGAGGGAAATAACAAAGGATACAAGCCATAAGAAGAAAATGAAGCAGAAGGAATACTTTGATCAAAAGATCCGTTGGTCTCCATTTCATTTGAATGACTTGGTTCTAGTATATGATTCCAGATACAAAAAAAGAAAACAGAGAAAATTTCTTCCAAAATGGATGGGGCCCTACAAAATAGCAGCTGTGCATGAAAATGGTACGTATCGACTAGAGGAATTGAATGGCACTCCCATTACGAAATGGGTCAACCACGACAAGTTGAAGATTTTCCAAGCACCAGAATAGTCTACTCCGAGGACGGAGTAGAAGTTAGGAAGGGGGAAGATGTTGACACTAAAATTTTCCTCCATAATTTCTATTTCATTAATGTATGTATTAGGAATAGGATGTTGTTAAGTATAATTAGTAGTAGCGTCTGATAGAAGATAACGGTGCCGTCAGTACGGTGCCGCCAATAATGTGGAGTACAGTAACAGTCAAAGTACAATAGGAATGTTGTAAAAAGTAAATATTTGTCGTAAGTGGTCCGGTAATGTTAAATTTCAAAGTTTGGGTAATTAGAGAAGTAGGGTCTACATGATTAGGAATTAGAAATATTATATTGGTAATAAGGACAAGGAGTGAGGTCATAAATATTTTGTGTATTTTATTTGTAAAAAGTCTAAAAATGTGGAACCCACGTAAAATGATAAGTTTTATCTTATCTTAAAAGATAAGCTTACATGTACAGATAAGAGTTAAGGTATGGAATATGATTCGTCAGAGTGGATAATCTTATCCTATCTTAGAGATAAGATGGATAAGCCTGGAAGTTCTATAAATAGAGAGGCCACCCCCCTCATTTAGCATAGAAGGAAGTAGTGAGAAATATTGTAGGAAGTGTGCGAAGGAAGCCATCAGTTTAAAGGTGTGTTGAAGAAGCCATTAAGAGGTGTAATTGTAAAGTTTCTCCCATAGTCTTGGTGAAAGGCAAGTGAAGTCAATAACACTTGAAGTACCTCATGGGTGAGATTGTAACAATTTCATGTTAATATTATAATTTACTTTGATATTTCAGATTTGTCATCATTCCGTCTTATCATAGTTGATGGTATTCTTGTGTTATGTTGTTGTTTTGTTTCCAGATTACATCCACCAAACTAAAGGCTGTGCATTAGTAAATAATCATAGCACGAGGAGTTCCCGGTGAAGAATTATCATTAGTGCCGGATTGGTGATGACAGAACCTTAGGTGGTGATAGTAGATTCTCAGAGCTTGGTCTTTTATTATGGTCACATAACTTTGTATTTATATGATTCCCTTATTTGAATTTCGTAATTGACAGCTAAAAGGCTGACCCATAAGAAAACAAGATGCCCTAAAGATAAAAGAGGCCCAAAAGAGGTGAGTAAGATACAAAGAGATCGAGGGCATCTAGAGGGGACGAGAGTGCTAGCATCGTGGCTGAGCATTGGTGTCTAGAGTTAATAAAGATAAAGCAATAAAGGTCATACAGGGTTATGGGGTTGCAAGACCAAAGAGGAAACAAGAAAGGCAGAAAAAAGGCCAAAGATAGATGTCAATTAATAGTTTTCTCACTTATGAATCATATTGATTATGTTACTATTGAAATAATAAATGATAATCTAAATATGTAACAACGCTGATAAATATGCAATCAAGTACAAAATTGACCCAAAAAAGTAAGTAATTTAAATTTGTAACCCCAATCGCAAAATGAAAAGATAAAAAGACTTAGCTGATTTACAATTAAATTTGGATTATGTTGAGCTAATGAAATAATGAACAGAGAGGGGAAAGTGTTTCACCGAAGCTCAGAAAATTGTGTGACCGCAAGATCTGCCTAGACTGGGGCGCCTAAACATGGTAAAGGGTGCCTGGGGCACTACATACCTCCTTTGGGTGCATGTGACTGCTCAAAACCTCAGGAAATCAGCTTTGTAGGGTCACGAGATGTTCATTGTCCCTCACTACCTGTCGTTAGTATGTCACACTAAGTTTACAAATGTCTCTTATAACATGCAATGAAGAAATGGCATGTTGTTGTCGTGAAAATGTGCAATAGGGAAATTGGAAGTTTCCATGCACGACAACTATACCCCTATTGTAAATTTTTCATTCCTAGGAACCCTAGGTCAAATCCATTAGTTTGATCACCCCCTATTTGATGTCAAATTTTTCCCCTAGGTGATTTAGTAAAGTGCACTCATTCCACCTAGGTGATTTTAGGGAGTTCTAAAAAGACACTATCTCATGGCAGTATAGGGAAGGGCTATCGTTGGCCTTCCTAGGATCGGATCCTCCCCTGGAGTGAAACGAAAGAGAAAAATCAACATGGAGGTGATTGGAGGACCTTATAACATCATGTAAATGATACTGGAAGGTTTGGGGAAGTTTTGCAAGTCTTGGAGCAGTCTGAGTTAAAAACAAGGTTCACAAGCCTAGGTGCTGGGCTTCAGAAGAAGATTTTGGGAGCTCCGGATGGAGTTGGAAGTAAAAAAAAACATATTCAGAAAGAGGATTCCAATACCTACATGATGGTAAAATAATATTTTTCACAACACATTGGCGCATATGATTGAAAGGTAGTTTTTCTCAGGCACAAGTGGAGTAACAGATCAAAAATCCAAAATTTCAAGAATTGTATGGTAGAATAAAGACATGAAACCCAAATAATCAGATTCAAAATGTCATTTCCAGTCAGGATAATATAAAATTTCACCAAGAAATTCTATCGGGAGCTCAAGTTATCTTCGTTCTAAGTTACCCTCTTAAACGCAGTTCAGGACTTAGTCATTTTTTCGAGAGGACACGTGTCAAAACCAGGATCCTGGCGGGATTTCATGTCCCTGAAGTCCCTGAGGTCAGGTACATCAGCCTTTGGAAAATTTTCCCAGCCCCCATGTGACCTCTGGGGCCCTCATATGACCTCCAGACTCGACAGATCATCCCCTAGGTGCTTATTTGGAGCATGCCTTCCCTGCCGTCGGATCGGGCACCATGTGTCAGCTCCAGGACCACTGTGGAATTTGATGTTCCTTGTGCACCTAATGTGGGGGACATAATACCTTTGAAAATATCTCCATCCCCCATAGGGAGTCTTCTGGAAACACCCTTTCTTAAAATAGTAAGTTTTCCTACACATGCTTGCTATTTTTGGTAAGTATTCATCAAAAGTAGCTAGGACAAAGGCAGTGGGTATTGAAGATCTTTAAAAGGCCAGAATGATTATCCGAAGTAGGAAACAATGAAAATGGCCACTTACTAAAAATAGTAAGTCCCCCATCTGGGCATTTACTAAAAATAGTAAGCTAGCTTTGGCACAATGGGGCATTCAGAACTTCGTTGCATCAGAGCTTTCCATCAACGAGGATCAACAGACTTCATCGGGAAACACATCTCCTCTTCTTCTTCTCCCTCTCTTTCTCCCTCCTCTTCTCCCCAACTTTCTCTCCCTTTCCAATATTCTGATTTCGCGTTGGGGTTTGTACTTTTTAATATAACTTAAGTGACTTTAGAAATATAATGTAGATTAAGTCGCCTTACTATTAAAAGGGACTTAAATATTTAAAGTGGAATATGAATAGTCTTAAGTCATATTAAGGTATTCGAAAGGTCATGAGGTAGATGAAGAGTCATATTCTATTCTATAAATTGTAATGCCATTCCCATTTCAAAGGGTTGGCAATTGATCTTGTAAATTCAAGAGTGCATTGTACCTAGAGAAAGCAAAGGAGGTAGCCATTTTCTTCTACTTTCCCCTTCTAAATTTCCTCCATTTCTCCACTATGTACAACTTTTGTTTGAGAAATTAATGCAAGAAGAAGGAGTTTCTAGCTTTTTTTGACTAAGAGATTTCTTGATACTTTGTGTTCATCAAATTTCATTTGGTCTTAATGATGCTTACAAAGTTGTTTCTTCTCTTAAATGCATGTGATGATACTTCTGACTAGTGTGTGCAGAAATCTGATTTCCTACCTACAACATTTGTTCCCCTACCTTTTTTCTCACTCCCTTTCCCACTTTCAGACAAGGTCCTCTCTTGTAGGTATCTGCAAGCTTTGCAACAGGGTTAGTGGAGTGTCCCTGTTGGATCCCCGGTCGAAAGGCCACCACAGAAATCCACCTTTTCACGTGCATGCATATACGGCAGCTGCACCGGTTAACTAGAGGGACTTAGATTCCCAGAGCGTTGGTAAGAAATCCACAAGTTTGTCCACCCGACAATTTTTCTCACCAACACATGTAAAACCCCAAAACACATCAAATCCCAAAAATAAAATAATATAAATGGGGGTCAAATTTTCCTCGGTTGTCAATGAAGTAAACTTATGTTTGAACGTTGCATTATATCTCAGACCCAATTTAGTTCTATGTATGTCTGTGAAGAATTATACCCTAAGTGGCTCTTGTGTGTCAGACTTGATAACGAGTAAGTAGATAGATGTAGAAAATGTAGATACATGTGTGCATGAAAGAATGAACTTCCCCTCCTATGCGTGTATGCAAAAATAACATTTCCTTGTCCTTTGTGTGGAGCTAGATGGATGCTTGAATGCTCTTAAAATGCTTTTGGATGCAATCTTAGGTGGTGATAGCTAATGCTTAGTGCTTTGTCCTTTATTATGGTCACATAACTTTATATTTATATGATTCCCTTGCTTGAATTTCGTAATTAACCTGAAAAAGGCCTACTAGTAAGAAATTAAGATGCCCAAACGACTAGAAAGGACCCAAAAGATGCGAGCAAATTACAAATAGATCGATGGCACCCAAAGGGGATGGGGGCAGTTGATGCTGACGTCTTGGCTAGGCGTTGGTGTCTAAAGTGAGAAATGTCAAATTATGTAAAGACAAACTGGGTGAGAAGGAGTGTAAGACGAAAAGATGAAATAGAAAGAAAGTAAAGATGGCCAAAGATAGTAATCAATAGTACTTTTCTCACTTAGGAATCATATGAATAGTAGTATGTGCTGAAGACTATAAATATACCCAAAGTGCAGATTTAGTGTCTACATTTGCCTCCACTTTATGTTGTTGAGCAATAGATAAGAAACACATACCTGATAACCACATAGATCGATGGTGAAAAGTGTGTCAAGAGACAATGAAAAGTGCAAAACGATAAAAAATGTTAAGTGTGGAAGCTAGAGAAGAGGAAGTAAGTAAACAAATTGATGATGATGACCCTATGGAAGAGAGTATGTGTAGATATCACATTTGTACCTGTTGTTGATGTCGCTTGATGTACAATGATGTGTGAATGATGTAACTATCACTACTCATAAGGATGAACCTGTAAAAGAGAAGAACAAACAAGTAGTCAAATACATGCATATGATCAAAACGAGTGAAAAGTATGTAAGAAAGCATGTTAAAATGTGAAAAGGAACATGTGCACCTGATTCATGATGAGTGAAAGAGATATAACAGATCCTAAAGATGATGTAGAAGAACGACTTTTTTGGGCAATCTCATGTTAGTTGTGCTAAGTGCAATTTTTTTGGGCAATTTCACGCCAAGAATAAAATAAGTTTAGAGATAAAATTTATGTGTTATCCTCCAAAATTTAACTACTTGTTGAAGTAAAAACACCACTATAGATGGTGTGTAAAAAACCGATTTTGTTTGATCCAACGCAAAAGAAGAAAAGGTGGTGTAATGCATGCAAGTCGAGTGCTGAAGGAATTCCTGTCCTATAAAATTTGTTGTGTAAATTGCCAAAAAATGTGTTGAACTAAAAATTATTGTGTAACTGCTCCTTGTTCACAAGTGTCCAGGAAGGATCAGGGGTGCCCAGGTGTTACTGTTTGTGTTTGGGCACTGGTGTCTGTGATGTGTTGAATACCCAAGTTAGATTCTGGGTCATTGTTGTGACTGAAGATTGTGTTGTACCAGTACTGAACTGTGTTTTATTGTGATTGTAAACCGTTATATGGGGCGAATGATTCACTCAAAGATGCCCCCTCATTTGGGGTGCATGCGACTTCGTTAGGAGTATGCGACCCAAAGGAGGACTAGACATTGAACTAAAATTGATGCCCTATAGGGGGACGAGGGAATGTTCTTGGTAGAAACCAAGGCATACACAAACAAAGTGGATGAAAAAAAATGTTAGTGGAAACAAGATAAACATGCATGTAGAAGACAATGTGTAAGCTAACAAGCAATAAGACAATGTAGGCAAGTAATAATGCATAAAAAGTAGACTGTGAAAAGAAGGTTTCAAACACGAGACATCACTCATGATGTTGCAAGACAATCGAGGCCATCATGGCCAAAGGCATACAAGCAATTAGAGAACAAACAAGACATAAGGCAAAGCCCACAAGTAATGACAAACAATAGCAAGCAATGGAAAACAATGACAAGCAAAGAGTCAGATAACCATGAAAATAGAACTTCAAAGCAAATGTTACACATGAAGCACCTGTTAGAATTTTGTTATCAAGTAGAAGATTCGACTCATACATCACATGATCTCTCATAATGATACTCATATCCTTTGTATAGGAATATGTTACTCTTAATGGATGGGTAACACCTAATCCCATTATAGGCTAACTTATTACCCAATATAACTAATTCCTATGTGATCCCATGAATATATTATAAAATTTAACTAACCAAGGGAGATGTGTGCCACATGTCAACATCTCCATCAACCCACATACATTATAATATTGTATCCCAAGGTACATAACAACTCCCATAGAAAAAATGGTTCATTTGGAGACCCATTCATTGTATTTTGTAAAAGAGTTCCAGTAGCTCTTAAAGATATCCACGTCTTTATAAGCTAAAATTATGATATTCCATGAGAAGATGTCTCATTCAATCATTTGATGAAACACCATACAAGTTTCCACTAAATTTTTGTATTATTCATACATGTATATATTAATGTGGAAATAAATTTTCTTACTCTCTAAAAGGGCTTTCTTGAAAAAAAAGGTCTTCTCTACAAATTGTGTGAGCTTAAGGCTGGAAATGGGTGACATTCGCATTGGCATTATAGGATTATATTTGAAGCATTGGAAATGCAAATTGAAAAATTCCCCCAAACGCTATTTGAAGCTCCAATCTTGGCACAGGTTGGCTGGTGGTCAACAAGGTTGTGGCATTTAGCCTAAAGCCTAATAATTACATTTTTTTATAGTTTCCTATAACACTTCAATAAAATCATTATGCCTATTTCTAAAAAAACATAACAAGCCTTGAGGCCGCATTTCTTTTAGGATCCCATTCAAATAATGTCAGTGTTGTCCACCGATCTACCTAAATGTCACACACATTGGGAGATAGAGATAAATGAAAGTTTCCAAATGTTTAGTTAAAAAAGTGTTGTGGTGTAGTGGTGGCTCTCCAAATTAGGAGGCAATAGGTCGCATGTTCCATTTTAGTATGAACCACTCGAACCTGCGTGATCGTTAGGATCATCTGTTATCCACCACCAAACTCAAACTCACATTATTCGAAGCAAGCTGGAAGAATGGAACAAGGTTTTGGGGTTTGATTTACACATATCAATTACAATTTCTAAGGAGTTCCAATTCCTTATACAACAATAATTTCATGTATCACCTACAATTAGGATGTCCAAAATTGATGTTTTTCACACTTCAAGCACGGGTTGAAGCATTGGCCTTTTTCCACATTTCCATTTGTGCAAACCTACAATCATGTCATTCCACATGTCCATATGCCAAAACAAAACTCTAATTTAACACAAGTTATGAGCAAAGGTGAATTGGATGGTTTGGCACAACTACGAGTATTTCATCAAGAAAGTTCAGATTTAATGGGTGCTCATCTTCTCCCATGCCCAACTCACTTCTAACCTACCTATGGAGAAATAAATCGAGATGCCAACCTTTTTCTCTTCCAGGCATGTAGAGAAAGGAAAGAGCTTGAGGAGGCAACACATTTCAATGAAGTATCTGTCAAATGTATGGCACATCAAAATAACCTTTGTCAAATGTATGTCTAACTTAAAGCACCCTTCCAATACCATACAACTGAATCATCTAACACCAATATTCTCTTAACTATGCTTTGATGGCAACTACATACATGTTCAATACTCTTATTTTGGCATGGACCTAGAAAGATGTTGGCAAGTTATAGAGTGGCATATAGCAGGGCATTTTGACATTTAAACCTGACATTTACATACATGTCTACCAAGTACTGCAACTACCAATCTAACAAAATTTATCCCTCACTGTACCATATGCCCTGCCATATGCCACCATCATCCTCCCACCTACTCAACCAACCTCCAATTTCGTTCTCCACTGCCACTTTCATAGCCACCAAAAATAAAATACATTTTTAATTTTTTTTTTAATATTTTATTTTGACTCAATTTATTTTATCATTTTTATTTTTAATTGTTTTATAGATTTAATTATCATTATGATTATTTTTATTACCATAGTTATTCACCTACTCAGTCACAAGTGATCACTGACCATTAACTCATAACTGCAAGTCCACATTGAGATTCAAATTATGTGTTTGGTGAGACACTTATGGATTTTGACTTATGATATCCTATCTCAAATGAGGGTTAAGAATTGCTTAGCGTAAACATGTCATTTTCCAAATAGAGTTTGATCTCGGGTGAATTAAATTGCAAAAGTAAATCCACACTAACACACCAAACATGGGTTCATGACAAGGCTCTACAATGACTTGATTAATTAATTCATACAAAATTTTTGCAATGTAACCGTTCACAAATTTGATAGCCTTTGAATAAGCTTGCTGACTAGGTGTGATGGGTTAAGGCACTACATAATTTTCGTACAACATACATTATTTTGACACATATTACATAATTTTCACATTGTTTAAAATTCATGGATCATTGACATACACACTTAGTACACATTGCGTGATTACATCTTTGGCTCTTGGCCTCGTGGATAATTTACACTATGATTATTACTTGTTCATGTTACTTCTTAAACAATGGATTCCAACACATCGATTGATAAAGCATTATTAATCACACATTTCTGATGGCACCTTTCGTTGTTATAATTCATGGTTATGCCATTGATTAGTATACATTTATCATGTCACCTTGATTGTTACTTTATGTCTCTAGGCTCATTTTTTGTTATCCTTCAAGATTATGATATTGTTTATCACACAATGCCTCTTTCACTTCTTCTTACATGATGATTATTTGACTACTTATTGCACGTTGACAATTACACTACTTATCCACTAGCTCTGGCCCATTTTTTGTTATATTTCCATGATTATATCATTTCTTCTTACACACTTGGCTTCAAATCACTTCTTGTAACACAATTGTTTTTACACACATGAGTTAACAACTAACTCTACTAACATTGACAAGTCTATTAAGTCATCTCAGTAACACATTAGTGATGCTTAAATGACTGTATCTTATAAATTATACACATTACTTACACTTTAAAATGTTGACATCTAATTAACTATACACATTATTACCATGTTAATTGATACACTATATATGGTTTATATCATTGATGTTGTTTCTCCTCTGAATTTACACGGATAAATATTTCTCTTTTAAGATATATGATCTTTTGTAGCATCCCTCGTATCAAATGGAAGAATATTATGGGTTTTTCCTAACACATTCATGTAGATGATAGATACAATGATTTTGATGACACAATATGATGAAATTCACGTAGTTATTTTGAGATATTACAAAACTTTGACACATATCGAATTATGACATTTACATAACATTACAAAATTTACATGATAATGTACAAATTGTCCACGTGACGGGCTCAAATACACCTAGGGTAGCTATGTGATAGACTCAAATGCACAATGGGTGAATTCACATAGTAGGATAAATTTCTTTAAACGACTTCACATGATATTTGTAATTGTTATAGTTGGCTTCACATAACATGTTCAATTTTTATAGTTCTCTTATATATCAACATTTTCATCCCTTCCATATGGCATTGGGGACATATGCGTGTACACATTTTATATTTTTTAATGTTAGTTTATGTTATATACTAATTTTGTATGAGTATTTTGATAGGACATTAATACACATTTTTTCATGTGGCACATAGGATCATGTGTATGAAAAAACACAAAGGAGAAGAGAACACAAACACATTTCATTCTTTTGGATGCCTTTTCCTTATGGGAGGTTTTTGTTTACAAATCATTTATTTTAATTGATAAATTTTCAACTAATAGATTGAAATGTATAACTCTGAAACTAGACCAATGACATTTATAAAATATCCTTGCCATTTATCTCAAACCATTTCCTATTGTATACTTAAATGACTAATTGTTAAACACACCTTTCTCATTTTAGCCTCCTTGGTAACTAAGCAAAACACTATTTGTTAAGTGTAGAATAAATCTTCAAACATATGGCCACTTTCTCCAACTATTGGATCCAAATTCTAATTGACAAATTTTTTCTTAAGGATTTGATATTTTTGTTCTCCAATCACTTAATGTTCACTTTTTAAAATGCAAAATTTACCACAATCGACTTAGCTTCAATTGAGAGAGATCAAAACCTTTCACAATATTCAGACATTATAACACACTTGCCCACCTATTCAAAGGGCCTCTTCTCTCAAATATTTGGGCTACATGGGAGTTCACAACAAATACTATTTAGGAGATCACAACAATGTTGGCATATTCCATTATTCTCCTATGCGTTATATTTTCTCCACATGGCCTCTTCACCTCCCACCTCCTGTATGTCCGTTGGTGGCCTCTCTATCAAACACATGTATAAATAAACATGTTTGCTTTGTACTGATTATAATTTCAAGATTATTTATTTTATAATAGTGGATCAAAGTTAGCGTAATGGTTTTTGCATGTTTCCTTTGGAATTAGAGCTTGTTAGCGGCCTATGCAGAAATTTGTTTTTGACATTTTCTTTCTTAGACCCATGTTTTCTTCAAGAAAACAAAATCAGAAGACTTGGAGACCTGCAACATGGCATTGGGTGGTGGTTTCAAATAATTATGTTGTCTTTTGGCATTAAGTGTGGGAAGTTTTCCCTATTTTCCCTAATAATTGACGCATGGAAGCAACAACAACCTATGGACTATCCGAACCATGAGAGCAAAGAGGAAAATATGCAAAACACCAAGGATACATGTGATCCCTGCTGAAGTATGGATCTGTGTGAAGACATTGCTTGGTGCAAGAGAATGGAGAGGAGGAAACAAGACCTCTCAACGACGAACGACCAGCGTGGGAGCACCTAACAATCAACGTGGAGAACCTGTATAATGTGGGTATAGAAATCTTGTAGCTTCCAATTAGGAATCCCCCTACGTGGCATCAAATCATTTGGTCTTTGAACTAACAGCCTATGCAGAGCGACTTATCTGCGTGAAGAAATGAGGAAGAAAGGAACCTATGTGGGAATTTTAGCTAGTGGCCCTAACGTTAAAAAATGTCCCTACGTGGATAAAGTAAGGTTAACAGTAGAGGAAAAGTCAACTTGTGAAGACGTGTGGAGGTAGAGGAGACACTCCAACAATAATGACCGACGTGGGAGAAACACGTGAAGACCAAATGACCTACATAACAAGAAGACCAAGGGAACATGTAAGGAGAATATTACAATGACCTGTAGAAGGAGAAACTTGGTGTGTAAAGGCATGAGGAATTATTTCAAAAATAAATCTAAAAAAGCTTCAATTGGAGCAAATACAAGTTCAACACAAACTCCAACTTCTTTTTTCATCAATTTCGTTGTAAAGTTACAAGAGAAAAACATATTCATCTAGAACGTGAGCAACCGGTCAATAAGGTAAAGCCTATGATCCTAAGCAACAATATGAGCTCATGGAAATCGTGCCCAGAGATGCTAGCAGTATTGAAAGTAACCATAGAGACGTACAACCTTTGAGAGAATGAAGTCAAGCACAAGAGAGCATCAATTTCTACTTTGTGTTGTTGAAAGTATCCAAAACTTGAAATTTGAGGACATAGTGTATAAAATATTACGTGATTGAGTCTTGTTCGAGGTATGGTACCAAATGGAGAAGAATCTTACCAAGCTTGAAGAAGGCTACGATGCAGATGAAAAATGCTAGATAGAATGCTCCGAGGAGCGCTCGCATGTCACTACATTAACAAACCAAGCTCACCTCTTCATCCACAATTTTGGCAATGAGATCACATCTGGTCACCGCGATTCACAAAAATCCAAATGTCATGCTTGGCACAAGAAGAAGAAAGAACATGTCACAACTCAAGAAGATGATGAATCAAAAGAAGAAGTACTAGAATCAGAAGATGATGATGTTTCGGGGGTAACTTTGTAAAAACAATGAAATAAAGGGGGAATGTTGGCATATTCCATTGTTATCTTATACATTATATTTTCTCCACGCGGTCTCTTGACATTCCACCTCTTGCTTGTCCATTGGTGAAAGGTCAAGAGGCCACGTGGAGAAAATATAACACATCAAAATCATTGTGTCAAGCACATCATCAAAATACTAAGTTTGAATATTACTTCTTATATATTATGAATGTCTATGTGTAATTTTCATTACTTGTTGGATTTATGCTCAATCACATTGAGTTCCTACCACCCATCTTGATTCTTACAATACATTAATTTTTACATATGATTTAATGTAAATAGAGTTAAATCTTATTTTTAGAGTAACTACTGTAATAAACGATGTACAAATACTAATATACAGTAAAATGCAAGCAATAAAGTGTGTGCAATATGAAACCCTAAGGAAGAAGGAGAGATAAGGGGACTTAGTTGAACTACGAGCAAATAAGAGGTGATCTAGGTAAGTAAATAGCTGGAAAAAACTGTAAACACCGTTGTCACTATAAACTAGAGGTTATGAGATCTGGAACTGTGTCGGATAGGAGAGACCATGGGAGGACATGAACACTTAGGTGCTAGTGTTTGTTTTGGGAGCTAGTGTATATGTAGGTATTTTGGATCTAATATTTTCTGTGCAAGATAAAAATTGTTTTTTGATCTCTATTTATAGCTCTGGATTTGTTGTCTGATCTACGAATGTCCCTATGATCTGCAAGAAAGAAGTTCATTTGCACATACCTACAAACCACATCAAACCTAAAAAACAAAATGTATAATGGGGAATCAGACTAACCTTGAAGGTCACGCAAAGAGTGAACTTATGACTGAGTGTTGCACTACATCTTAGAATCTATGTAGTCTTGTGTGTGTATGTGTAGAAATGATGCTCTAAGATGCCCTTGTGCAAGTTGCACGGTGGTAGCAGGGTAGATCGAGAATGTAACAAATTTATATAATGTGTGGGATGGAATAATATATACTTCCCCTCCTATGTTGTGTATTCTGAAGTGATACAACCCTTGTCCCTTATACAAGTGTGCTAGATGAATGTCTTTGATGTTTTTTTGCCTTTGAATGCAAGCTTAGGCGACGATAGATAATGCTTAGAGCTTGTTCCTTTATTTGAGAGCTATGACTATGTATATTTATGATTCCCTTGTTTGAATTTCATAATTGACAATAGCAAGATCAACCCAAAAGTATAAAAGATACCCAAAAGGTAAAAGAGACGCAATAGAATGAGAAAAGGGGAGAAAGGGTCAGAAACACCTAGGAGGGACATGAGCGCTTGGGCATTCATGCCCTAACTGGGTGGTAGTGTCTGAGGCCATAAAAGATAAATCAATCAAATAATGACAGGGCTACAGGGTGTGCAAGGTCAATAAAAGTATAAAATACAAAGCAAAAGACCTAAAAGAAATTGTTAATTACCAGTTTTCTTGCTTAAGAATCATGTATATATTAGTGAGCTATAAAACCAATAAATGTACCCAAGTGCATAGATTTTGTGACTACATTTTTCCCCACGTTATGTTTTTGACTGAATACTTGATATCATAAAGTAGTTAGAAGATGCGTACCTTATGATCCTATAAAGAGTGGTGAATAGTGTGCTGAGTGGACAAGTGAAGCGTGAAGTGATCATAATACGAAGTGTGGAGACTAGGAAGGGGAGGTAGACCCTAGGGGTGAAGCATATGTGTGGCTTGCACCTGTTGTTGTAAGCTTGTACTTGTTGATGTGAGCTGCTTCTTGTTACGTATTAAGCACAAAACTTCAAAAGAAGAGAGACAGAGTCGTCAAATTTTTGTATATGAGAAATCAAAGTAATGCATGTATTAGTAAGTAAGAAGTGTAAAAGTGTGTAAAATGAAAGTTTGCACCTAATGTATAAGAGTGTAAGAGATAGAAAATTGTCTTGATTTGCTGACTTTGTTACCGATGGTGAGTTTTTTGGGAGATCTCACGCCAAGAGTGGGTTTTTTGGGCGATCTCACGCATAGAACAAGTTTTTTTGGTGATCTCACGCCAAGAACGAGTGTTTTGGGCAACCTCACACCAAAGGTGAGTTTTTTTGGTGATCTCACACCAAGAGAAGAGTGTTGGGGAGAGAGGTATAAATTTTCTCTCCTTCCATGTTGCTTCATGAATGAGCACCACTGTGTCATACCCCATTAAAAACTATCTTTAGTTAATGTATATTTTTCGGTTGTAGGTGAATGAGCATATGTGATTATTATGCTTGGGTTAATTAATGTGTAAGATTCTTCTTGATTAATCTTATACTCGTGTATTGATATTCTTTTCTGCAACTGTGCATAGTCGATTAACCTTACGACCCTTTGTATGGTAGATTAAAAAGATGACACCCTTGTTGGAGAGCAAAGGTATAGTCATCAGACTTATATTTAAAATGTTATTTCGGAAAGCCTTTATAAGGCATGTATATAAGTGTTGACTGGTTCATCAAGGTTATTGAATCTGTCATAATGAAAGAGAAATGTATATATATATATATATGTACATACACATACATATAAAATATTATATATTAATATATATATATATATATATATATATATATATATATTGTATATATATAATAATTGACGGGTGTATATATAGAAATTATTGTGATGTTGTGAGGCTTATGTTTAAACCTAACCACATCCAATAAGGTCGAGCCATATGTTAAATGGTAAAGAAAAGTTCTTGTAGATATCCTCAATTTGGCTACTGTCAACATTCTCCTCCTCCTCCTTCTTCCTCTTTCCTTTCTGTTTTGCCAAGTTTTTAACTTCATCCTTCAACAGTTTCATATCAGCCTCTAAGGCTTCCAGCCTTTTTGAAGGGCTTTCCAATTGAGGATGGGGTTGGCCAGCTTGGTCAAGCCCCACCGAGCTCCACGTGAGATGTTGAGTGAATTGCTACCTATGCTAAGTCAATTAATCATGTAGGACACTTCGTGAGCGTTCAAGAGAGTTCAACAAGTAATGGGGGAACAAACCAAACGATCCCTACGAAAATGATTAAGAAAAATAGGGTGTTTCGCAGGAACAGTGACAAACCTTCCCTCCAAGGAGATGAACCGTATCATCATAATTGACGAGTGTATATATAAAAATTATTGTAATCTTGTGAGGCTTATGTTTAAACCTAACCACATCCAATAAGGTCGAGCCATATGTTAAATGGTAAAGAAAAGGAGTTAGGATTGAGAGATGTGGATGACTCTCGACCATCAGATGTGTTTTACTTCCCAAAAATGGGGCTTAGATGACAGGGAAGCTTGAGGGACACACCAAATATGGTGGACGGCGATTTAGCAGGGACTAAGGGGAAGTTAGAGAGAATGTACCTTTTCCTTAGTCCTTAGGACCAGTTTGAAAACACGCATTTGCATGTTACCTTCTATATTTTATGAGAACTTGGTTATTGATTTTAATAGCTAAACGAACACCCTTTTGGAGTAGAGTTGATGTATTGACTGGTGTAGGCATTTATAGATATCTGTGAGGATTATTTTAATGAGCTTGAGCTTGATAGCTTATATCTTTTTGTTGTACAGTCTCTGCTCTTATTTTTGGGAATTCTTGATAGTATTGACTCTTTTTTTATTGTATTTCATTTACCTTGCTTGTATGGTGTCTTTCGAGTCAATATACTGGTTGTTCAAAAAGGTTGTGCAAATGTTATGTACGAGCCTTAAGCTCTTATGCCTATATCATATCGTTTAAATGACACGGTATGTGGTTTTGGGTTTTACATTATGTCTCCCTGACCTGATACATGCGACTTAATTGCCACTGTTATTGGGTTGTGCCCTTATTATTGTCCATGATGGAATAAGCCAATGCTCTAGTCTATATAATACTGGGACAGTTCTTCTTCCTCAAACGTTTTACTTTACGATTTTTCATACCACTGAATGGTCGAGGCAGTTTACATTTGGATTGTCTCCATTGTATATGGAGGGGTTATAGTTTTGCATACCATTACCGGGTCGATATAGGTTGTGCTTAGAATGTATCACTATATGGTGAAGCGATGCGATCTCTGTTATGTTTTTGGTCGTTGTTTTCTACCTTATGACCACTTGGGGTCGATGCAACTATGTGTTTACCTGTGATTTCCTTTAGCTATATTGGTGATGGCTTTTGGATTTTGACTTGCCTTGGTTCGAATACGTGATTGCATTTTGTGATTACATTTTGTAAAAGTTAAGGTACTTTGTAGAAGTTAAGGTATATGTGGGGGTGCATGTACAATGTTTAATAAATTATTATTATTAAAAAATTGTTACATTAATATATTTTTTTAAAGAAAAATGAGATCTTATCCGAGATCATGTTGGCTAGATTTTCTGCATAGCATCAAACCTAGGCAGTCATGAGATAAATCTCCCTCATTTAACCGGCGAGGCTCTCGTGTCAGATTTGTCAATTTAAAAATGTGTTATTATCTATCAGGGGTTTTACTTTAACCACTTAGTTCATGAACCATAACTAAGTTCTGCAACAAGTAAGCAACTATTCAAGAAAGGAAGTATTTTATAGAAGAAGGAAGTAAAGGAAATACAGAGAAGAAATAGGGAAGATGTGCATCCCAATTAGTAGATAGCAGAGCTAATTGCATGCACATAGAAGAAACTTAATAGATATGAACACACATAATTATAAAACAAAGGCAACTTTAGGTCCAGATCTAAAATAACAAAATTTTTATCAAGAGATCTAAGATTAAAATCAAGAAACCTAGTACACCGTGACACAAAGTTCTCCGGAAACCTGCTCCTTTGTATTCCTTTGCTCTAAGTTACGCTCAGGGGTTCAACACAAAGTCTAAAACACAAGATTACTACTTACAAATTCTGATCCTTTTTAACCCGGAGGTTCTTCTCCTACTTATAAAATGTAGGAGGGAAAGTACAAATGGAAAAATCAAACTGAACTGAAACCTAAACAATAAGTAAAGATGACATTTGACAATCATCCTCAACTATCTCCTCCTTAAGTGACACATGTAACACTTAACTAATAGAATGGTTCCACATGACTTTAAGTAATGGTTGCAAAACCAATAACTTAGAAGTTTTACAATTTCATCCGGGAACATAGAAAATAGAAGAAGAAAGAATAGAAGAAGTCATGCCAGCTGTAATTTTTATGTCTTCTTCTTGTTCTGATATCGAATATACTTGTCGAACATGTAATTCAACATCCTTCCATCTGTTTTAGCCACTGCTTCTTTCTCTATCCTGAACTGTGGCAACCCTTCATTCAACACTTTAATGCACACTTCCACATTTTCCAAGCTTGGCCCAAACCTTGCAATGTCCGCCTGCAGCGCCACCAGTCTACAGATAGAATTCATTGTGAAAGGTTTGGTAGCTTTATCAATTCTCTTTTGTACCATCAGAAGAGAACCTTCTAGGGAATTAGGCACCTTAGTTGAGACGATCCGCACGTATGAAGTAACATTCCCATCCAATCTCTCCTCAGTGAAAGAAATGATACTGTCTGGTAAGTTTGATGTCCTACACTCAAGTGCCTACATCCTCTTCAGCAAAACACTGTATATTTCCAAACGGAAAGATACTGCAAACTCTAGCTGCTTCCCCTTCTCGACTGATCCGTCCGGTACAATCCGTTCCGTAATGAATACATCTCCCGGAAGCTTGTTGATCTTGGCCAAAATACTCAGGTTACTCTTTGTAGTTATATTCATGCCTTCTATGTTCACCATCAGTTGCTTCAGTTGATTTGCTGCATCATCCATAACCTTTAGGTAGGCTGACACTTCTCCAAGTTATACAGAAGCTTGACGAATAATCAAATCCTTCCATTCGTCAATAGATTTTACTTGATTGCTTGTATCCTCCATTTCCTGCATAAGATGTCCACTCACCTGCTCTGAAATGGGCTGAATGGAAGGTTTAGCAACCTTGGCTATGATCTCACATAATTGAGATACTTACTTCTGCAACTCTTCTTTCTCCGCCTTTTCACTGTCAAGCCTAAGGAATAAAGCATCCATCAATGTCTGCGTGTCCTGCTTCAATCCTTCAGTGGTGGCTTGATTGAGGGGTACTTTGGTTACTGTCACATCTTTTGCCGTGAGCTCCTCCTCTATCTTTCCTTCTTCCGGAATTGATATCTCAGCAAACTTCTCTCCCAAATCTTTGATGATCAACCTAGAAGTTGCTTTGGCAACTTTAGGCCTTCTGTCTCTTCCGCCCAGATTCTGGAGTAGCTGCAAGTCGTGCTCCTCTAAGTTCATCTCCATTCTTGCTTCTGGAACCAACTGCGAAGCCAACCATTCTGAGAAGTTACTTCTCGGAGACTGAGAAATTACTGAGTGCACTACCATCTCTCGCTCTACATCCTCTCCGTCAAAAAGTGCCACAGTGTTATGGCTGTCATCTTCTGAATCATCCAAGGACAAAGACCTTTTAAATTCCGCCATATGTAGCTTCAATGTATCCTCTAGAAAAGGCATTGAACAAAGTGGCTGAGGGGAGAAGATGAATGTCGATGGATTTAATAGAGGCATGGAAGAATCTTGCTGCGATGTAGTAGTTGGTGAAGTACTGCGTACTGGAGAAACCAAGAGCTAAAGTCATGGTCGTTGAAGTGATCCTCTCTTTTGATTGAGATCTTCTATGTACTTTCAACTTCTCGGATTTCTTGCTACTTTCTCCTCCGTGCTTCCACTTGAGGGAATCTCTTGCACCGAAGTTGCCCATGACTTGATTCATCAATGTTTCATCAAGGCAATATCCCTTTGTCAGCAACCAGTTTGAAGTATTCACTAACACAGTTCCCGACCTTTCTTCAATTGTGTTGCAGCCTCCCACGTTATTCTGCAGTATGGCTTTATCTCCTCCCATTTGATGGTAAGTGTCAAGTACCACATTCCCATCATGTTTAAGATCCATAGGTATCCACGCTAGTCCAAATTTGAACACTTGCTTTGTTGCTAGCCTATTGAAATCTCTCTTTCTAACCTCGTACTCACTTTTGCACTTCATCCAGAAATCTTCTAATGAAGGCACATGTGCGTACTCCTGGGAGATCATCTTCCTGGCTACTCCAAATGGATCAAATTTTAGCCATGCAGGGAAGAACTCTTGCTCATACTCGGATAACATTTGCATGCCTCCATCCCCTAAGCTCTATGAATGTTAATGTAATTGTAATGTCCCACAATGATTGGGAAGAAGCTCGTAGACTTGTGCCGCTTTGACTGAAAGGTCATGTAACTCCACAAGTTTCCTACTCAGCTCCATGGCAATCAATCTATCATTTGGATACCTGGGCATATTTATTGGTTCTCCAGAAAATCTCGTAACCCTGAGGTATGTGAAATCTACAAACTGAATGAATAGACTGCCAATTTTGGACACAACTTCCCATGCTTCCTTTCTTTCCCTGTTGGCCTTCAAGTCTTTGTCTAGCCTGCAGATGACATCATAGAAGAATTCATCGTTGACCACTTTGAAATCTTTCTCGCACGCAGGTACAGTAAGTTGTGGGTAGCATTCGAAAATGGGGTCCTTAGAAAGAACACCACATGTATCCATCTTGGAAAAGACGCCTTGTGAAGCTGCTAACATACACCAAGTAGGAAGTCAGTTTGAAGCTGAAAGTACGCTTCACGTTCCGGAGTTGCTCGCCAATGTTGTCGCTAATGATTTCCAACCAATTGATTATGGAATCAATCTTGTTGACTTCAATGGTCTTGATGAAAGCATACATCCATGTATGAAAAGTGTAAGCATTCGCCTCGCCATTCATCATGCATAGCAACTTGACAACATCATCTACCTCCTGCACCAAATTGGACTGTGAAAGAGTTCTCAGGAACTTTGAAAGAGATATAGGATTCTTCATGTATCAGCTATTCATTATGCTCACGCAATCAACTCTATGCTTCTCCCACCTGCTGCCGACATCCTGAAGACTAATGGAAGTCACCACCTTTCGCACTGGAATCTTTAAACAATAATTGATGAACTCTGCGTCCAAACGAATTATTGTCTTTCTCATAGCATCACGCACTGATCTGGATGAAGGATGGTAAGATCTAACACACTCCATAACAAACTCTTGCAACTGGGCTGGACATGGAAAAGTTGCAGCTAAGATAATTCCATTGCTTTTAACCACACACATGAGTGAAGTCTTTCCTGCTCTGGATCTATCAATCAAATCAAAAAGAGGTTCCGGGCCTAGATCTGTGTCTCCTATGTCTGTAAGTTTGGAAGCGATGCATGACTCCATCGTGCTTTCTTTTTCATCTCTCTTCGCCATGGCTTTGTCTATCTTTGTCTGAATAATTCTTTTTCTTCTTACTTGGCCGGATTTCTTCAAAATTGGTGCAGATCTGGGCAATTCTTCAGATTCGAAGGATATATGCAATGTATTGGACATTAATAAAAGCTCCTTTTCTTTTTTAAAGCACCTGTAATGAATTCCTGTAATTTATTCAGACAAAAATGGCCACCGGAGTATGAATAGTGAATTTTAATTGTAAAAATCTGCACTTTTCAAGCCTGCTGCCCCAAAAATTGGTGTTTAATTTGCACAAAAAAAGAGCATGAATCCTTTCAACAACCCTTGAGCACCTGTAACACCTATGCAAACAATTATGTAGACAAAGATTAACCTCCTTCAAAGCATGCGCCAAATTTGGAAACATTTAGCCTTGTTGCCACCTTGCCTGAGCAAAATCCTTCAAATGGGGGCACACTTTTCCTCTTGGCTGCAATTCTTTACCTGTGAGTTAAATAATTCACCCATATGACTGCCCATGCTTATATAACCCTCACAATTCTATAATTAATAATTTGCCCTAACAATTAAAGGTAATTAATTAATTAAAAATCATGTTTTTCTCTTTAAAAATAACATGTTTAAGGACAACCATTCAATAAATTAAATTAATCCAATTTAATCCTTCACACTTCACTTCACTTAAGCTTCACAGTGTGCCTTGACTATAGCCACTGAAAATAGAAATTAATTTAATGATTTAATGCCTTAAAAATCATTAAATATATCCCAAATGGGGCGCACTTTTTGAAGGAAAGGGGGCAGCCATTAAATAAATTAAATGTAATGCTTTTAATCCATTTCTTTTATTCCCCTTTTGACCTGTTGACTTCTTCCAAGCTTGGGCGCACTTTTTGAAGGATAGATTAATTAGAATAATCACTTAAAGGCTGCCATCATCTCACCAAAAGGGGCGCACTTTTTTGCACAATATAATTCTATTTTAAAGAATTTTTTCACAATGGAATTCTTTACCCTGCAAGGCAAGAACTAAAATCCCATGATCCACTTAAGTGATTTGACTTTGACAATGTGATTATTTACCCTGCAAGGCAGGCACTAAAATCCCATGATTTCACTTAAGTCACTTTCCTTTTATTTTATCATGGAAATTTTTACCTTGCAAGGCAGGTAATAATTTCCCGCCTACTTGCGGCCTCTAACTTTCCCACTGTAGCTTAAGTGAATTTTATAACACGGGAAAAAGTACCCTGCTAGGTAGGTATAAAATTCCCACCTTGCCTGTTGCTTGTATTTTTCCCATTGCAGCTTAAATCCTTTGTTTTCCAAAAATGCGCCCAACCCTGCAGGGGCTTTTTTTGTGCACGACTTCACTTTTTCCCAGTGATCCAGACTTTCGATGGCGACTTCCTCCGAGCATAACGTGCGTATATGTTCTCCAGCTACTCCAGGCCAAAAATCGGGCTTACCCGGCAAAGGAATTGTTCTAGAGAAATTTCATAGAAAACGAAACGGGACAACACAAAAACACGAAAAATTGCCAAAAGTTACAAATAAAGCCCAAAACTTATTCCAAGTTAAAACCCTTCTGGTACATAAGAGTAATGACATATTCGATCATAACAGAGTTAAAATAGAGCGTAAATAGCCTCATACGGGGCTCAAAATAATTAAATACAAATTTCCTCGCAGACAAATCGTGACGACAGAATATAACAATTTTGGGCATCTGGGTATTTGGCAAAAAAAGCTAATATGGCTCTTTGGGAATATCTTGACGCAATACAAGAACTTTCAAGCAATAAAAACACAAAACGACCCATTATTTTAAAAGTACTATTTTTTTTGGATAGGGTAGTCGTAGATTTCAGGATGAAATTTGGGTGACACCAGATCAATATAATTTCGTTAATGATTATGATAATAATATTAAATTATTAAGTTGTATAGTTTAAATATTATCTTAACGACATATAATCTTAATAATATTATTCTTAAGATGGATTCGAACATTACTATGATTTTATTTCTTTTAATCGGTTATATATACCTTGAATGATAAATTAAGTGGGTTGTATGTCTGTATCTGATTCATATTATTATATACGAAAAATGTATAAAAATATATGTATGTTTTATTATAAAATATTTGTTTGATATTTTATATAACCCTTGCGGGTATAAAAGCCATAGTGGATGATTTGTAATTTGAATGATAATTGTTATTCCTTGGTCATTTGAATTATCTTGTTATTGATTAAATTTGGAAAATCAATTGCTTCTTTGTGGGTTATGAAGGAAATAAAAAGGAGAAAAAATATGTTTTTTTCCTTAAGAATTACAAATTATGTGGATTATGTTTCATTAAAATATTTTTGTGCTTTAAATGGTAAAGATAAGATGGTAGAATTTTTCATGCCAATTCTTTTGAACTGACGGTTGCCTAACATTTTTACAGATGGTGAAGTTTAGTTCTTATTTGGCGGATGATTTGTTAAGGCTATGTTGATTTATTTTGCATAATTAAATGATGTATTCTTATTTACTGTTGTAAGGCAAGCTTATGCTTTACTAGTTAAACTGATGAATGAATTTAAGCCTCTGAGCTTTTGTATATATATTCAATTATGAATATTTTACTAAACTTTCTCATGGATGAAATATCATTCATTCAGATTATGTACTTATTATTATGTGATTGTGGATAAACTATTCAGTCAGTTTCTATGATAAGTATTGTGATATAATTGCATATTGATTATGTGAGATTAATACCCATAGTGAGTTAGCTTTAATATTATTATATTAACTTAAATAATGATTCAATTCTAATAACGAAACAAAGTGACATGGTGATGGCACATGTTTCATAGACATTGTGTAGTCTGGAAACAGAGCATGTAATGCATGACTCATAAACTTTGGCCAAAGTTGTGTATGTCAATACACTATCAGGTTCACGTAGTTCTACCTTAAGTGTGAGATGCCAAAGGGGATTTGATTGACTAAACCCCAGGTAGACACTTTGAATATACACCTGTAAAATTAAACCGAGAAGTGCACTAACAAGTATACTTAGTATGCTATCTCGAAAGAGTACTTATGGGGGATTTAGAAGGATCTATCTGACCCATGAATATGCACATGTTTAATTGATTTGTTATTTGAAGAATTGGAATTATTTGATGTGGGATTTAAATGTTAGTGTAGACATCTAAGATGCCGACATGGTTAAGTACAATTAACATGTCCCGTAAGTAGCCCATCATCATCCATATAATAATTAATCGCAAGATTAATTATTATTATTTAATCCATTTTATCATATTTCCCCCTTTATCATTTTATCCCAACATTCCATTATTAATCCTTTTAAATCATTATTATATCCCATTTCACCATTTTAATTCATTAATCTCATTAATCTCATTAATTCATCATATTACCCTATTTAATTCTTCATTAACATTTATAGGAATTTAATATTCCTACATCTCACGTACCACCTACCCAACACATCCCTATACCTAACCTTTCCATCAAATATCATCATTAATTATCCTAATCACATCATTTAACCTAATCTAATCCTAATCATGTGCACATCCTCACCTCTAAATCTAGAGGCTTCTAAATCTACAAGCTTCTCCATTCTTCCCTCCCATTTTCAAATATTCAAATGCTTCTACACTATTCCATTGAATTTTTAATTCAATGGAAATCCCTCACAAAATCTAGAATTTTCCATTCTAAAAAATTCCAATCCTCTCATCCAATTGTAACCCTTAGATTCAATCCACCATGGCAAGATCTCAACCATTCAATTTGCCACTCATAAGCTATAAATCAAGCTCTCATCCTTCATGAGAGATATCTTCTAAAACCATAACAGAATTCTACTCTTTTGTTAAATCAATCCATTGTATCAATCATCCATCTAAAACCAAGCAATCCTTCATCGTCTTCATCAAAAATTAAGCAATCATCAAGGGGAGGTGTTGTCCAAGTGCATCGACATCAAAAATCTAAAGCGATCAATCATCCTCAAGAACATCCAACCATCAAGGAAGGAGAATTGTATGCTAGATGGTAAGTGTAGGTATAATTCCTATTCTTTTCATCTTTGCTTAATTTGAGGTAGTTAATTTGTTGAGTTTGCATGTTGCATTTGAATTGGTTTCATACTCATTTTATTTGTGCATGCTAACTTGATTTCCCATCTATAGTTAGTTTGTACATTTAAATCATTAAAGGCATATGGTTAAATTGGGAAATAAGACAAAAATTCCCATAGTTTTGATGTTTGGAAAGTGGTTGTTACATTTTGGTATCAGAGTTGAAGGTTGCAGCTCTTAGACCTATTGAATCCTTATGCTAACAAAAACTTAAATTCTTTTCTAACATAAAACATGGTTAGAACAAGAGGAAACATTGTGAATGACCAACCTGTGAATGACGAGGCTGCGACATCGTAGAAGTTGGATGAGATTCTTGCTGCCCTTCAGAACACGAGAAATAGGATGGTTGTCATGGAACAATAGATCATAGGAAATGTTAGTGATTAGGAAAGTGATGGGTTGAGGGATAACAACAGGGGTTCTAAGCTTGCTTTATTCCCTCACTTCTGTAGATACAATGGAAACACCTCAGGTCTGTGGGTATACCTATTGTTGAGGTGAGTCTTTGGTATAGAGGTTGGTTCCTTATTGATGTATCCTAAAATTTTTTTTGGAGTTTTAAGGGTAAAAAGATGGTTGTAACTGAAATTTAAATGGGGTGATACACCAAAATGATTGAGGGCTTTGACTGAGTACATGCACAATAAACTGAGAAAAAATTGTAGAAGCACGAACCAATGGGTTTCAACTAAATCCTAAGGAAAAACACTTATGTGTTGAGGGATAAATCACAACAACACAACAACTAACATGCACACTAAGACTATGTAGAAAAACACCAAATTTGCAGCAAGGTAAGATAATTAATTAGGGAATTAACATTCACAAGAGCTAATAGAAAGATACACACCACTGTAAATAATTGGAAAGGCAATAACTAGTTCTTATTCAAGGGAAAAACTGGCAAAAATTTGCTTCAACACTCCTACATCCAAAAAGTCCTCCTTTGTGCCTTGTTAATGCACACAATATATAGCAAAAATAATTCACCCAACCCCTCCTAAAAATAGGCTATAGTTTGTACTCGCCCATGCATGTTATTTTTAGCCTTTATCATGAATAAATAAAGGAGTAAAAATAAACATGCAGTTTACAATGAGGCAAAAATAGCCTTAGTTCCAAAAATACACTTAGTCAAAGTGTAGTTGACTGCTCTATTTTTAATACAATAAATAACTTGGGTGAATACTTTAGCTAATAATAGCCCTTTCTTGATGTGCAAGTCTTCTTTTGCAAGTGCATGATCTTTCTCTTCTTCTGCATGATGTGACACCTGTAATTTTATCCACTTGCAATGATAAATTTGGCTTTATCTCTGATATGTCCTCTAGTGATGGCATGCAAAAATTACATGTGCAAAAATAATGCCTTTGATTTCCTTTACTTAGCAAGATAATCATCCATATGGGGACCACTTGTAGGCATGTGCAAAATAATAATATCCTTATTTTGTGCAAGGTAATCTCCCCTCTTTGACATTGTACAAGGTTTGATTTGACAACTTTAAGGTAAATTTTCTTTAGTCTAATGTTGCAAAACTTAAGCTTATCTTAATTCCTTACCCTTCTTTTGTATTAGGCATAAGAACGTATTATCATGGAAATGAAACCTTTACCTTGGCATAGAAAACATGTGGGCACATTTTGAATCATCATGGGCTATATGATTGGTTTGCCCCCATTTTACAAATATTAAGATTTAAGACCTTAGTCTTTGGCATCTTTGACTATATACTTCGACACCTATTATGTAATTTCGGTCTCCTTTGATTATTTCATACACCAATAATGGTGTTGGCTTTGTATAATCGGTGGCATTATTACATAGAGCTTACTAAGGTCAATGAAAATCATGTTTAAATCATGGGGTTGGCCCCCCTTTTCACGATGACTCACCCTTCATTTATCGATTACCATATATTTGGACTGTGGTAAGGTGTGTTGACTGCCAGGGTTTACATAGACGTTGGTGGTTCGAAAGTTACTATTAATCTCTATACCTTGATCATCTCCACCATTAATCAGTTTGTTATAACATTTAATGCTGATTGAATATGAGCCTTTGATCTCTGTAACTGAAAATTCTGGAGCCATTGATCACTAACTCCGGGCAAGTTATGTTACCTCTGTGTTGCATTGAACTTTGGCTTGATATGATCCGTTGATCCTTGTACTGTTGCAATCTAATCCATCGATGCTTCAAATCAGGTTGATGGGGTAGTTGATTTGAGTTATCCTCTTGCGGTGTTGGATCCTGTACTGTGAGATCTTAACCATTGATATTTTGAACCCTTGATTTTGAAGGAGTTAGGTTTTGTAAAAAAGAAACGATACCATCATTTTTATTTCTGTCATTTTACTCATTGTGGGCGGCAAAGCCATGCTAAAATTTATTCAAACCACCATTATTATGATCTTTAAAGCTTCATTTTCTCTCTAAGTTTTGAAAATCTATGGTCTTTTGAAGCTCTTTGAATGATTTTTCTTTGATTTTTTACTCTTTGTTGTGGGTTTTTCGAAGAATAGCTACCATTTTCTGGTCTTTCTGTTTCTCTTGTTTCTACCTTGAGTTTTACACTGGCTTTGTGAAAGATTTATGTTTTGTAAGTTTTTTTCCTTCTACATGAAAAAAGGTAAAAATCTACTATATTCTCTAATTTTGTCAAAAGATGAGCTCTTTTAGTCATTTGTGAGCTGGAATGTGTGTAACTGAACTGAGTAGTCATCTTTTTTGATATTTTGTTCATGACTACCATGGAAATCACTGTACACTGCTACCAAGCTCGAGTTGGCTTTGCCTTTGGGATAAATTACAGATTTGTGTCTTTGTGACCATCATTATTCCAAGGTAAGATTTTTATTAACCTGGCTAGAGGGTTACTTTTGGGTTCTTAATTCTTTGTAAAATTTTAAATCTAGGTGATTAGTGCCTTTGAGCTTCTTAGGTTTTCTTTTATGAACTTTGCTGTTCTTATTTCTTCTAGATTTCTTTAACTTATGACATTTATATGGGTTTCTCAGTTTTGCTTATCTGGGGTGGTTGCCTATTTTTCCACCATTATTAAAGAAAACAATTTTATTGATAATGGCCTCACTTTGTATTCAAGATCTGGCTGTATATTTTTTGGGTCATCATTTTTTGCTTAGCCATTTGCTCATAACTTGACTTAGAGGGTTTGTCTATTTAAATCACTATTTCATTTTCCATTCACATTTTCTCGAGCTCTGCTCAGTGTTGGCCATTTTCATTGTAAGACTTGTGATTTGACCTCTGTATTTTACTTATGATGGGATTTGTACTTACTAAATTGTTCTTTGATTTTCTTTGCTCCAAAAAATATCTATAGCATTTTGATGGTAATATGGGGTTTGGTACTATATGAATTTCAACTGTGAACTACCTTTGTGGCTTGTTAGATTTTGAATAGATCTCTTTATTTTCACATTATTCAAACTCTACAACTTTTGAGAATCTTTATCATACCATAACTCATAATTATTTTTGAGTCAATTTGTTGTAACTTATTGCATTCTTGTATAGCTTTTATTCATACTTTGAAAGCTTCTAGTTTACTTGAAAACAACTTGTATTTTGATGCAATGAAAATCTTTTACTTAAAAATATGTATATGTGTTACTCCCTCTTTCTTCATGTCATTTAGTGGCTCGTATTGCTTTGTGGATGACCTTGTACTAAAAACAAGGATCCTTTTGAATCAACTCTTAAAAACATGACATGATTGTCATTTCTTTCTGTGATGGAGCTTTCTTTGCACTAATTTTACTGAGTTGCTTGATTTGTCATGCTTTTAATGGATTTTGCAGTCTATTAATATTTTAGTCATACCTGGCAGGGTAGTTGGTAAAGAATTTGCGATACATATCTGGATTTTTTGTTTAAGCTTGTGTACTGAAGAATATGCTTGAGCACTTGATGTATAACTATAGCTTTGCACGCTCTCTAGGACTGATTCTCAACTACAATTCTTTTCAAGAATTTGTATATTAAACAATATATTATAACTGCGTTTTTAAAGCTTGAAGGTTCTTTTCTACAAAACATCACCCAAATGCAGTTCTGAAACACACTTTGATTTGATTTAAAGATGCATTAAAGCTCATTTTGTGCCTAGTATTTTTGTTACTGCATAATTGATGTCATTTGTTTTTAGTTTGTTTGCTGCAATATCTTGTTCTGTGCAGATATACTCCTTAAAACTCATTATTATTGAAGCTTGTGCACACTTACTTTTGTAGATTTGTCTGTAGCTACTTAAATTTTGTCAAAAATGAATGTTACATTTATGAAAATCTGATAAGGCAATCTATATCCTTTTGTTCATTTTCAGATTGCACGACTGTACTTTTGTCCTGAAGGTTTAAAAACCTCTCGTATTCTAAAAATTACATTTTTGAAAGATCTACTATTCATTTGTTGTTGGAAGCTTCATTTTGTAATGATTTTCTCTCTTTGAAAGTGGACAAGATCTTGCATTTAGTTCATTCTGTAACGCTAATGTTAAAGTCAACTTCATTTCATTTGATTTCTCCATGCTTCCAAGCAATAAACTTTAAAATACTTCCCAATATACAATGATTGCTTTGTAGACAGAAGGAATGTTTATAATTCTGAACTGTCACTTGAGTTAAGCCTTGAAGTAACTGTATTGATCTTCCAATCTTGTAGTCCTTTTCTTTTGTAAAATTACAGTACTCCTGATATGTGGTTGCATCTTTACATTATTTGTATTTGCATCGTAAGCTCACTGTCTGATGTGCATTGCCATTATGATTGCAATATTATTCTTCCATATAAAACCAAAATTATGAAAATGCATTGTTTATATTGCTCCAACTCTTCAATGTCTATTTGCATTTATAAATAGGCACTCCAAACTTTTTTGAAGTCTGCATATCTTTTTCTTGAGCAATGTAACTTCAACTTTTCAATCTAAACTATCACTGACATTGATTCCTTTTGTCTGGCTTTTAAAGTTTTATCTTCATTTCTTGTATTTGCATTCTTATTAGCCTTTCATTGATTATATCTCTCTACTAACAATTTTATTTTAAATATGACTGTACTTAATCATTTGTATTTGTTTCATCATGAAGTTGTATGCATATTTCTTTCTTGATTCATCTTGAAAATCTATTTCTGTAAACAACAGTATAATTTGATTTGACTGCTACATGTACTCGCACACTCTAGATAAATGTTAGAAAATAAATAGGCCTTCAGCCTTTCTTGTATTCCATAGTAGCTTTCTTTTCTTCCTTTCCTCTTTTGTCTATCATGATTCATGTGAATGCCATTAGCTTCTGCAAGATACTACTTTCTCAATTTTGTATCCATTACTTTGATGTACCTTATACTTGTATTAAAATGATCCATTTTCCTGAAACTAGATAACACATGAGTACAAATTAAACCCCGAGCTCAGTAACTAATAGCCTTTTATCTTTTCTTTTCAGGTACATTGATGAGTTAGATGATGCAGAAGATAAAGATGGAGCTGGAACTGAAGCAATGAAGACCAGGAGAAAACCCAAGGCAATGATGGGTTTCTTCTATACTCTTTTGCTTTTAGTTTCATGTACATGTATCTTTTATTTCAATAATCATAAGTTACATCCCACGACTTGTGTGGGAAACATTGAATTTCCTCATGAATAAATGATATTATTTCAGTAATTGAGTTGTGTACTTCCTTTTACTTTCAACTCTTATGATATGTAATGATTATACAATGAATTAAACAACTCAATAACATACTTAATAACACTTAATCATAGGAAATGATCAAATTGAAAATACCTGTAACTTAATAATGAACATCTGCAACCTGCAATCAACAACTTTGTTTGCTGCTATGGGATGTAAAATCCCACATATCCTGTGATTCCCACCTTCATCAAGGCAATGCATTGGTCCTTTGGGGATTTTGTGTTTCCTTGCTGAAGACAAACATGGAATGACAACATATGTGAGGTGTTACATTTTGTAACAACACACATAACTATAGATTGCATGTTGTTAATCAATTACTATAATTGAAAACAAAATGGAAATTGTATGACTTCCCCTTAGAAAGGTCCATATCATCAATTCCTTCCATCGAAATAAAGTTTCAAGTTGCCCATTTTTGTACAAGCGCAAAAATTGTCAACAACTGCTTTGCAATAAGTAGCTTCTCAGAGGAAACTAAAGCTGTTTTGGGAGCCTGCCAGGTCTCCAATGAAGAATCCTCATGGCAAGACAGTCGGAAGGTTGAACTGGCAGTAGATGAAGAAATTTTGAACTGGGATCAATTCAATTCATACTTTAGAAAATGCTGGTTACCCCAACTCTATTACGATCAAAATATGTTTGAATTTTAGACATTAACACAAGGGAAAATGATAGTGAAAAAATATTGGGAGAACTTTACAAAGCTTCTCAAGTACGTACCTAAGTACCAAACAGATGAAAAGTTCCAAATTAGGAAATTCATCATGGGGTTAAATCCAATGATAAGAGGTGAAGTGGATGTGCATGGGCCATCAATAATGGAAGTTGTATTTGAGAAGGAAATTAGATAAAACTAGAAATTGCAGGCTATTTCTGCACACATATAGGAAAAGAAAAAGAAGGCTATTAGTGCACCATCACCTTTGGCACCTAAAAAGGTTGCTTAGAAAAAGTTTAATAGTAAATCAAAAATGGTAATGGCAATTGAAAGAAAAATACAACAGTTAAGATTGCTGTAAATAACAAAAAGAATGGGTAGAAAAATACAACCAATAATGAGAACAAAATTGAAAGGAAGGGACCTTTTAGAGGCTGCTACATCTGCGGCCTAGATCATTATGCAATTAACTATCCTCAAAGAAAGAAATATGGCAGCCAGTAACATCATATTCATGATGCAGTAATAGACAAGCAAGCTGAAAAGTAAGCTACACCCATAAAAGTTACATGTAATTTGTATGGATTATTGGTAACCATTTTATTTGATACTGGTGCTACTAAATGCTTTATTTCAACAAAATTTGCATATAAACTTACAAGAAAAGACAGTTTTATGAAATAATCATGGATTGTTTAGTATGGGAAAAATGCTGTCCACACTGTTAAACAATGCCTATTTGACGCAACTCTCAAATTACCAAGCTTTACCACTAAAGTTAACCTACACCTGACTCCTCTACGTTCATATGACATAGTCATAGGCATAAACTGGTTATCTCAGCATAAGGAAACTATAGATTGCCTAGAAAAGCAAATTAAGTGCCTTGATGACTGTAAAAAATAGCAAAAATATAGGGAGTAAAATGAGGATTTATAGTTAAAAAAATCACTGCAATGCAGCTTATGAAAGCTAAGACCAAAGGCTGTGTGCTATATGTTGTAAAAATTCTAGATTTAGGCGATGAAGGTAAGGCTTTTGTGGAAGAACTCCTGTTGTTACATGAGTACAACGACGCATTTCATGAATAACTACTTGGTCTTCCCCCTAAAAGAGAGTTTGATTTCACTATAGACATCGAACTGGGAACCAAACCAATTTCTAAGGCTCCCTAGAGAATGAAAACAACAGAATTAGTCGAGATGAAGGCATAACTTGATGAAATTTTGTCCAAATGATTGATAAGACCAAGTGTCTCTCCTAAGGGTTCATTGGTCATCTTCGTAAAGAAGAAGGATGGAACACTTAGGCTTTTTATTAACTATCGAATGCTTAATAAAGCCATGATAAAAAATAGGTATTATCTCCCTATAATTGATGTTCTTTTTTATCATATGCATGGAACATCAATTTATTCTAAAATTGATCTTTGATCAGGATACCATCAGTTGAGAATAAAGAGGAAGATATTCACAAGACTGCCTTTAGAGGTATGAACATTATCAATTCACCGTGTTACCCTTCAGGTTAACTAATGCTTCGGAAAATTTTATGAATTTGATGAATAATATCTTTTAAGCATGCTTAGACAAGTTTGTCCTAGTATTCTTAGATGATATTATCATCTATTCGAAAACCATAATGAACATCTTCAAGTGGTCTTAGATGTGCTAAGAAAGAGAGAACTGCATGACAAACTTTCTTAGTGTTTGATTTATCAAAACAAAGTGCAATACCTGGGATATATTATTAATAAAGATGGAATTTATGTAGATCCATAAAGAAATACAATGACAACTGAATGGCCAACACCTAAAAATGCACATGAAGTTAGAAGCTTCATAGGATTAACTAGATATTACAAGAAAATTGTAAAAGATTTCTCAAGAGTTGCAGCTCCGATTACTGCATTGCAAAAGAAAGACAAGAAATTTGTATGGTCTGAAAAGTGTGAAAACACTTTTAATTTTCCAAAAGAGAAATTAACTTCAGCACGTGTTTTTAAAGTTCTGGATCCAAATGGAAACTTTACAGTTGTAACAGATGCCTCTAGTGAAGGTTTAGGCGGCATTTTGCTACAAAATGAACATGCAATCGCTTATGAGAGCAGGAATCTCAAGGTGCATGAGTTAAATTATGCTCCCCATAACTTAGAATTTTCTGCCATTGTGCATGCATTTAGAGTATGGAGACATTATCTGTTCGGAAAACCCTTTGAACTCAAAATATATCATGTCAGGTTGAAATACATCTTCACACAACGAAACTTAAATGCAAGGCAATGAAGATGGTTAGAATTTTTATCACAATATGAATTTGATATCAGATATATTAAGGGTAAGGAAAATAGAGTGGCAGATGCGTTAAGTCATAGGAAGCATATTTCTACCCTTGTCACTTTGAGAATGCAATTCGAGGATGATGTTAAGAAAGAAATGTTTACTGATTCTTATTATCAACAAGTAAAAGTAGCACTTGCTACAAATCCAAACGATAGTAGATACAAAGGATTCATGCTTTATAACGAAGGAGTCCTTAGATTTAAAAATTGAGTCTACGTACCTTCAAAAAGTGAACTAGGGAAGAAAGTGATAAAGGAATTTCATGATGCTCCTTATTTTGGACATCCTAAAGTGACTAAAATGCTTGCTGATTTAAAACAACAATATTTTTGGAAAGGGATGACGAAGGATGTAATGAACTATGTATCTCATTGCTTAGAATGTTAGCGAGTCAAGGTTGAACATTTGCATCCAGTGGATTTTCTGTACCCCCATAGCATTCCACACTATAAATGGTAGGTAATGTTAGCATATGGATTTGCATGCATGCAAATGACATGCAACAGTGTGGGAATGAAGTCCCTCCTCAATTAAGGTGAGGTTGGCTTTATTGAAAACCAAAACTATATTTACACCTGTAAATTCAAAATTATATGTGGGGGGTGTTTTAGAACATCAATGGAAAAAAAAATGAATGAGGGATATGGAATGGAATAAAGGAAAGGAATGAATGGAAGGAACATGCAAGAGTTAGGTAAAAACAGAGCCTAATATTGCATGAAGAAGGATGATGAATAACTAACACAAATAAAATGAAGTTTGCATCAGTTAAACAAAAATGAGTAAAAGGGAACACACATGAGCAAGTAAATATCAGAGCTTGACCACTATAAACAAGAACAATAGATTAATAGCATTGGCAATAAGTTCAAAGAAAATATTTACATGCAAGATTTAAACATCTAACATCTAATGAACATAAGAACATCAAATGCTGCAAGAGATAATGAATGGGACACAAAGTTCATATTTCATTAACTTCAAAATGTATTCACAAAAGAACACAGTTTATTTCCCAAAACAAAGCTTGCACATAACAATATTTTCTTTTCCTCTCTCAAAGTCACCCTTTACAAATGAGCCCCTGACTTCCTTTTATAACCTAAAAGTTAGTTACAAAGTAGTTAGGGTTTACATGAACATTAAATAGGGCACTTAAGTGACTTTGAATTTTTCAACCAACTTTTAACACGTGACTAAAAATAGAAACCACTTAAGTTAAAAAGTCATTTAAGGAAAAATACATAAATAAAAGAAATGGGTACATGTGGACCCCACTTAAATGACTTGGATGCACACATAGACATCATAGTTAGCAATGCGCCACCTAGATCAAGCCACCTAGGATCAGTGCCTTATCCATTGGGCCAAGAGTCTGCCTATCCAAGTTGTACGGGAATGAACTCATTGACCGTGCTCCGCAATCCTCCAGATGACAAGAGAGCCAAACTTGAAACTTGAGCAATTCATCCACCTCTCCATTTGAGCAACATCCTGGTGTGAGAAATTTTGTCTTCATTTGTATTCGCATTCACAATTACACATAATTCTCCACATGCTCTGAATAGCCCTCCATGGTGAATTATTCATTTGTCGCGAGACTGTAGTCGTTACGCCACCTTAGCTTGTTAGAATCCAACTCTTGATCTTTCACCATATTGAGAAGATATTCCAAGAGCCAAAATTGCAATTCACTTCTTGGAGTTATGTATTTTGTCTTTGTCACCATCCCGAAGTTTTTCCATTTTGATCCGCTTACGATCCTCCAATTCGAGAATGCTCCAACTTTAAGACTAGTCGATGAAGTATTACACCAGCTGCTAACTGAGAGCTGAAAGGGACACGCTTGAATGATGTGGACTTGATTAATGATCCACACAATTGTACTTATCGTTGATCTTGGTTTTTCAATGAATATATCCGTACAATGATCAAGTGAAAACAATTTATGTAGACAAGATTCTCCCACTATTGATCTCTACCGACAATAATGGCTTTTTACTCCAAGGAGACCTATGCCAATAGTTATGACTTATACTGCATAATGAGGAAGTCAGAGGTTGCTTCCACTACGGAGTTGTTGGATTTTAACTGTGACACTATGTAGTTGTCGTCGTGCATCCATGCAAGTGATGACCAATTCGGAACAAGCATCAGGAAAATCGTGATTCGCCTTCGGTTGATATGCGATCGCAGATCGACCTACGTCGACGTGTCCCAAGTTGGTATTGGCGATGTTATCATACTCTGAATGAAGCATCAAGGTGGGTAGAATGTCCTGGAACCTATACCACAACATCATTTTATTTGAAGATGACATGATTGTGATAGAAGCGTGATTTCGGGCTATTACTTCCTTACTTCAAAACTGCACAAATTGGCTCTGAAACTGTTATGGGAAAAATAGAAAATATTGTTCTAAGAAATTCTCACTGGATGAGGTAGTATATTAAGGTACCACAAGTTTGTGTGTCATAGGGTTTTTTCCCAATCAAATTCTTCAGTCAAATATTAAAGGTCAAAGTTGACTCTTCTGAAACTGCTAGGAAAATGCAAGTGTAAAACTGCAAAAATCCCGTTTGGTTTTAGCTTGGAAAAAATATCAAATGTTACCATGGGAATCTACAACTTGGCAAGGGAGTATATGAGGGTAGGGAGAATTGAACGAAACAATTATTTTCTCTTGACGATAATCTGAGTTCAAAATATAAACTCTCAAAGTGAGTCACCTTGACAGGCTGAAAATTACATGCGGGGCGAAATCAAACAAATTATGTTTTATTTGGCTCCGTGAAAAATATCAAACGAGGTGTTGCACATTTAAAGTTTGGTAAAGGAGTACATGAAGTTGAGAATAATTCAACAAACCAAACCGTTTCTCTTGATGATCATCTAACTTTGAGATATCGAGCTCCAAAGTTGATTCCTTCAACATATACAACCCATGGCACATCCTTTCCACATCTATCCTTTTCTTTATTAATTTCATTTTTTATTTTTTTGTGCTGATATATATATATCTTGTTTGATATTTTTTCAAATGGTTAACATGATTTCTCTTCATGCACAATCTTCCTCTTCTCGCAATTGCGTGGATTTTAGCATAAAAATGACTATGAACTGGTTTTCCCTGTGCAAATGTAGTATTGTTTGGATTGATTTCTTTACCTCCTGCGTAGTATTTGGCCAATATTCCATCCTTCAACGTGGCATGTGGATTTTGGATCTGCGTGATCTTTTTCTTCCTTTGCTCATGCTCGTGGCTATGTATTGGTGAAGAAATAGCTGTGAGAAAATGATTCTCCTTACTTTGGGTTGCATAGCTTTATTCTTTGGCATGTATGGAATCTTTCTTTCTTGATTTGACAGTTGTACGTGATCTATTTTAGACTATGTATTTGTTTCACTCTTGCATGAGATACTCCACTTCCACCTACGTGAACAAACCTTCACTTCACCCTGCATGGACTTCATTTTTTTTTATATATTCTCTACCTGCATGGGTTGCATGAGCTTGCTATTTATATGCATGCATGGGAAATTTTGTGAATAGTTGTTTTCCTTGGAATGTGTGTGAACATTGTATTCAACATGGTCTGTCAAAGACATGCGTGGCCTCCTTCACTTCTTCCAAACAGCTGGGCATGGGCAGATTTTCTGTGTGTGGACATTGTCTTCTCAGGTAATTCATGGATCTTAGAAACTTCTAGCTGGTATTACCTCCCCCCAAGCTTTCATTTTTGGCAGTGAATGGGCATTTGTATGCTAAGACGTTGAAATTCTTCCTTGCCTGATAATGATAACCTCTTTGGCAGCGTATTATCTCCTTTGACTTTAGATTAATTCCTCCTTCAACATCTGTGACTTCTTTGTTTGTGGATTTTTGCTTAGGCAAATGCATGGATATCATGAGTAGCTGTACCTGGGGTCATTACATTAATTCCCTCTAGGAAGTCCACCTATATAGGTATAGGCCCCCCCACCCCCCTATATATATTTTATATGGTATGAGGGAGAGAGAAAAAGCCCTATCTGTCTATCTGGGGTTGCCCAACCATTTCTCTATATTTGAGGTAGGTGGGCCCCCCTATATAGATTCTCTATGGCCTCCCCTATATATGTCCACAATAAAACCAGAAACAAAGAAGATTTAATAAAAACAATATGCAAATAAAAATAAAAACCCAAAACTTGATTCATTTCATGTTAGCACAAGCTTGAGCTTCATGCAAGCTATGTGGATCAGGATTGAGCGTAAACTGTATAGATATTAGTACAAAAATGAGAGCTGGACACTATTTGTGAGCAGAAGAATTCCCAAGCACGCAACAAAATCCACACGTCTAACTAGAAATGAGCAACTAATGAAAGATGACTCTTAAGCTTGTGATCCCGTAATGGAGACAACTACTTGGAGCTCTCAAGGTTGCTTGGCTCTAGCTAATCCCAGTGCCAGGTTTCTGTGTGAAATCTGGGGAGTACCTGTAGAATAAGTTTTTCCTTCTTTATGGCTCTTTATGTCTGCAATATTCCCTTGTTTCTCCTTCTCAATTTCTGAATGATAAAAGCAAAATTGAAATTGTCCATGACAATTGGAAGTGGAAAAATAACTGCCTCGACAATTGCTCACGACAATTAAAAAGAAAAAGAAAAGTTCTTCCAAGTTTGTCGAACAACTTTCATGAGTATTATATTAATATTTATTAATTAAAGACCCTAAAATTTAATAAATATTAATTTTATTAAATAACAAGGTAAATATTAATTAAATAATTAAAACACAGTTTGTGTCGTAGCGGGAGAAGATCTTATTCAAAATGGATGAAACGAAAACTAGAATGACCTTGAGAATACGACGATTGCGATGAGGGTGATAAAACATGTAAAATAATACTTTTGATTTTTTTTAAAAAAATCACGTTTATTAATTTTGTGAAGTCAAAATTAGCTGATAACAGGTAATCAATATGGATTTTGTGCAAAGAATGCCTGTGTCAAGGAATAAATATGATGTAATTCTTTTTTTAGTTGAAAAACTAAAAAAAGTGGCTCATTTCATACTGGGGAATCTTAAGGATGATTCATTTGTGCTTGTAAAAAGGTTTGTGGATGTGATTTTATGATACCACAATGTACCTAAATTAATAATTTTTGATAGAGATCCTAGCATGAATTCTTGTTTTTGGCAAACCTTAAATACCACTTTAGGAATAAAGCTGAATTTCAGTTCTGCATATCATCCAGAAATAGATGGATAGACTGAAAGTGTAAATCAAGTGTTGGAAGACATGCTCATAATGTACTACATGGATCAGTAGTAAAAATGGGAAGAATATCTTCCATTGGTTGAGTTTTCTTATAATAACACTTACCACTCCTCTTTAAAATTGGCTCCTTTTTAGGCCTTGTATGGACGTAAGTGTAGAACACCTATCAGTTGGGACAACGTGGAAGATAGAGAAGTTATAGGACCTGAAATGTTAATTGAAATGGAACAACAAGTAAAACTCATTAGAGAATGTTTAAAACAAGTTGTAGATAGACAAAAAATCTACGTTGATTTAAAGAGATTTGACAAAAAAATTGAACATGGAGATAAAGTTTTCTTACGGGTTAAGCCTAAGAAAAGTTCAATTTCATTTGGTATGTAGAAACCAAATTTGGGTCACACACCCTGTAGTCCCATTCAATTAATTAACATAAGACATTTAACGAATCATGGGCCTTTCATCCCATATTAATATATTCACCTTCATGTTATTAATTAATTAATTTAAATTAATTTCACTCTCACACCCCCACCTCACCATGACACCTCACTCTGGACTCATTCTGGGGGCATTTAACTCATAGTGACCAAGTCATCACTCTCAGCACTGAGTCATCACTCTCAATGCTGGTCACCACTTGACCTAACTAACTAAGAATTCTTCTCAAACCTAATTGGACTTCTTCTATGACCTTCCTACCCTTGCTAATGAGAACTCCACTTCCCTAAGTAGACTCAACTTAGAAAACATGCCAAATCTGGGAAGATCTGCCTATTTTTGGTAAACCTAGACTTACCTACCTTAACCGACACCAGTTGTCCCTTGACCGATGCCGATCACCTAACTGCCGTTGGTTATTTTATATACAATTTTATAACCTTTTACCTAGGTTGGTCATTTTTAGTTTTGAGAGAAATATTGCATTCAAGCATGAATCCAAAGCCTCTCAGCATCTAGACAACACAAAATACTCAACCACAGGCCCAAACAAGCATTTGGTTCTCCTTCCAGAGTATTGGAATACTCATGGGAACACTACGGGAGTACTGCTATGACACTAACTCCAGAATCTCTTCACAGATCAACTACTATCCACCTTCACCTACCAGAACTATAAAGGCAAGTAAGTATTCGTGATTTCGATCATATTGTGCTTGCTTTAAGTATATATTGCTTACCTTTTTCATTATACCTTATTTCTACATGTATTCCTTTATCTCCACCTCCTCACCAATCTACCAACCCAACCACCTATATCGTTTTTTCCTTCTGTGACTTCACCCTCTGTATCCTTGAGTCTTCTCAGTAATATCACGAACCTAACCACACCCTTCCCACTCTCTGTGCAATCACAGAGAAGCCCCAAAACCATTTTTATCAAATTCTTGTCAATTTCCCTTACTGATGCCAGTTACCTAACCGCATCAATTTCACCTCTATACCGACATCGGTAACCTGACCAATATTGGTCTCTGTGTCATTTCATTCCTTTTGACCAACAAGCCTCTCGATCAACCAAAATCAACCCAGACCTCACCCGATCAATCCCAGACCCCTGTTAGACCTATAAAAACCTAGAATAACCTACCAAACCTCCAGATCTAATAATAACCTTTCCTGTTAGATTAGATTTTCTTATTATATTTACATGAGATACCTAAATCATATAACTATAGTAGGATTTCCTTACTTCATGATATTTGCAATATTAATTTATATTTGAAAGTGGATTGACAACCTTTTAGGAAAGCATCACACTTCCCTGATCTAGCATTTGCTAGGCAATCCACTAACCTATATTATTAATGTTATCTGGTGGTGTTGTTGTATTTCTTACAGGTCGTTCCTCCTAGCCAAAGGGAAGTTCTTCATGATCAACTTGGATAAAAAATTCATTAACGCGCGCATTCACATATCACAGGTATTCCTCCTAACCTATTTCCTATTCAGTTTTCCTAAGCAAAAATTATTAGGTTAAACATATTTGCATGCATGATGGGACCCATCAGGGGTTCTTTGCATTGTTCATTCCTAGGGAAAAATTCTTGTGTATCTATTTTCATTTGAAATGAGTTCACATTAAGCTTCTTCTTTAGAAATATTATTTTCTTCTGATTATCTCAGTGACACTTGTTTTTTGAGATTAAAAAGAATTCTTCTTTTTTTTCTTGTATTGCATTTAATGAAAGTCATACCCTTAACCTCTTCATAATTTGTTCTCATCGAATATAATTTGTGGATTTGGGTTTTAAAACTTGTGCACTTGCATTGTTGAGTTTGTTGCATTATAGCTAATCTAAATTGTGGGAAACCTATATGTTGGAAGTCATGCCCAGCTGATGGTTGACAAATTGAACCATAGCTCACATTTTGCACACTCTCTATACCAAATCACTAAAAATAAACTACACAATTCTTAAACAACATCTTTCCGGGAAGAAGCTGTCAACGATCACACGATCAGAGGATTGATAGTGGGCTCCAACTGGTTTCTCTGTCCAGTCATCATCTCAGAGAAGGATCTCCCACGCCAAAACTTACCTGAAACTAGCCATAGTTGTCAGATTTTATAGGGCACCCTTGTTAACCAAAAATTCTATCCTGCTTATAGTCAGTCCTAAATGGCATAAGCCACAACATAAAATCTACAACTTAGGATTTCATGTTTGTTATCTTTTTGTCTGCTTGCATTTTGAGGTGTGAGTTGCGTTTCTTCATTATTTCTTATCCTTTTATGCCCCACATCATGACTGGTGTATTCTAGTTTTATTCTAGGTTTATTAGGACTCCTCATAGCCATACTCAGTCTCTGGGTTGGCCCTTTTATTTGATCTAAATCACCAAAACTTCATTTTTTCTTCTCTTCGTAGATTTCATAGCAACCAATATCGATTCGGAAACTAACATTGGTTGTATCATCTTACCGAAATCGGTTAACTGACCGACGTTGGTTTATATGCTTTTTTGGTTATTTTTTCCAGAATAGTATTCTCCACCTTCATGTTCTTTTTGTGGCTTGTTCTACCATTTTTATCCCACTCTTGAGTCTCTGATATCATTTTCAGGATCCAGGTTGACCCATTTTCACCTTTCATTGCCAAATATTTGAATCTCTTATTTTTCACAGTAGCTGACATTAGTCTTATCCAACTAACGCCAGTTATTCCATACCGGTATCGGTTAACCCAACCGACGTCAGTCTCTGTATTCTGACTTTCCAATCAGAACAACGATATAATCACTCATTTTAGACTAATTTTTCCCCATTACTTTTGTGTTTCTACATCATCAGTGAAGCTCAGAATACCTGTTTTATCATCAGTCACATGGTTTTGACTTGTAAACAAGCTAACACTCTCATGTTTCATGCTAGCCACTAGCTGCTCCCACCTAGCCCATCACCCCCTTCAATCTCATCACCCATGGACCCCAATCAGGCTCTTTCCATACCCACTGGTGATGAGGAGTTCGTGAGACTCCTTGATCACAACCCCATTGCTCTGCAGTACTATCTCGCTCATTCATCTACCTGCGATTCATCAGGGCAGCTTGTATATGGCATGCCTGTGTCCATTCCTCCTACCCTCATGCCCACTTCTGCATCAACTACTACTAGCTTGGCCTTACCCTCTTCCACCTTACCACCTGTGGTTTCCCATCTTGACCCTACATCATCGATATCTGTTGCACCTATGACATCTTTCGCACCTTTGACGTCTGTCACTTCTACGATGTCAACCATGCCTTTATCAACCACCTTGAGTGTAGGTCTATCTGCACCCACACCTCTCATATACCTATTGCATCTCAACCACCAATGGTGATGGCAACCCATACTCCCTTCCAAAACATTGTCCTCTCCATCCCACAGTCTCTTCCTCTGATTGCTACGAGAGTCTTTACGTCCACTCCACCTACCTACACTTATCACCAACAACCCCCTATTTCATCTATCACTTATTCAGGATACTTGCCATCTACATCTATTCTGGCCTACATTCCTTCCTCACAATTTTTGTACTCGGTACCACCACATACTAGGATGCCACCCACATCATACCCTCCTCATCTACCCCCTTATACTACAGGGGGTGCCCAGTCATCACAACCTACCAATGATCTTATCAAAATGATGATGGATAAGATGCAGACATTGGAAGCATCTATCTCTGGCTCATGTAACTCTCTGACATACGATGAGATTTACAATGAGCCCATTCACTCATCCATTCTAATTCACCCATACCATCCCCATTAGGAAATGCCTAAATTAAACTGATTTAACAACAAAGAAGACCCACAAAAACACTTGCAGTCTTTTAAACATGTGTGTTATCTGATCGCTCATGATGATGTTTGCTCTTACAAACATTCCCAATGTCCTTGACATGATCAAATTTAGATTGGTATAGTGCTCTATCCAGGCATTCCATATTTTCATTCAACCAGGTAGCTCAAGATTTTCTAGACCACTTTTCTATCAACATTGTCAAGAAGGTCACCATGACCAACTTGTACGTGACACGCCAATACGAAGATGAATCTATCACAGATTTTTTCACTCGTTGGTGGAGCCTGATAAACCAGCTCACATTCCAACTTCCTCAAACCGAGTTAATAGAGTTGTTCACCAGAGCTTGTGCTAGAAACATATCACAAACTCTTCAAGTTCAAAAATTTTTACACATTTGATGAGACATTGACCATGGCCCAAAAACTTGAAATTTGTGCCATTGAAGAGAAGAAGATACAATTACATAACAATAATGTTGCGTTTAAATCAAACAATACCTCTTCTTCTTCCAAACCACAAAATAATTATTCTAAAGAAAAAGGATCTACCAACGCAGTAGTTTTGAAATTCACCCATCTCACCCATCCAACCAATCAAAGCCTTCTTCCAATATTTCTCTTGTTCAGGATTTTTAGTTCAAGGGAGCAATGAAAATATACCCATAGGAGAACCCTACTCTTTAGTTTTAGAAAAACTTCTAAAAGCTAGAGCAGTCACTCTTCCACCTGTCAAACCACATACTGGTTTTGACCCCTCTCGTCCTATGCCTGCATGGTACAAAGAAAATGATTACTACAACTATCATCACGTTAGAGGTCATAGCGATGGTAATTGTATAAATTTTAAAAATATTGTCCAAGAAATGTTAGATAATGGAGATCTCATCTTGGATAATCCTAATGCACCAGCTAATTAGAACCTTCACATCTTCAAGAAGTCATTCCCAAATCACACCCCATCATCTAACCAAACTGGTGAAAAACCTCAACCAATGACAGTAATGTTTGTGAGGTTCATGTTGTTTTTGACATCATACCAGCTCTTCCTACTCAATTTCCTCCTACTCCATCTATCGAGGAGATTATTGCATGAGCTCCTTCATCCACGGAGGGAATTGTTTCATCTACTCCTTTACCCACAAAGGAGTCTCCCTTATCTCCTCCTTCACCCATGGAGGATTCCACCATATCTGTCGATGTAATTTTCCCCACTCACCTCTCAACCTGAAAAATAACCCACGTAGTACTTACTCTTCTACCCACGGGAGAGTCATGCTTACCTTATTCTTCACCAAAAGATGAACTTACCTCATCCAACTTGTCATCTCCCCTACCCATAGGGGATCCATTAGCAACGTCCCTTCCTATTGGTGACAATTATCCATTGGATTTCAAGGATCCTGTTGATTTTCTCTCATCTCTTTTACCCATAGAGTCTGAAGCCAACCATTTCCCTATCTCACAGACATTATTTACAGGGATTACTACCAAATCAACATCATCCCCCCTTACAATGGTGTCATTTTCACATTTATCCAACCACTAGGATTATGTTGAAAATTCCATGCTTTGGGGACACCTTCAGCTACTTGTCTCAACTCAAATGCAAATGTTGTCTGCTGATACTTCCATGATATATCCAAAGGTGTTTCAGATAACCAAACCCACCATGCCCATGTCTAGTTGTAGCAACCCCTTCTTCATCACCCTCACCCACACCTAAACCTTTACCATCAAATGAACTTTTTCCTATGCCTAAAACCTTACCTGCACCTATATCTTCCTCTGTGTCTAGACCCATTTCCACATTGGGAGTCATGCCGACATCAAGCCTAGTCCATCCTCCTGTCAAACTAGATTTAGCCACATCCTCACAAGCCATCACAAAGAATATTCCCCCACCTAAGAGGAAGACCCAACCTCTTAGGCTGCATACACCAGCTTCACCCACTACCCCTCTGTCACCTTCACCACTTCCATCTATCCTAGGTCCCCACCCATCAACCTTGGCCAAGCAGCCTCCTACCAAGAGTAAACCAAAAGCACAATAGCCTACCTCATCATGATCCTTCTGTTGTACCCAAATTACCTACACATCTTATGCCTTCACCATCACCTACATCCTTTCTACCTCCTATACCTACACCACTTCCAGTATCCTCATCATTACCTATGTCATTCCCTTCTCTTCAACTAGTACCTTCCACATTTCCTCTTACTACAACCTTCACCGCACCTCCATTATCACCTTGGCTAACCCAGCCCCTTCCTCCATCTACCTTCCCTTGTACATCACACACTTCTTCTTCACCTTTACCCAAGAAGGTGCAACCAAATTCCAAGAACCCACTACCCTCCTAAAGAGGTAGTTAAACCTACACCACCTTCAACAACTAGTTCACCTGCTACATCTTTACCCAAGAAGGTGCAATCCAAACCTAAAACTGTACTATCTACCAAACATGTGGTCAAACTTACTCAACCTCCGATTCCACCTCCAGTGGTGCCTCTCCCACCAAATTCACCCACACTTCCATCTAGACCCACACTTACTTCACATTGTGATCCATTGGCAGGGTCTTACGCCAACATCTTAGCTAACCTTTTGGAAACCTCTGTCATCACATTGCCACCACTTAGACCTTACGACCCACTCAAACCTAAACCAGAAGGGTTTGATGATACCAAAATTTACACTTACCATCATGTGTCAGGGCATGATGTGGAAAGTTGTAAGGCTCTTAAGACTATTCTTCTCCAACTATGTCCTCTTGAAGAAAAATTTGATGATGATGATATTTTAGATGAGGACCCTATTCCACCTTCACCTATCACCACACATCCTCATCTCTTACCTATTCAATGACCTTCATCTCCACCTCCACAACCCTTTTATCCTCCTCCAACATTTGAGATCAATATGGTCTGCATAAGAGAGCTAGCCAAACCTCCACCAAAATGCCAATGTGTTGCATTGTTTTCACAAAACCAGTATATGCCCTCACCATATTTTTTCCCATCCTATCACTACACCTATCATGACTCACTTTCTCCTTTACCACAAATTAATATGGTTCAAATTTCCACTTGAGCCCAAAAGGAAAAAGGAAAGGAGAAAACAACCAGCTCATCCGCTACTCTTTTACCCAATATTCCATCTGCACCTGCACCAAAAATCACCATCCGTGGACCCACATACCCTATTTCTGATGGGGTTTCCCATCGTACAATGCTTAAATAGTTACACCAGTCTCCTCTCAAAATGTCTTTGTACGACCTTGTCCAAACCTCTAAGTCTCATCGATAGGCCCTCATTGAGGTTCTACAATCTATTGAGGTTCTACCTAATGACCCTACTCCTGTTGCATCCATTATCACTCCTCACCATGTGGCCTCTCTCACCACTTCATCCCCTTCCTCTACTCCTGCTACCACTCATCAAGTAGACACTCTCAGTTTCTCTGACGATGAGATTGTACCTCTCCAATCAGATGATCTTGACCCCACCCTATTTATTTCCATCTACATTGATAATATATGTTTGATGCGTTATGATCAATGGTGGTGCCAGTATTAACATCATTTCCTCCCATGCATACAACCAAATGTGCATCCCTGCCAATTGCATGCATAATAACCCAGTTATGTTGTGTTCATTCAATGATGTCATGACTTCCACCCTTGACACCATCATTCTCCACATTCGTGTAGGCCCCCGTACCATTCCTGAATTATTCTATGTCTTAGAGGGGGAATTCCAGTACAACATGCTACTTGGACGACCCTGGATTCACACCATGGGTTGTGTTCCTTCAACCTTACACCGTTGTTTAAAATTTGAACATGAAGGGCACAACTATACCATTCTAGCTGACCCTTCACCATTCAAGACCTGTAACATGTTGTATCGACCCAATGATGTCCTTATACCAGTTAAGGCATCTACCACCACTACCACTTCTTCTTCAGCCACTGCCTCATCCACCAATGCTACCACTACATCTTCCACAACTAACTCCTCTATTCCCACTATTTTCATAGCTTCTACAGTTGACCCATCAGCCAACCCACCTACTTCTCAAACAACTAATGTTTCTTCTTCCCAATTGTCTAGTGATTCATCCATTCCTGCTACCCACATATCAACTACTGATCCCTTAGAAGGTGTTTTTCAATGCCTCACTCTGGGGGAGTACCACCTTTATAACATTGACACATTCCTTACTCCTCAAGAGTATGGTAAACTTCACCAACATCCCCACTATGATCACCACATAGGTGAGGTTTTCCCCTATGGTCCTCCCCACCTTCACACCAACTTAACGTATGGGGGACTTGATGCTTCTACCTACTCACCTGAGCCACCTTCCCAAACTTGACCATTTTCCTCTGACCTTCAATCTCTCACCAACCACTGCTTCGCCCACACCTTCCTCCATCATTGTGCTTGGAAGGGCTTTGGATTTGGTTTCTATGAACAAGGCCACCATACTGTCATTCCTTACACCACTCATAAGCATAAAGACTGTAGTGGTATTGGATTTTCTGAACCACCTTCTAGGAAGGCCCGAGTTGAACTCATTGAGGATGATAAACATTCCCCACCCCATTCACCAACTTCACCACCTTCACCTACAGAGTCTATGGACCCAGAATCCATTCCTCCTAACTTTATTTTTTCGTGAACACCATTTCCCTGGGACCTCTGACTTATCAGCATGATGGTGAGGCTCCCTCTTCTCTTCCCTTCCTATATCCTGACATGATCGATGATGATACACCTTCTATTAATGTCATTCAATGTCAGGATGATGAGTCTATTCTCACCTACCTTGGTGCGGAAGATTCTTATATTCACCAGTCATTACCTTCTGAGACACAAACCATGTTGAATGAATCGACCATCGAAATCAATATTCACACTCAGGATGACCCGCACATTCTAAAAATAGGCCAATCTTTAGATGTTGCTGAACAGGAAGCTTTCACTTCTTTCCTCCGGGATCATAACAACGCTTTTTCTTGGTCCTACACTGATATGCCTGGTATTGACCCAAACATTGTGGTCCACAATATCGTAACCATTCCTGATGCCAAACCCATGAAACAGAAGCTACAAAAAATGCATCCTCACATTACCCTTCTTGTCAAAGAAGAAATCCAGTGCCTTCTTTTGGTTTCCTTCATCCTACCCATTGATTATCCCCAATGGATCTCTAACATCATTCCTGTCACAAAAGTGACAGGGGGACTCCACATTTTCATGGATTTCCATGACCTTAACTTAGCTTGCCCCAAAGATGACTTTCCTCTACCTAGTATTGACCAACTAGTTGATCTCACTGCCGGCCATGAGATGCTATCACTCATGGATGGTTTCTCGGGTTATAACCAAATATTACTCACCCCAGAAGATCAACACAAAACCACCTTCATCACTCCTTGGGGGACCTTCTGTTATTGTGTCATGCCCTTTGGCCTTAAAAACAGCTGGTGCTACATATCAGTGGGCTATGAATTATATCTTTCACGACATCATGCATAACATACTGGAAGATTAATTTTATGATCTTCTTGCCAAATCTAAACATTAGGCGGAACACCTTACAATTCTTAAGTTTATCTTTGACCATCTCATCAAATATTGTGTTCACCTTCAACCTAAGAAGTGTGTCTTTGTTGTTCTCTCTGGAAAGATCCTTGGTTTTATTGTTTCTTTGCATGGCATTGAATTTGATCCCACTAAAATCAAGGCTATTCTTGAAATTCCTCCACCTACTAACCTTTGTCAACTTCATAGTTTGCAAGGAAAGTTGCAATCTATTCGTCACTTTATTTCTTAGCTTTCTGACCACTAGCCATCCATTTCATCATCTTCTCAAAAAGGATGTCTCCTTCAAATGGGATGATGAATGCCACAAAGCCTTTGATGCCTTAAAAAAATACCTCCTCCAACCACTTGTGCTCATTCCCCCTAAGGATGACCAACCATTTTACCTTTACATTTCTTCTACTGATCATTCCCTGGGTGTCATGCTTGCTCATCGTGACGAGAAACACAGGGAGAAAGCAGTTTATTATATAAGTTGTATGCTTTTAGACTACGAAACTAGATATACTCACACCGAAAAACTCTGCTTAGCCTTAGTTTTTGTCACCACTAAACTTCGTCATTACCTACTCAACCACAAAACCTTTGTTGTCACCAATATTGACCCCTTACATTACATGTACGCTAAGCCCTACCAACATCAATGTGCTGCACGTTGGCTCATGCTTCTTGTAGACCTAGATCTCGAATTCATCCATCAAAAATATGTCAAAGGAAAAATAATTGCTGACCAACTCGCAGATGCACCTCTCTCCGGAAACCAATCTTCTAACTTTAATTTCCCTAATGAATCCATCGCTACCCTCTCCCTGGATGATACCATTTACCAGATGACCTTATTCTTTGATGGTTCCAAATGTCAGTGTGGGGGTGGTGCTAGAGTTATCCTCATTCCTCTTGACAGTGAGCCTATGCCATTATCTTTCAAACTAGATTTTGATTGTACTAACAATATCATCAAATATGAAGCACTCGTGTTAGGTCTTCAAACCACCATAACCTTAGACATTAAATCAATTAATATATTTGGTGACTCTCAACTGGTTGTGAACCAAGTTAATGGTATATACCAGTGTCGTAATGAGATACTTCAAAAGTATAAGCATCATGTTGACATGCTTTTGACTACCTTTGACCATTATGAACTTCAAACCACCCCGTGTTCCACTAATAAATTTGTAGACACCATGGCCTGTCTTGCTTCTCAAATCCCCACTTCACCCTCTAACTCAAAAATATTTGTCATAGTACAAAGGTTGCAATCACCTTCTTATCTAATTTGAGACATCAACCTTGTAGGAAACATTGAAACTAACCCACATGACCTTTGGTATAAGTAGTTTGCTGACTATCTTTCCCTTTCAATTCTACCTCCAGATCTTACTTGCAATGGACAATGAGCCTTTCTCAAAAGTGTCTCTCACTATGTCATAATGGGTGGTCTTCTCTATAAATTTGGCTTTGATGCTATCCTCTTACGATGCCTTATGAGTTCTGAAATTCCATACACCATCAAGGAAGTTCACGACAGGATTTTTGGGGGTCACTTCAGTGGCTTAGCTGTCGCTAAGCACATCCTTCGCCTGGGCTATTACTGGCCAACCCTAAACCATGATTGTTGTGACTATGTCAAGCATTGTGTGAAGTGTCAGCAACATGCTAATATTCATCACACCCCTAGTCATGCCTTACAGGTCGCACGAGACCTTTGGCCTTTCTCTCAATGGGGTTTGGATCTTGTCAGAGAGATCAACCCTCATTCTTCCCAATGTCATCAATGGATTATTACCACTACCAAATATTACACTAAATGGGTGGAAGCCATACCTCTTATTTCTACAAAATCTGAGAAAATATGTGAATTCATCAATCATCACATCATTTGTCTCTTTGGTGTTCCTCACCGCCTCATCACTGATAATGGAAAACAATTCAAAAACAAAACCCTATGGAAACTCTGTGATGCCTTCAGCATTCAACTTAGTTTTTCTTCACCTTATTATCCTCAAACAAATGGCCAAGCTAAATCAACTAAAAAAACTCTAAATAAAATTCTTATGAAAGTGGTTGATGATACTGGTAAGGATTGGCACACACACATTCCTTTTACCTTATGGGCTTATCGCACTAGTATTCACACCTCAACCACTGCCACACCTTTCTCTTTGGTCTATGGTACAAAGGTTGTCTTGCCTCTCGAAGTCCAAATTCCATCTCTTTGTATCTCACTCAAAGATATGCTCAATGATGATGATTTTCACCAGGATCATTTGGCACAACTTGAGTTATTAGATGAATGTCGTCTAAATGCTCTCGATCACCTCCAAATCTACCAAAAATGTATCAAACGTGCCTACGATAAATGTGTCCAAGAATGAACCTTCCAGGTTGGCGACCTCATCCTGAAGGAAAATAAACATGTAACAAAAGTGGAGAAAAGTAAATGGGGCAAGTTTTGCTCCTAATTGGCTTGGACCCTATATCATTACTCATGCCTATGGATCAAGTGCTTATCATTTATCTTCACTCAAAGGTAAACCCGAACCTGAGCCCCTCAATGCCTTGCATCTTTGACCATTCTATTGTTGAATCAAGTCCTATATCATCTTCTGTCTATTAAATGCTTTTCCCTTGAGTAACATCCACCTTCCACTTACCTATTTTAAGGATCAACGACTAAACAAGAATCATGTGATTACCCGTCACCTTTCAGCCTTATCTTTAATATGAGTACCACGGCTCTACTCATGGCATGATTCTCATGGATACTTTTCATCCTTTTCAAGATGGAATCCCATGGTCATTCATCACTTAAACCTCTCTTTCATAGCTAACCCTTTGTGTGTTATGGTTTTGTCTTCATAAAAGAAGCCTATACTTCTCTATAGTCTTGTCCATGACCTAAAAGTCCAAAAAAAAATTCAAAAGTAATATATGGGATTTTCAAATTCAAACTCCTTGAGTCAAAATTCTATAGAAAATACATGAATCCCTAAAAAAGGACATCTATCTTTCTATCTTTCTGCTATAAATAGACTGCTCCCTTGAAGGACAACTATACAAATCTAGCCATATTGTACGTAGTTTATCAAAAAAGAAAACTATTTATACAAAAATAAAATAATTATATTCTGAAGCTTCCCACATCGATCAACTTCACGAAGACCTCAAGGAGATATTATATTCATCCCACATAGACTTCCCACATCGATCAGTCTATAAACAAAAAAAGAAAGAAAAAGATAACTTTTTGTCATGGACTTGCCTATTTTGATCTTGGGTATCTTGTAAGAGGCATGTTGTCTCACACCAAGGGTTACACTAAAATAACCTCTTTCACCTCACCGTATTTCCTTTCTAATCTTCTACCTACTCAAGGGACGTGCCACAAATGTGACATTTCATGATCATGTGACCTTCTTCACCCTTAGAATAGTCAATCATGCAATGCCTTTAGGGTCTTATGTTCATAAGCCAATCTTTGGTATGATAGACTCATAATGGTTCTTACCAATTAGGTGGATTTTTGTATCCTCTTACCATTCACCTCTTTTCTTACTTATTGATCCTCCTTCACAGGACCATACCTTCGACACCTACATTCTGGGAATTCCTCTTCCACCAAAATCACCCACATCTATTCAACCTATACTCAACCATGCCTATTCATGACCTATACTCAACCATGCCTAAATGACCTAGAATTAAGCATGCCTAAATCAACCTAGACTCAACCATGCCTATAAAAACCTATACTCAACCATGCCTTTAACCTATACTCAGTCATTCCTACATGACCTATCCTCAACCATTCATCTATTCATCCTATACTTCAACCTATGCTATTGGGAGAACTACATCAACCTGAGGCCCCTTTTTTCTAGGGGCTATGTAGGTAGCACTAAAGGGCATCGGCCCTTGGAGGTTATCCTCAGCCACTTTTCTTCCTAACCAATGGGAGAACTATTCGGCCTGATTCACATTTTACGGAGCTAGTGTAGTTTCCATTCTGAGTGCAAAACCCTTGGAAATTAGCTCGATCTATCATAAAAACAACATACCTACCATTTTATAACATCACCATATATTTATCATTTCCATGATATCAAATACATGAAAATCTAACCACAACATACATACAACACATTATTTCCATAAATCAGTAACTTGGAAATCACCTAGACTCCACCATGCCTATCACCTAGACTCAACCATGCAATATACTTGACTCCACCATGCATGCATGCCTACATGACCTCAACTCAACCATGCCTATACCTAACTCCACCATGCCTATACCTGACCTCAATCTGTAACCTGGACTCCACCATGCCTACCTAACTCCACCATGCCTATACCTGACTCCATCATGCCTATATGACCTCGACTCAATCATGCCTAACTCAACTAGTTTCCATAATACACAATAACAATGGAAATTAAAACAAGTACATCATCCATCCAACAAACATCACCAACTATATAATGGGAGTGTCTGTGTATCAATACATATATACACAAGATATAAATAAGTCTCAGTATCTCAAAAATCTTCATGTAAAATCTCGCATCTTCGGCACGCAGGATGATATATATATATATATATATATATATATCAAAAATCAAAATGATGGTACAATATCCACTATGGATATCAATCACCCCCACCTGATGCCCTCCTCTCTGGTCTCACCTGTCTCCTCCTCCCTACCAGTCAAGCACCCTACCAACATCTCGGCACCCTTTGTTGGTCCCTACCTAGTCTCTATCTCCTCCTCCTTGCCCTCTGTTGAGGCCTAGTCTCCAAGAGCTGGTAACCTCACCCTGGCCCTATATTTGGGGCCAATGACCCCCTATGCTATCAGAACTTTGAGTCTTGGACCTAGTCTGCTCACTGGCTGCCTGCTAGGCTTGGTACTCAGCATATTAAAGCACGTCAATCCATATAGTGGCTAGATGGTCTTGATAATAGTGAGCCTCATTCAGGGCATCCCTGAACCTCACCATGGATATGGTATGTGGTGGTGCCATCAGCCTAACTGCCCCCTATGAACTATTCCCAACCAAAAGTGTACCTTGTCCTGGTGTAGGTGCTTGTACTATGGGACCCTATCCCTATGCCTGTGGTGGTACCTATACAACTACTTGGGCCTGTAGGGCAATAACCTGTGGCTGTGTTATGGCCGAATGACCCTGTAATCAAGACACATGTGCTTGTAAGGTAGCTACTTTCCCTCCATCCCCATCTCCACCCTGTACGTGAGCTTGTGCCTGTGCTACCTGGGCATGTAGGGCCATCACTTGTGCCTATAAGGTGGTCACATGTGCCTATGCCCCTATCAGTTGTCCTTGCAATACTGTAATTTATATCTGTAAGGCAACCACTTGCCCCTGAAATGTATCTCTCTGAACTATGATTGTAGCTAAATTAGGTTTCCCTTGCCTTGGCGGTGCCGCCCGTAGCTGTGCCACCCACCACTGCCTACATCCATCAGTGACACCTACATCATCAATACTTCAATCTAACACCTGCTCCTGCTTCCCTATGGGCTCACTCGGACGTGGTGGAGACATGGGTCTCTCCACATCATCTCTATGGTACTATGGGAAAGGTGGGGGCATGTCCTGCTGCAGTCCAAACTATTGTCTGACCCTATCCAAAGGTATCATCTCATGTTCTCTTTGGCACACTGCCCCTGTATCCATCTCAATAACTAAAGCTCCTCTTACTCCTCAACCATGCCTCTATATGATGGAAAACCAACATATGGCCCCGACATGATATCCACCACTGATAGGCCCTCCAAAAGCCACATATAGTATGTAACATCATATGTGGCCTTGACCACTCTCGGTTGTGCCCCGACTGGTACCCATCTCCTAAAACCCACTCTGTATAAACCACCCCCAAACCGGTCCTGTCATGGTAACCCAACTGGACTCACACACACAATGTACTCATACACCCAAAAATGTAACATGTATATAGAACACCTACCATAGGCCCATAGCTCCCTATACAACTGGACTAGAAAAGTTGGTTCCCAAGCAAAACATACCTACTCCTCGATCATGTCCTGTAATACCCCCATCAGTTCTCAGGGAAATCTCATAGCCTCAGAGTCCAGAAGGTCAAAACGACCTACTGCCACCACCATCAAAACATATAGCCTGGTCTCCTGTGGATATGCCACATACATATCCCCATAACTCAGACTCGCGCTGTGATAACTCAACATGCCCATCAACTCACCAAATATCACCAATATGGACTCCCCCGACACCTTCATCGAAATCGAATACACTGGCTCCCTAACAATAGGAAGTCGTAAGATCCTATACATGTCCTCCAATGTGACGGTCATCTTGTCAGTCAGTAAATAAAAGGTATTGGTTGTAGACTCCCATCTGTCGATGAGAGTGGCCATCAAGCTAGGATCTCAGCCTATACACCTATAGTGCCTGATCAAACTAAGTCCCACATCTATTATGTGCTCCCCCTCCTCAGCTGTCATGCTAGGCTGCATCTGTACCAATAAAGGTGGTACTTTGTCTCTAATAGTTAGCTGATCTCTCACCTGCATCATCCAAACCAACATTGTTAAGTCATGACCCTCTCAAATTACCTATTACCCAAACCTCAAATTAACCTCGTACTTAGTCCTTTTTGTGCCAAATGATACCTAACGACATTAATCATACCTTCCCCTCAATAGGTTTCTAATACCTACCCCTTTACCTAATTCACCTACAAAACTACTTTCTACATGATCATACTTACCCAATATCCTAGATCATTTTACTTACATACCTATCACACATTGGCAACATAGTGCCTTACCCTCTTCCACCTACATTAGTTTTCACCTACCCCTGCCTCACCTGTTTAACTTTCCCATCTATCCCTTCTTTCACTTGGTTACTTTTTATAGTGACCGACATTAGTCACCTTGACCATAATTGGTCATCTTGATCGGTGTCGGTCACCCCAAAATTGATCAATGACGACCAAAACCAACCGATGTCGGCCAACCAATGATTGATGTTGGTCACTGTTTTGGCGATGAAACGAAAACCCCCATACCCCATTATTAAAAATCAACAAAAATTAACCTAAAAACATACCCCACCACACCCAAATCTACCCTACATTCATTCCCAACCCTACTTAACCTACATTTTCCCCTTTCCCACCCCCGTTTCGTCCCTTTTTACCCACAATTTCAAAATAAAACTCCCACCCCCATTTTACTAGAATTAAATAAATATTTTCAACCACATGCAGGCTTATGAATATCTCCTACCTCTACTTAGTACCATCTCCGTGGTGGCACTTCAGGTCAATGTGTCAGTGGTCCACCTTCTCCCTCTCCCGCCTCCGCCATGCCAAAATTTTCTCCTCACCTCATAACCAATCAAATCTCTCCAATCGATCTCATAGACCCACCTACTGAATGCCAAATCACCTACTAGTCACTCGTCAACTCAGCTAGAGACCTCATACCATTGCTTTCTCACTTTCTACTTCTTCTCTATTGTTTTCGAAAAATGGAAAAGAAAATTTACCTTTTTTAGCCCCAAATCGACATGACCGACATCGGTTAGGTCGTGCCCTAGCCAATTGACATCAGTTAAGCCCTAACTAGCATCGGTCACCACACATATCCATTTGACCCACACCATGCCCACTTTTCCTAAACACAATGTTTTCAAACAACTTTTACCCTTCCCAACACCTATTACAAACTCACCCACAAGCCTACATTACCTATACATTTCCTTAATTGTGCTTAGGGACATGTTATTTACCTATACCTCGGCCTTACCTATGCCCCTGACCTACATACCTTGACTTGAACATCCTTTTGTGACATTTACATTCGTGTATTTGCTATAACTTGCGATGATGCTACTCATGTGGTTTAGCGTAATGAATTTTCCTTGCCTGATTCCGTGATGTTTATCATGACCAAACCTTTGGTGCCTTGGAACAAAGCCTATTACCCATTTCTACACCTTGCCTAGTTGTGATTCAGGACTATATCCTATACCTTGGATACCTGAACCACTTCAACCTTGTTTTGATAAAATTATCGACTTTTGATGAAGTAGAGTTTGTAAGCTCTTCAACTTGGTACCTTATCGCAATCTATACATGTGCGTGTGTTTGATTACCATTACCTATTACCCAACCCGACCATTATCCTTACCTACAACCCATCTACCCTTGTTTTTCTTAACAGCCTATTTATCAAACCATTCACCGACTCCATTTCCTACCTCATCAGATCTTGGTTTGAGGGGATCACTTTCATCCATACTTGGGGCAACCTAATATCCACTCATACATAGGACACCAACTTTCTATTTTTGTCAACATCGCTTACCAGTACAAGCTATGCAAAAAAGGGGCAAATGTAGACACAAAATTTGGGTCACACACCCTTTAGTCCCCTTCAATTAATTAAAGTAACACATTTAACGAATCATGACCCCTTCATCCGATATTAATATATTCACCTTCACATAATTAATTAATTTAATTAATTTAATTAAATTAATTTCACCCTCTCACCCCCACCTCACCATGACACCTCACCCTAGACTCATTCCAGGGGCATTTGACTCACAGTGACCAAGTCATCACTCTCAACACTGAGTCATCACTCTTAATGTTGAGTCACCACTTAACTAACTAAGAATTCTTCTCAAACCTAATTGGACTTCTTCTATAACCTTCCTACCTTTTCTAACAAGAACTCCACTTCCCTAAGTGGAATCAACTTGAAAAACACTCCAAATCTGGGAGATCTACCTATTTTTTATAAACCTAGACTTACCCGCCTTAACCAACGCCGGTTATCCCTCGACCGACGTCAGTCACCTAACTGCCATCGGTTACTTTATATACAATTTTACAACCTTTTACCTAGGTTGGTCATTTTTAGGTTTGAGAGAACTATTACATTCAAATGCGAATCAAAATCCTCTCAACATCCAGATGACACAAAATACTCAACCACAGGCCCAAGGAAGCATTTGGTTCTCCTTCTAGAGTATTGGAATACTCACGGGAACACTACGGGAGTACTGTCGTGACACTGACTCCAGAATATCTTCATAGATCAACTACCATCCACCTTCACCTACCAAATTTGTAAAGGCAAGTAAGTATTTGTGATTTCGATCATATTGTGCTTGCTTAAAGTATAGATTCCTTACCTATTTCATTATACTTTATTTCTTCTTGTATTCCTTTATCTCGACCTGCTCACCAATCTACCAACCCAACCACCTATAGCCTTTTTTCCTTTCATGATTTCCCCCTATGTATCCCCAATTCTTCTCAGTAATATTACAAGCCTAACCACACCCATCTCACTCTTTGTGTAATCACAGAGAAGCCCAAAAACCATTTTTATCAAATTATTGTCAATTTCCCTTACCGACGTCGGTTACCTAACTGCCATTGGTTTCACCTCTATACCAACATCGGTCTCCTGATCGATATTGGTCTCTGTGTCAGTTCATTCCTTTTGACCAGCAAGCCTCTCAATCAACCAAAATTAACCCAAACCTTACCCAATCAACCCAGACCTCACTCGATCAATCCCAGATCCCTGTCAGACCTATAAAAACTAGAATGACCTACCAAACCTCCAAATCTAATCATAACCTTTTCTATTATATTAGATTCACTTATTATATTTGCATGAGATACATGAATCATATAACTACAATAGGATTTCCTTACTTCATGATATTTGCAATATTAATTTATATTTGAAAGTGGATTGACAGCCTTGTAGGAAGCATCATGCTTCCCGGATCTAGCATTTGCTAGGAAGTCCACTAAACTATATTATTAATGTTATATGGTGGTCTTGTTGTATTTCTTAGAGGTCGTTCCTCCTAGCTAAAGGGAAGCTCTTCACGATCAAATTAGATCAAAAAGTCATTAACGTGCACATTCAACCTTCAACCTACATATCACAGGTATTCCTCCTAACCTATTTCATATCCAGTTTTAACTAGTAACAAATTAGGTCAAACATGGTAAGTTAGTGAAACTGTCACCTCGCTGTGTTGGACCCTTCGTGACTATTGAAATAATCAGCCCAGTAACATACTGAATAGTGTTGCTTCCTGCACCGTCCAAGTTGCATGATGTTTTTAATATATCTTTGTTTAAAAAGTATATATTAGATTTATCACATGTGCTTAATTGGAATTCTTTACGGGTTTTGGATATGGGTGTCATCATAGTTGAACCCATAAGAGTGTTGGAAAATCGCAAGATGCACTTGCGAAACAGAGAAATAAGTCTGTGTAAGGACTAGTGGGATGAATTTTCTAAGGAAAGTGCTACTTGGGAGAATTTGGAAGAAATAAAAAACTTCTTTTCCACATTTATTTGATTGATAAATAAGAGGAATTTATATTTGATACTATGCATTTGATATTTTTATTGGTTTAAAGATTGAAAAAATCATGAAGTTTTTCCGTTTGAGCAAAAACTTGGTAAAATGAGGATGTTATAGCTTGATAAAATTCTAATACAGTTCTGAAATCACGTTAATTATAAGCTGCAATTATGTTATTATGAGTTTATATTTATGTATGTGTAATTTTATTTGCTTATCTTAAATTCATAGCATGATATTAACTAATCATAAAGGACGATGATAGTTAAGGGGAGAGGTATGTCATACCTTGTTAAAAACTATCTTCAGCTAATGTATATTTGCCGGCTGTAGGTGAATGAGAGTATGTGATTATTATGCTTGGCTTGATTAATGTGTAAGATTCTTCGTGATTAATCTTATACTCGTGTATTGATCTTCTATTCTATAACCATGTGCAGCCGATTAACCTTATGACCCTTTTTTATGGTAGATTAAAAAGACGACACCCTTGCTGGCGAGCAAAGGTATAGTCACCGGGCTTATATTTAAAACGTTATTTTGGAAAGCCTTTATAAGGCATTTATATAAGTGTTGAATGGCTTGTAAAGGTTATTGAATCTATCATAATGATAAAGAAATGTATACATATGTATAAGGGTATGTACGGAAGTACATACGCATATACACATATAAATATTATATATATATATATATATATATATATAATAATAATTGACGGTATACATATATGTACATAGATATAAATAATAATAAGTATATATATATATATATATATATATATATTATTGTAATGTTATGAGGCTTATGTTGAAATCTAACCACGACCACTAAGGTTGAGCCATATGTTAAATGGAAAAGCAAAGTTTTGAGGTTAGATGAGGATGGGGTTGGCCAACTCGGTTGAGTCCCACCCGAGCTCAAAGTGAGCTGTTGAGTGAACTACCACCTATGTTAAGTTAGTGAAACAAATAGGACACTTCGTGAGCTGTGCTGGAAGTGGGAGTTAGGGTTAGGAGATGTGAATGACTCTCGACTGTCAGATGTGTTTAACTGCCCAAATGTGGGGCTTAAATGGTAGGGAAGTTTGGGGGACACGCCAAATATGACGGACGATGATTTATTAGAGACTAAGGGGAAGTTAGAGAGAATGTGTACCATTTACATTGAATGAAAAATTAATGAGGCTTTTGCCTCGGGAGAAGTGGGAAGCTGCTTGAGGAAGCCACCACTGAGCTAAGTGGTTATTTGGTTTTGCATTTTTCAATTTTATCTTTTTGCTCCTCCATGAGAGCTCTGTATGAAAGTTTATTTTTGATATTTTTGGGCATCATGTTGGACTCTACATGTGAAATCATAACTCCAATTTGTTAAGGAGATTATATGGTTGATGATAATGGGTTTTATTGGGCTCTTGCATCAATTCGTGATTATTCTTCTATCCAGTTTTGTGTGGAAGCTTTGGAGGATTTCTGAGAAGGGAAGAAAAAAAATTGAATATTCTTCAAGTATCTCATAGGCATGGAATCACCTCCTTCTCATCTTGATCATTTTTAGCATTAAAATGTCTTAATGAAAATGGTGAAGGTTTGTATTCTTCTGTATTATCATTTCACCTTCATGGGTAAGGTTTGTTTTTTGTTATCAAGCCATGGTTGAATGAATGTTGGCTTGTTGGCTTTGTCTGTGATTGTATTATATTTTGAATGTAAATATGTTATTTTTTACGCTCACAATTGAGCTATATACAGACTGTTTGTTAATAAAACAGGTTAATGTTATGATAATGATTTTGGGTTTTACCCAGATCATGAATGAATGAATGCAAGGGATATGGGGTTTTTAATAAACTCGTGGCTTTGTGTTTGTTGTATTATTCATCACCAGTTTGCAAACACACATTTTTATATTACCTTGTGTATTTTATGAGAACTTGGTTATCGATTTTAATAGCTAAACGAACACCCTTTTGGAGTAGAGTTGATGTATTGACTAGTCCAGGGATTTATAGATATTTTTGAGGATTATTTTAATGAGATTAAGCTCGATAACATATATCTTTTCATTGTATGATATCTGCTCTTATTTTTGGGCATTCTTGACAGTATTGAATCTCTGTTGATCGTATTTCGTTTACCTTGCTTGTATGATGTCTTTCGAGCCAATATACTAGCTATTCGAAAAGGCTTTTGAAATTTCATGTACGAGCTTTAAGCTCTTATGCTTGTATCATATCAGTTAAATGGCATTGTATGTGGTTCTAGGTTTTATATTATGTCTCCCTGAGTTGATACATGCGACTTAGTCGCCTCTGCTATTGGGTTGTGCTCTTATTATTGTCCATGATGGAATAAGCCAATGCTCTAGCCTATATAATACTGTGACGGTTCGTCCCCCTCAAATGTTTTACTTTACAATTTTTCAAACCACTTAGTGGTGGAGTTAGTTTACATTTGGATTGTCTCTCTATATATATGGAGGGGTTATATTTTTATAGACCATTACCAGGTCGATACAGGTCGTGCATAGAATGTGTCATTGTATGGTGAAGTGATGATATCTTTGTTATGTTTTTGGTCATTGTTTTCTGCCTTAGGACCACTTGGGGTCGATGCAATTGTGTGTTTACATGTGATTTCCTTTCACCATATTTTTGATAGATTTTTGGTTTCGAATTGCCTTGGTTTGAATACGTGATTACGTTTTGTGATTACATTGTGTAAAAGTTAAGGTACTTTGTAGAAGTTTAGGTATATGTGGGGATGCATGTACAATGTTCAATAAATTATTATTATTAAACAATTGTTACATTAATATATTCTTTTGAAGAACAATGAAATCTTATCCGAGATTAATATAATTTTGTTAATGATTGTGATAATAATATTAAATTATTAAGTTGTATAATTTAAGTATTATCTTAACGACATATAATCGTAATAATAATATTATTAAGATAGATTCGAACATTACTACAATTCTATTTCTTTTAATCGGTTATATATATCTTGAATGATAAATTGAGTGGGGTGTATGACTGTATCTGATTTGTATTATTATATACAAAAAAAGGTATAAACATATATGCATGTTTTATTATAAAATACTTGTTTCATATTTTATATAACCCTTACGTGTATAAAAGATATAGTGGATGATTTGTAATTTGAATGATAATTGTTATTCCTTAGCAATTTGAATTATCATGTTATTTATTAAATTTGGAAAATCAATTGCTTCTTTGTGGGTTATGAAGGAAATAAAAAGGAGAAAAGTTATGTTGTTTTCTTTATGAATTACAAACTATGTGGATTATGTTTCATGGAAATATTTATGTGCTTTAAATGGTAATGTAAACACCTAAATTTTGCTTTTGCAATATTATTCTCAAACGCACACAAATTAGTCATTCTTACCAATTTTTTTGTATTTAGTGATTTCCACTAATTAACTAATGTTTCTTACCACCTTGGCCAATTAACAATGCTTTTTTTATTGCCTAACCTATTTCACATTCAAGATGCCACTTTACGATGAATTGTCAGTCAAAATCCTCTTCCAAACATACAATTAGCATTTATTAGCTAATTAAGTCTATTTTGCTCACGTTTTGATCAATATACCATACTATTGAATCAAAATCCTCTTCCAACCACTCAAAATCACCCCACTTTCCTCCACATTGTCTCAGCAAGCTTCAAAAGCTTATCCTAACCTCCTAGTTGACCCTAAGCAGTTGATTAAGGCTCCACACATCTTAATCACTAGTTAATTCACTAATTGTGATTAGCAAAGCTTAATCATGACTAGAAATTCTAATCTAATTTTTGCTTTTAGTCCCACATGCACCAAAATACTAGTTTTACTCAAAGTGAAAACTATAAAAAGGACTGACCTCATACCTTAATACTTTACACCATGCTTTGATTTGCATCTCATATAATAAATATGATTTATAGCCAAGTTCAATCCTTGCCTAAAACCTTCAACAAGGTCAGTAGATGGATATCTAAAGTGACTTTGTAGTCATTTGGAGAGGTCATTTCACCTTGTTTGGAGTAGCAACCATCCCAATTTGATTGCCCTCTTAGGTCTATTTGGGCCCATGTTAGGTAATTGAACATATTAGTAGGCATGTTTTGTTAGATTTTGAATTATATTCATGTTAGTTAAGCATTCCATTAAGCTCTTATCTTAATGTTACATTCCTAGACTTAGATCCTTGACTATAAGTGGCAATAGGGTTAGCCTTCCTTAGTTAGTCATGCAATTTGCTTTATAAATTTTAGGGTGCTTTCAGGTAAAGATAAGATTGTAGAATTTTTCATGCTAGTTCTTTTGAACTGATGGTTGCCTAACATTTTTACAGATGTCGAAGTTTAGTTCTTATTTTGCGGATGATTTGTTAAGGCTATGTTGATTTACTTTGTATGATTAAATGATGTATTCTTATTTACTGTTATAAGGCAAGCTTATGCTTTGCTGGTTAAACTGATGAAGGCATTTAAGCCTCTGAGCTTTTGTATACCTTTTAGAAAGAAAAATAAAAGCTATATTCAAGTTTGAATATTTTTGTAAACTTGCTCATGGTTGAAATATCATTCAATCAAATTATGTGATTGTGGATAAATTATTCAATCATTTCCATGAAAAGTATTGTGATATAATTGAATATTGATTATGTGAGATTAATACCCATAGTGAGTTAGCTTTAATATTATGATATTAACTAAAGCTATAATATTGAGATAAGGAACAATCTTTTAAATTAAATAACAGTGGCTATTATTTTATAAATTGTATTATGGAACTATTAAATGTTTACATATGTTCAATAATTTGATATTGTATATTCCTTATGTATATGAACCAATGCATGTGTTGAAGTTTAACAATTATTCCTAAGCATATAAACCTTATGGATATAAGTGATTATATATAATACAATGATGATTTCTATAGTTATGTACTTAAGCAAGTATAACGACAATGTCGTAAGTTAAATAACTTAGGGACCTATGAATTATAGCAGTTTGATGCCCTAATTAGCTTAAATGCTTAATGAATATACATAAACAAACTTATGTAAATTGATTACAATTAATTAATCGAAATAAGTTATGGACCTTAGGATCGAATAATTAATGCGATGATATCGCTGTGTTATGAAATATAAATTTTTCGTAAAACTAATTGAATGAGGTGAATAGTACGACAAACCTAATGCATGGTACTCAATAAGCCAACCTTAGATGGTTGCTGTAGTATAGTATTTGTGAATGACGCAAGTCGTTCATTGAATACTACCATACAAAAATTATCATAAGTTGTCCCTCGATTTCCATTTATTAAGCATATCGTAATCAACATGAACTGATTTATGCTTGATGTATAGGTTGTCTATTCAGCTCGGTCTAGTTATTTTGTACCAACTTACATTGGCTACATGGAAGGAAGTAATCTCATGATGACACAAGTCATTGTGTGAGCTCTTTCTCTCCCATAGGCAACCTAAGTTGGCACACACATGCTCATTTTACTGGATGCACAAGTTTTGTGTCATGTGCGTGATTTGAATATGAATAACTTAAACAATGATTCAATTTTGATAACGGAACCAAGTGACATGGTGATTGGAAATGTTTCATAGGCATTGCAAAGTATGGAAATAGAGCATGCAATGCATGAGTCATAAACTTTGGCCGAAGTAGTGTATGTCAGTACACTGTCAGGTTCACCTAGTTCTACCTTAAGTATGAGATGTCGGAGGGGATTTGATGGACTAAATCCTAGGTAGACACTTTGAACATACACTTGTAAATCAAGATGAGAATGACACTAACAAGTATACTTAGTATGTTGTCTCGAAAGAGTACTTGTGGGGGATCAAGAAGTATCTATTTGACCCATGAATATGTACATGCTTAATTGATTTGTTATCTAAAGAATTGTAATTATTTAATGTTGGATTTAAATGTTAGTTTGTAATTTTAAATCATTAAAGGCACATGGTTAAATTAGGAAACACAAAAAAATCCCATAGTTTTGGTGTTTGGAAAGTGTTTGTTACAACTGCAGATGGTACGCCCCTGTTAGTTCTGTTTGTTTCATATTATAACTGATTTTAGGAGATAAAATACATTTTGTAATTGGACACAAGTTGGTACTACAGGAGAATTGTATTGAAAACTGCTGAAGACTATGTTGAACTGAGAAATTATCTGTTTTCTACCCCCAGGACATTAGCACCTAGGGGAGGACACAAGTGTCAGGTAGTACTATCTGGGTCTGGGTGTTAGTGTCCAATCTGTGTCTGAGGTTCAAGTTTGATTTTACACCGTGCTGTGAATGTATTCCTATGTTGTTTCTATACAGTTATGATATGTGTTGTATCTTTGAGCTGCTGTAGGGGTGATTTATTCACCCAATAAATGCACCCTTTCATTTGGGGTGCATACAAAAATTGTAGGAGAATGCATCCAAAGGAGAGAACCAAATATTAATATGCACATATGATAGAAGATACATGTAGGGGGTAGGGGGTGTGTATGGTAGAAACCAAGGCACATGAAAACAAGAGAGGCTAGTAGCAAGCGTTATTAGTTAATGTAACTAACATGTAATAGAAAACAATGTAACAAATAAGCGTGTGAAAGGAATGATAAGAAGATTGTTCCAAGCCATGAAGATCTCAAATGTTAATAACACACATCATTAGATTTACAAACAAAAAACTAAAATATCACATATGAAAATCCATTATAATCCATAATTACTTCACATTGAATCACAATACATTACGTTACTCAATAAGAAGGATGTACATATAGGAGGAGGGAAATGCGACTACTAACTAGATCAATGGTGAAGAACTCCCACTAACTGATACTGGTAGCTAAGTTAACTCCACAATACTTGCAAGCTAACTCCACACAATTGGTAAGCTAATTCCACACAACCAGTAAGCTAACTCCACATAACTAGTACACCTAAGCAAGCTAACCCAACAAGTGTAGGGCTAACATAAGTGCAAGAATTATTCTAATAAATAAATAAAAGGATAAATAATAACCTACACTAACACCCACCATAAGCATAGCTTAGGTGGGCGGAAAAGAAGGTGGGTCCTGGCAATAAGGCTTGATGAGGTACCCACATACAATAACTATGAAAAAGGGACACTGCAAGGTACCCAAAACCATTAACAACAAAGTAGAGAGAGAAAACACCTACTGTAAGGCATCTTACGAAGCTCAACTAAAAAAATGTGTATAATGTTGAAGAAGTTCGGTGTGCACCGTGATATGAATCCACTACTCGATCACAAAACTACAAAAAACTGACATTGGGCTTCACCAGAATAGCTTTATGTACAAGGAGACTGTTAATAGAGTGATGTCAAAAGTGTAGAAAAAAACATCAAACATATTCGATCAACTACTACAAATAAGTGTGTCATGATTGAATAATAATAACCAAAACAATAAGGTAAGGACACAATATCCAAAGAAATAGGAGTGCCATGATCCAATAAAAGCCAAGGAAACAAGGTAATGACACAAAACCTGAAGAAACAAGATAAACTACTACAAATAGGTGTGCCACGATCCAAGAACAATAACTAAGGCAACAAGTTAAGGACACAAGATCTACAGAAATAGAAGTGCCACGATCTAAGAAAGACTAAAGTATCAAGGCAAGGACACAAAACCTGAATAAGCAGTATCAACACCACACCCTCCCATACTACTAAATGGGTAGAGTGACACTACAAATCTGTATGCATTGTCAAAAGAAACTACTCAAACACTGGGATTCACTAGAATAGCTCCCCCACAAGAGATACTGTCAACATGCCTAAACATGTCGAAAATACATATTTAAAATATCTCAACAAACAAGAGAGATATAAATGTTGGCACTTTATAATTGATTGTGTGTTATAAAAATGACATTTTATAATTGCATGGTGTTTCTCAAAATAAATAGTTCTAATGGAACAAACATGAAAAAATAATCACTTTAAAAAAAAATAGCACTCGATTTTGAGTTCCCTATCAAAAGTTACTAAGGTTTTTTACCTTTTACTTTAATATTTATTTAAAAAAACATAAAATGTCTTTTGCCTTCACTCTTCTTCAATTTATCTTTTCTAGAAAAATGCTTTCCAATTCTAGATCTATAAAATGGGAGAAGAAAAAACCCATTAATGAATGTCAAAAACTCAGAAAAAACCCAGAAACTGTTTTTCTATATTTTTTTCCTCACCGACATGGATTTCTGATATCCCCAAAGGTAGCACAAATGCAAAAAACCCAGAAAAACCTAGAAAGTGTTTTTCTAGAATTTCTACTTCCCTAACATTCTTCCTCAACAAGATTTATAAGATTTTTAGATCCTTGCCAAATAGGAACTTTGCATGGTGGAAGAAAAAAGCCCAGTACTAATTACAAAAAACCCAGAAACCGTTTTCTGGACTTTTTACTTTCTCGGCACAAATTTCTTCCCTAGCAATATTTCTAGATCCTCGCCAAACACGAACCCTCAAAGCAGAAGAAAAAAACCTAGAAAGCATTTTTCTGGACTTTTACTTCCCCAACGCAAATTTCTTCCCCCAACACGAATTTCCAAGCGGATTTGTATGTCCACCTCTGCAAAACCAAAAAAAGCTCAAAAAATAAACTCTCTCCTTCAATGGCCAAATTTACAGATGTTTCTTGGGTTTTTATACCTTATAAATCCAATAGAGCCCTCCGTTGTACGTAAAAATGGACCCTACAACAAAGTGCTAACAAATTCCTAAAATATATGAAAACAAATAAACATTTGCTTGCAATAAAACTTACAGATGGATGTCTACATCATCTACCAGTCTGATACCATGAAAGGAAAGATAAGAATATTGTTCCAAGCTGTGAAAATATTAGATGATAATAGCACACCACATTAAATTTGCAAACAAAAAGCTAAAATATCATATATGGAAAATCCATTATAATCCATAATTACTTCACATTGAATTACATTACTTTACATTTCTTGATAAGAAGGATGTACACATAGGAGGAGGGAAGTGCAACTACTACCTGGATCAGTGGTGGTGAAATCCCACTAACTGATACTGGTCGATAAGTTAACTCCACAATACTTGCAAGCTAACTCCACACAACTGATAAGCTAACTCCACACAACTAGTAAGCTAACTCCGCATAATTAGTAAACCTAAGCCAATTAACCCAACAAGTGTAGGGCTAACATAAGTGCAAGAATTATCCTAATAAAAAAATAAAAATAAAAATAATAACCTACACGAATAATGTGCAGCCAAGATAGACCGCGAAAAGAGAGTTTTAAACATGGGACATTGCTCATAATGTCACAAGACAATCAGGGCCAAAGTAGCCAAAAACATACAAAGATCACACAAGACATATGACATAGGCTGTAAACAATGACATGTAATAACAAACAAGATGAAGTAAAATGTATCAAATAACCATAGTTTCATATATTCGTACAAGAAAAATGCTACACATGAAGCACTCGTTAGCATGTTAGAAACATAAATAGTATGTCAAATCATGTATATATCAACGAAAATTAAAATGATAGTAGTAGTAAAGAATGTGATAAGAGAACCTATAACGTGTAAGAGTAGTAAAGATAGATGCCCCCAGAAGCCTCAGTGGGACTGGGAAGGGAGTTAGTGTCGGGCATCATGCATCGTGTAAGGAGCTGTAAAAGATCTGCATTCACTTCCAGAGACCAAGTGAACATGCATGTGTACATAGAAAAAGATATTGACATATTAAGAATTTGGTTGGCATAGTAAGCAAAGTGCAACATATAAGGAGTATAGGCAAACAAGAGTAGATGCAACCAAGATATGAAAATTTTGTGATGGCATGATGACATGGTATGTAAGATGTGAAAATGGAAGGAGATGCCATTCCCCCAGCGGATGTATATGAAATGAGGTTCATTTATAAATACCCCCTAGTAGTCAAGAATGAACCATATAAAAAGAGTGTGTCATCGAGAAATGGGTGTGTTGCGTGCGAGTAGATGCTAGAAAAGATACATTATGAAGCACAAAGTACGAAGTGTGTAATGTGAGGTTCATTGGTGTAGTGTGCCCTCAATAGTCAAGTATGAACTGTAGCATGAGAGTGCGCCATAGGGTAATGACAGTACAATGTGTGTACCAAAGATGTAAGAGTGTTGAGAAATATTAATTGTAAAGCGTGAAACATGAAGTGTGGTAGTAGATACTAGAGATAACTTGATAGTGATGGAAGGGGGGAATGTGATGCCCCCCAAGTGTGTATATAAGGATCTGTTAGTAAATAGATGGGATCATTGCGAGCAAGAATAGGGCCAGAGTATGTATAGTGTATGAAAGGGTGCATACTGTATATAGAAAGTAGTATGTGTACCATGAATATAAACAAAACATGTATGGTGTAGCATAAGAGTGTAGAGAGATGTAATAAGGTGCGCCCATAGTATAGATATGAGAAAGTGTTGCTAGAAAGAAGGATGGGAAGTACAAAGCAAGAGTAATGTAGAGATGTGAATGTGAATAATATGGATAAACAATGACTGATTAGAATATGTGATTATGAGGGGGGACTTCGATGCTCCCAAGTATGCGATTGAAGGAGATCTATGACAGAGTTTTAAATGTGTCATAAGAAACTATATGGTTTCCACAATGGTAAGTAGGAGCAAGGGTATGACTAATATCAGATTGTGGATTGACATGAGGAATTTAAAAGAGGTTAGCTATCATAGGGTGAATTGGTTGGTCTTGCTTGATTGGTGGTTACTTATTTGGAATGGGTAACATTGTAAAGGAATTGATAGGAGAAGAGGGTGGACGAAGGATTTTTAAAGGTGGTATGACATTGGGTTGGATAGGCGGATCTTGACTGACCATGAAGGAACATTATTAATGATGGAATGATGTTCACTAGACATAGAGGGTCCTGATTTGGGAGCCCAATGGGATTTAGAAATTGGAGATGAGTATGTAGCAGAATGTTGTGTAATAAATGAAATGAAACTTTGATGATCAAGGTGCTTAATTATTTTTTTAAAGCATAACAATCATTGTCATGATGTCCATTAATTATGTGATAATTACAAAATGGGAGTCCTATGTATTTGGAAAGTCGATAAGGAGGGTAGCAATGAGTAGTTGGAAAGTTGATCAATTGGTGATTTAGGAGCTCAGGAAGAATATAATGTTGCTTAGCATTTAAATCCAACTTGAGAGGTGCGAGTAGTGGTAAAACTTGGGATTCATTTATATGAGCACATGTAGTAGACATAGAATTAGGATGAGGTGTACTAGAATAACTGACTTGGGCATGAGAAGCATCCTTGAGATGTTGGATTTCAATGGTGAGGGATGTAGTCATGGTTTCCATACCTTGAATTTTATCTTGACATAAAAAATGTAAAACTTGAATTGACTTGCAAATGGATTGATTGATTGCGGTATTAGGACTAATGGGGTCATCAGAAGGACAATCAAAGATGGCACTTACTTGTGCAAGTGGCGTATTGAGAGGGAGATACATAGTGTTTAGGGAATTTTGGAGAAAATATTTGCAAGGTGGGTACATTTGAATTAATTGATGCAAGGAGAATTTAGGAGTCATGAAAGAAGATCAGATAGGATAAGTGAAATAAGGATCCAAATGTTTAATCATGAGTGGGGTTCACTAAATGATTTAATGTAAATAAAATTAAATCTTATTTTCAGAGTGACTACTATAATAAATGAGGTAAAAATACTAATATACAGTAAAACACAAGCAACAAACTGTGTGTAATATGAAACCCTAATCAAGAAGGAGAGATTAGGGGACTTAGCTGATTTTTTGAGTGAACATGAGGTGATATGGGTAGGTGAATAGATGGAATAGATTGTAAACAATGTTGTCACTGTAAACTGGAGGTTTTGAGATATGGAATTATGTCGGATAGGAGCACCCATGGGAGGACAGGAACACTTAGGCACTAGTGTATGTTCTGGGCGCTAGTGTTTGTGTAGGTGCTCTAGATTTGATCTTTTCTATGTAGGATAAGCTTCATTGTTGGTCTCTATTTTTCACTATGGATTTTTTGTATGCACTACGAATGTACCTATGACCTGCAAAAAAGAAGTTCACGTACACATACCCACAAACCACATCAAACCTAAAAAATAAAATGCAGAATGGGGAGTCAGACTGACCTCGACGGTCACTCGAAGAGTGAACTTGTAATATCCCTTATGGGATACTACTTAAAAATGCACAAAATATTGAAAATTTGCAGCCAAATAAAATTGATTTTTGCAGATTTTTACAGATAAGGACAGCTACGACTAAATGGTAAAATTAATAACTCACAAAATATCCACTCGAATTACATGAAATTTTAAAGAGAAGCTTGATATTATTATAATAGGACATAATAAAACTATTTTTGAAATTTTTGGAATAATTATATTGCTGCCAGAAAATTACAGCATGCCCTAGACAACTGGAAAACTTCTTAGAGGTTTGTAACTCTCCAAATACAAGAGAAAAAATTAAGGGTCTTTGGAAATAACATTAGCAGGTATAGGAAATGACATTTCAACCTTTAGATCCGAAGGGGACCAACTAGAAAACCCTCCAAATAAAGGCTGCAAGTTGCCTAGCTGGGAAAAGGGTCAGAAATTGATGAAGATGCCTTCAATGTGCTGCCACGCCCTACCCAAATGGCTGCCGTGAATCTGATCTGAAATCCCTCTGTTATCTTCCCCAAATGCCCCCAAAAATCCTCAAACCCTTCCTCTGAACCCTCTGTTATTATCTATGTGACACAGCCCTGAAAGAGGCTCCAAAAATGACAGACTAGGGTAGATCTCTCACTACCGAAGAATGCCCTGCTAGCTAGGGATGGGTCTCTCACCACCAAAGCTAGGGTCCCTATGGGATTTCACTCCACAAGTTGTAGATGTGCAACAACAGCTGCACGTGAAGGAGGCTAAAATGTATGTGACAAAAAGTGTCTCTCCTTTCTCTCCCAGCTCCTTATATACACTTTCGAAGGAAAAAGATCCCCAATAGACCTAGACACATTTCATTCCATGGAGGGGTCAATAAAATAAAAATAACTTAAGTTACTTTTCCCCTTTAAGTCGCCATGGTCCAAAAGTGACCCTCAATGCAAAATTAGAATATTAGAACCATGTGGCCCCTTCCCAATAGCTCCCAGTGTCCACAGCCCCTTGGGTCTGACCACGGCTTGGACTCGACCTGGCCCTTAGGCCTTTGGCACAGGAAAAGGGGACATTACAGTCCTCCCTTCCTGAGAAATACTTGACCCTAAGCATTATTCTATCTTGTTGTAGAAGTTGAATACCGCGCCGTAAGTTTCTCCACCTCACCTTGTCGTCAACCAAGGATCGGTGTAATCCAAAGTAACCAAGAAACCCCATGCATTCATCATGACCTCCATATGGTATCGAGAGAAATGGTGTCCGTGAAGTAGAATGATACCCAAACCGACTCTCCACTGGTACCCGCACCAAAATTTCCAATATGTCCAATCCCTGCCAATGCAAGGTTGTCATCATGTGATCACTCACTGCCTCTCCAATCAACTCCTGGGTATGAAAGTCCACTCTGAATCCTGTAGAATTCCCTGGATCAACCTGTGAAATAACCTGTATACGCACAAAGTGTGCCAACTCTCCCACATGACCCACATTGGTGTGAGAGTACAAATCCTCATAATGTATCTCGATGTGTCCCGTGGGGGAAAAATCCCAAGATTCCAGTACATGGTCAACCGACAATGTCAACTCCACATAGTTCACCTCCTGTGATGAGTGATAACCTACTGAAAAACTAGGTAACTGAGTCGACTCCATCCTTCCACTGACTAGCACATGGGTGAAATGCCCACCGTGCCTAGAAGCAGTAAAATACATAGGAGTGCTATCCCCTGTTGACTCAGAACATGATGAACCTATAAGCTCCGATTTGTTATAACGACAAACCGTACATCCCTGTATGAAGTTGGGGATATCCTCCCTCAACCCATGCCATCTGAACCTCTCTGATATGAGCCTGTAGGTCTCATCGAAGCTCAGGTGTCCGGTCACGAAAGAACAATGCACATGTCGCAATATCTCCATCCTCAACCCTGAGTCTGACACAAGGTATAATCTGCCATGATAGAATATCATCTCATCCTCCAATCTGTAGGTGTCATCCTGTATGTGACCATCCAGAATCTCACAAGTGTGTCAGTTCTTGGAGTACTCAACAAGAAAATGAGATCTCCAGTCTACCGACCCCTTAGATAACCAACATAATGATAAACTCAGAGGATCTGAACCTATAACCCCAATCTCTGTAACTGTCTCATGTGCAACATTGCTGGTCACATCCACATCCATCCTACTCCACATCGATCCGCAATAATAAAACTCCTCACCATGCCGGAATGTCCTCTCCATCCCCTCAGCTGTAACCACCCTAGGTGCTCCTATAGATAATCCCCTCAAAATCACATTCCTGCCCTCAGATTTAAACTTTAGCTCCATCGTCTGAAAGTTAGTCCAAAACTCACCAAGAGAGTGAAGCCACTGCACTCCCAACACTATGTTGGTCACTCCCATACCAATGATGTGGAGATCATCGGTAACTGTATAGTTACCCATCGTGATGCTCACTTGGGGAACCCACCGTGTGCACCTCATAGACTCTCCATTGGCTACAACCCCATTGAGGCCCTCAAAATCCTCTATCTGTAATCCTCACCTCTCAACCAATGAGGCATCAATACAGTTGTGGGTTGCCCCAATATCAATGAGTACCCCAACTCGTTGACCCTGCATAACTCCTCTAATCCTAAATGCCTTGTACATCAAAGTACTAGACAATGTGGCTATAATCTCCAGAGGAAAAGTCTCCTCCTCCTGCCCCGCATCAGCACTATCCAACGCAACCCCATCTCCATCATCCATCTCACGAGTCTCTAACTCCTCACCTCTGTCACCCTTGCTCTCCTTGAAGACCTCAATGAATTGGGCCTTCCCTCTACCTCTGTAATCATGTCCTAGAATCCAAGGTGTGTGGTAATCGAAACATAGTTTCTTTCACCTCAACTCATCTCTGTCCTCTCGGGAAATGATTGGCTTCTTAGCCACCTCCTGCCTCGGTGGAGGCTCCCTCTGCTGAAGTTTGTCTGATCCAGATGGAGGTTCCCTTTGCTAAATGTGAGGTGGAACCCTTGACTTTGGAGTGGATAACTCTAAGTTGCGAGCTCTCCTAACAACCTCGTGTAAAGAAGAAGGTTCAAATGCCTTCACAAACCCAGCGAAAGTACCTATAAAACCTGATATGAACAATGAAATCAACCTCATCTCTGTGACATCAGGTACCATGACTGATAATCTCTAAAAATCTGTGATGTACTGGTCTAGGGGACCGGTTTGTCTCCAATGAGTCCACTCCCTGAAATACCTGTCAGGGTCCCTCCTATCAAATCTACTCACCAGCCTCTCTGTGAACTCTACATAAGTAGTAATGTGTATGTGTCCCTGTGTAATCAACCCATGATGCCACCAATCATGAGCGTCTCCCTCAAGATGTAAGATTGCAAACTTAATTACATCTTCCTCACGTATAGGATTCAAGTCGGAGTATGTCTTCAACTTCTGAACCCAAGACGGTAAGTACACTTCTTAGAACCATTGAAGTGTGGAATGGAAATCTGTCCCAATCTCCTTTGTAACTCTGGTACTTGTTTCTGATGATCTCTCTTGGGTCTACTGCCAATCTTCATTTTGCAATATTCCTGGAATGGCATGTTGTTACAAAATCCCTCACTCAAGGTCTGGTTCCTCTCCCAACAAGACTCCTCATCCAAAATATCTACTGGCTGCTGTACCTGTGAAACTTCTGGATCCTTCAAGAAAGAAGGTTCGTGAAGCCCCAAAGGCCTGACAGAAGAATGGGGAGGCTGTTGCCCTGAATGTCCACTCTCACCTCTTTGACCCTGTTGTCCCATATTGCTATTTTCTCCTCTCATTATGACTGCTGTTATACACAGTCCATCAGGCTGAAGATGATTAAAAAATATTCTCTTACCCTTTTTAGCAATCATAGAACCAATGCTAGTACCTTGAGAGGTACTCTCCCTTCTTGCACTGGAGTCTCCAATGAATAAATCATGCTTGCCAACACTTGTAATCCCAAAAGACACATTTGAATTCCTTCTTTTTCTTATGAAATCAGTCACAAAGTTTTCAAAATCAGAATTGATAGTTTTGGATAATTGCCACATATTACTAGGATCCCATACCTTATAATGCCCATGAGCCCTTGTATTTGTTAAGTGAGCTAAAACTTGCCACCATATATCATCCACAAGATGCTCATATACACATAGTTGGAGCAATGGTCCAACAAACTCCATGATGAAGACTTCATCATCTACCATACCATGCATCTCATGATGGAAATAAATTGGAATAGGAAACAATAAATAAGACACATTAGTGTGCCCTTCATACCTTTCAAGGCCATCAATGTCCTCTGTGTGTTCAAGATAGACATATGTTGAGCTGCCCCCAACATTTTTGCCTGAGTGCCTGTTGAAAGTATCTGAAAGTTGATCAAAAGTTGCTGGTTTGGAAATTATAGCAGGCTGTAATTTTACACAAGTGTCCATGTGAGGCTCCTCCTCATGTGTCAGCTGCTCCATAGAGTCTTCTTTCGTGGGTGTAGACTTCCTTGCATCAATTTCCCTCATCGTTTCCTTGAACTCTTGTAAGTGTTGTCTTTCTTGAGTCGCTATCAACCTAGCAGCTCTAGCTCTGCTATTCCATTCCTCACACTTTTTAAGAGTTTCCATTACATCCTCCTTGCTTGCATAAACAAATTTCTTCTCCTGAGCTGGAATAATTTCTCTAACAAGCAAAGTTTCACTAATGCAATTATTTTTCTCAATGGAAATCATACCCTTTTGTCTAGAAGCTTCTTCTACAAATGAGTTCTTTTGTAATTCAAGTACCGGCATATGATGATCTCGCTTGGGCTTGCTACCAATCTTCATCATGCAATAATCTGGAAATGACATATTATCTCTGAAACCCTTACTCAAAGATTGGTATTTCCTCCAACAAGAATCCTCATCAATCACCTCTATTGGGTGCGCTTTATTATTGTTCTCACCTTTTTCCTTATTGTCCAAAGATTTGCTTTGATTCAAATTCTAAGTGAGCTGACTCAAATAAAGGTTAGTGGCTTCCTGTTGTTTCACCATGTTGGTGAACATTTCCTTCATAAAACCCACATTGAGATCTTTCCAAACTACCATATTTAACCCACACAGGCTGGAGGAACAACCACTATGATACCACTGTAATATCCCTTATGGGATACTACTTAAAAATGCACAAAATATTGAAAATTTGCAGCCAAATAAAATTTTTGCATATTTTTATAGTAAGGACAGCTAGGACACTAAATGGTAAAATCAATATCTCCCAAAATATCCACTCGAATTACATGAAAATTTAAAGAGAGCTTGCAATAATTATAATAAGGACATAATAAAACTCATTTTTGGAATTTTTGGACAAATATATTGCTGTCAGAAAAATTACAGTGTTCCCTAGACAACTGGAACTCTTCATAAAATTTGTAACTCTCCAAATACAAGAGCAAAAATTAAGGGTCTTTGGAAATAACATTAACAGGTATAGGAAATGACATTTAAACCTTTAGATCCGAAGGGGACCAACTGGAAAACCCTCCAAATAAAGGTTGTAAGTCACCTAGCTGGGAAAAGGGTCAGAAATTGATGAAGATGCCTTCAACATGCTACCACGCCCTGCCCAAATGGCTGCCATGAATCTGATCCAAAAGCCCTCTATTATCTTCCCCAAATGCTCCCAAAAATCCTCAAACCCTTCCTCTGAATCCTCTGTTATTATCTATGTGACACATCCCTGAAAGCGGCTCCAAAAATGATAGACTAGGGTAGATCTCTCACTACCGAAGAATGCCCTGCTAGCTAGGGATGGGTTTCTCACCACCCAAGTTAGGGTCGATGTGGGATTTCACTCCATAAGTTGTAGATGCGCAACAACAGCTGCACGTGAAGGAGGCTAAAATGTATGTGACAAAAAGTGTCTCTCCTTTCTCTCCTAGCTCCTTATATACTTTCCAAGGTAAAAGAGCCCCAATAGACCTAGACACATTTCATTCCACGGAGGGGTCAATAAAATAAAAATATCTTAAGTTACTTTTCCCCTTTAAGTCGCCATGGTCCAAAAGTGACCCTCAACACAAAATTAGAATATTAGAACCACGTGGCCCCTTCCCAATAGCTCCCAATGTCCACAACCCCTTGGGTTTGACCATGGCTTGGACTCAACCTGGCCCTTAGGCCTTTGGCGCAGGAAAATGGGACATTACAGAAATTATGATCGAGTGTTGCAGTACATCTCAGACTCTATGTAGTTCTTTCGTGTGTGTGTAGAATTGATGCCTTGGGATGCCCTTGTGTAAGTTGCACAATGATAATGGGCTAAATATAGAATGTATAAAATGTATAAAATGTGTGGGATGAAATAGAATAGACTTCCCCTCCTATGATGTGTATGCAAAAGTGATACAACCCTTGTCCCTTGTACGAGTGTGTTAGATGAATGCCTTTGATGCTATTGTGCCTTTGAATGCAAGCTTAGGTGATGATAGATAATGCTTAGTGCTTGGTCCTTTATTTGAGAGCTATGACTATGTATATATATGATTCCATTGTTTGAATTTTATAATTAACAATAGGAAGGTCGACCCAAAAGTATAAAAGATGCCCAAAAGTTGAAAGATACCCAAAAGAGTGAGAAAAGGGGAGAAAGGGTCAGGAGTGCCAAGGAGGGATAAAAGCGCTCCTGTGCTAGTTTCCTACCTGGGCCCGCTAGTGTCCGAGGCCATAAAAGATACATCAGTCAAATATTGACAGGCTTGTAGGGTGTGTAGGGTCAATAAAAGTATAAGAGACAAAACAAAATACCCAAAAGACATTATCAATTACTAGTTTCCTTGTTTATGAATCATGTATATATTAGTAGGCTTTAGGACCTAGAAATGTACCCAGGTGCATAGATTTTGTGACTACAACATCTTTATCACATAATGAATCTCATGTGACATGTTACTTAATATATCTTTTGGCAAGATTGAACATCATATGATATTATTATTTTTCTTGAGTTACTACCATTAGATACACATCATTATGACATACTTTTCTTACAACATACATTGCTTTGATACATATTATGTATTATTCACATTTTTTAAAACATGTGGATTATTGACATACAAACTTAACACACATTGCTTGATTACATATCTAGCTCTAGTTGTCACAAATAATTTACATTATGGTTATTGCTTGTTTGCATTACTGCTTACATAGTGGATTTTAATGCTTTGAATGATAAATGATTATTCATTACACATTTCTCATGGCACATTTGATAGTTATAATTGATGATCATGCCTAACACACATTGTTTGATTACATATCTGGCTCTAGTTGTCACAAATAATTTACATTATGGTTATTGCTTGTTTGCATTACTTCTTACATAGTGGATTTTAATGCTTTGAATGATAAATGATTATTCATTACACATTTCTCATGGCACATTTGATAGTTATAATTGATGATCATGCCATTCATTATTATATACATTGATCATGACACCTTATTTGTTACATTACAACTCTAATCCCACTAGTTTTTATATTTTACAATTATGATATTGCTTATTACATAATGTTTCTTTCACTTCTTCTTACACGATGATTGCTTCATTATTAATTCCACATTTTTTATTAAATTACTTCTTATGTACTAGATTTGGGCCCATTTCTTGTTATGTTTCCATGATTATGGGTCAAAGTATATAAGTGTGCCTTACTTGGTGGCCAATTCTTTTTTTAAAATTGACTAACTTAAATAAATCTTTAAAAATACTTTTAAAATACTATAAAAAGTGGAAAATCGTGGGACACAATTATATACTTTGACCCTTGTATCATTTCATCTTACACACTTATATTCATATCACTTATTTTTTCATACTTGTTTTTACACACCCAAGATTACAACTAACTCTACTAATAATGGTCAAGTCTAACAAAACTTATCATAATGGGCATGTCATTTAATGTCATGTTGTATCATGTCATGACATAGGTAACTATGGATCTATTTGGCCTTGAATCATGTATCATGATCATACTACTCATCTTATCATTGTTATGTTATTGTGTCAAATTGCTAAAACACTCTCATGATATACTTCACTATTTTGATAGTATGTAAACATTTGTGCTTCAAATGCTAATGTATTATGAGTTATACACATTATTGGTGTTTAAAATGATTATATATTATGAATTCTACAAGTTTCTTGCACTTAAAATGTTGATATATTTAGATTTATACACATTATTACCATGATAATTGATACACTATATATGGTTTATATCATTGATGTTATTGCTCATCTAATTTTACACACCTAAAAATTTATCTTTGAAGCTAAAAGATCCTTTGCAACATACCTCATCTCAAAAGGGGAAGTATTATGATTTTTTTCTAACACATTCATGTAGATGATAGATATAGTGCTTTTGATTACACCATAAGATGACATCCACATAGTTATTTTGTAATATTACACAACTTTGACACATGTCAAATTCTGACATTTACACAACATTATAATATTTACATGATCATTTAACAATTGACCCCATAGAAGAATCAAATCTAAATAGGTTAACTAAGTGGCATATTCAAATGCACATAGGGTGGCTACATGACAGTCTCAAATATACATGTGGCGGATTTACTTACCATGATCAATTTCTTCGAATGGCTTCACATGGCTGGCCTAATTGTTATAGTTGGCTTCACATGGCAATCCTAATTGCTATATTTGGCTTCACATAGAAAGCTCAATTTTTTATATTTCTCTTATATTTTGACATTTAAATCTCTTACATATGACCTCAAGGACATGTACATGAACATGTTTCATGATTTTAGTGCCAGTTTAAGTTATTTATTGATTTTGAATAAGCATCTTAATTGGACATTAATACTCATGGTTACATGTGACACATAGGACCACATGCATGACAAAAGACAAAGGAGAAGGGAACACACATATTTTAGTCTCATGCATGCATTTTCCTTATGGTAGGTTTGTATTCACAATTCATTTGTTTTAATCACGGAAGTTACAATTACTAGATTAAAATGGGCGGAAAATGTAGAACCCTAAAACTAGACCAATGGTGTTTGAAATTATCCTTGGCATTTATCTTACCTCATTTCTTATTGTATGCTTGAATGAATAATTCCTAAATGCATTGTGCTTATTTTAGCACTCCTTTGGCCACTAGGTCACACATGTTACTCATCTTTGACCAATGAAAAACTTATTTGCCAAACACATAAGACATCTTCTGACATATGGCCACTTTCTCCAACTATCATAGTTGAATTATGGCTGATGATTTTCCTAAGGATCTGACATTTTTGTTCTCCACTCACTTAACGCTCATTTCTTCAAATGCACAAGTTAGCCTAGTCAACCTAGTGTCAATTGAGTGAGAAAACTTTTCACAACAGTCACATATAATAACACACTTACCCCACCCATTCAAAGGGCCTCTTCTCTCACATATTTGGGTACCTACGAGACCAAAAACAACCACCCGATTTCAAAATCACTCTCTCAAGAACATCATCCAAATATTAAGTCTAAATATTAGTTTTTAGAAGGTTTCCCTAGGCCATTATCACAAGCTATACTATACATCCAAGATCATTGTAGAATGCCAGAAGTTGTTTTAGGATCTCACCAACACATTATTTATTGCATATTTGCACACATTCAATGTGAGGGAGAACTAGATAGTCCTGAGGCCCTTTCGAGGTAGTGTTATGTTGGAAAGATTCAACAATGGGGTTGTTGAGTCTGTCTGGCCAATCAGACTAACCCCTTTTCAAGTTTTCAAGAAAAATGAGATGAATCTAGGGTTTTGAAAAAGAAGAAGCCCTGATTTAGCCACAAAAGTGCAGTCGTCGAGATTTGAATAGAGAATATGAAGCTGAAGACATAGAAGATCAATGTTCCAGAATCAAAATTAAGTGAAACATTGCCCATGACAAAATCACCCAGAGGAGATAAATTCGCTTAGGCAACTTTTTCCAACACAGGGAAATTCATCCTGTTCTCAGTTTTAACCCCCCAAAATTTCAAAATATCTTAGTGACAATCTGAAGAATTCATTTGTACACTTTCATATCATTGTCTCTTTGTCTCACATAATTTTAGATGAATATGTTCCAAACCCTAACTCAAACTCTCTTTATCTAATTTTCTATTATTTAAATATTCATTATAATTGCAATATATAAATTATTATGTATGATTTACTATTTATTTTATGCGTTTCTAACTCTATTTCACAATTTACATTTTGTAATTAATATTAATTAAAAAAACCATAATTTTAGTATTACACCAGAATGAATGGTTACATACGATCATAATAGATGCCAGCATTTTGTTATTATATGGACAAATTCGTTATTGAAAATTTATAAATGAACATTTATACAATTCATTGTATATATACCTCATGAGATTTAATTCTTAGTTTTACAATAAGTGTTATCGTTTAAGATTTGTTTTTGTTTTTGAGTTTTTCACTGTTTTAAAGTCTTCCATGCACGCAATTAGAATAAAATGCAATTTAGCGGGAAAGCAGGAGAACAATTTGGATAATTTGGTGTCGAAATGAGCAGCATACCTACCATCCGCTGCGATCTCGCTTTCGACATTTTCTTCTCCTTAAAGGAATGTATAACTCCGTATATGAATCATGTGCAGTTACACTCATCATATTCATTTTCTGTGAATCTCAGCATAAGCGTACTTAGATGTATAACACACCAGGCATTCAGCTTGCCAGCGTTTTTTCTTTTCTTTTCTGTTTATCTTCTGTAAATAACAAGATGCAGATGGATTTTGAGCTTCTTTATGCGCAGGTAATGTAATATTAATTTCATATATTGTAATGTAGTTCAGTGTAAATTTCACATATGTTTATAAGAATGGTTGGTCAAAGGAACTAATGATATAATTATTCAACCACTGCAGTATGTAATTTCTTGTTTAGTTTTGAGCACGGCAAGCCAAATCTTGCCACAATAAGGATGATGGGTCAATAAACCAATGATATAATTATTCAGTCATTGTCATACGTAATTTCTTATTTTGTTTTGAGCACCACAAGTTATTGTGGAAGCTAAAACCTACCACAATAACCTGCTTTAAAATAAGGATGATCGGTTAATAAACCAATGATATAATTATTCCGTCGTAATTTCTTAATTTGTTTTGAGCACGGCAGGTTATTGCGGAAGCCAAAATCCACGCACAAATGAACAGTGCGGACAAAGGAAGAGGAGGAATTAGTTGGAAGAACGAGGCGTTTCATTGCAGGCTTACCCGCTCGCGATCAACTTCAAATCCTTCTCCTTCTCCTTCTCTTTCTCCCAAGCTGCGCAAATCATGGAAGAATTGTTTACTCTTTTGGAGAATGGGAAAAACCAGAAGCGGCTGCATTGATAAGCATCCGGCCATTACCAGACGCTCCAAACTCTGTTTTTCCGCACCCATGGCCACCACTAACGAGCAAGAAACAGAAGAAGATCCAAATGAAATTGAAATTGGCATTAGCAAAAGTGGGTTTGGTTGGTTGAGGAAGAAAAGAAGATCGTATATTTCAGGTGGCTTGAGTCCGGCTAGGTTTCAATATGAATCCCAATCTGAATGTGAATCTGATATTCCCTATCTGCGTCTCAACCAAAACCAAAACACCTATTCTGCCTCTAGATTTCTTCGCGAAACAAAGCCTGCAATCCACTTTCTTGTTCAGGATTGGTAAAATCAGCCATGCAATTCCATAACTTATTGTAAAGATATTTCCTACAATTCTAAGGACTTTGCAAACACATTTCTATGAATCTTAATTGCAATTAACTAATAATGTTTAGTAGTTGTGACTCATCACAAGAGGACGTTGAAATCTAATTTAAAAGAAGCAATAAACCCAACCCCCTAAGATTTTTTAGTGGATATAGTATTGTAGTAATAATATCCAAGTCCCAACCTCATAAGCATTTCAAGAAAATATAGCAATGTATGCATTAAGGAAAAAAACACTCCCACTAATTTTACAATCAAAAGGTGAGAGGGTATTAATTATCATAATACAGATATATAATTTAACAAAGGGTGAGAGGGTATTAATTATCATAATACACATATATAATTTAATAAAAGGTTTGAGGAAAAATGAAAAACTAGACTGTTTTTATTGTAAACTTGTGTATAAAGAAAATATATATCATCCAAATTCTTATGCCACATTTTCGTGGTGACAATAAACCTCATTTTTTACAATAACCCCCTTTTGAAACTCCTCCTTGGGAGTATTTCTTAATGGGATTTAAAGATCCAAGTAATGAGATTGTAAAGATTTAATATATCCTACAAAATTTCATATATCTTACTAAAAGATTCAAGTAATGGGATTGCAAAGATTTAATTTAAGTAAATTAGAAGGAAAAATACTTTAGTTGGTAATGTTATAATATCCCAAATGTTTAAAGAAGATCACATGGTGTGGATTGAAATGAAAGAATGGAAACATGTTGTCCTGGAAAAATTCAACTAGAGCTTTACGATGAATGTATTTAGATGATGTAGTGTATTTGCACCTATCATTTTTTAGGTAGTGCTTTGAAAAGACTCAAAGGCTTTACTTATGATATTTGAAACATCACTTTTCCTATTATATCATACAAATCAAACCATCACCAAATTCTTCACATATGATATCTTGAATATTCAAGCACATGTTAATAGTTTAAAATAGGAAAATTAAAAAAACCAAACTTTCTCTCCTATTAATGGGTCAGGCGTAATAAGTCATTTATAAGGTATAGTCAACCAGAGCAAGCTTAAATGGATCGCCCCGAATTTCGGTTTTTTTAAAGTAAATTATGATAGGGCCTCAAAAGGCAACCCTAGGATCTCAATTGTTAGTTATGTCATAAGAAATTGTGTTGGATCCCTGATCAGGGCCAATTCTTTCCATCTCTACGATGGTACTTGTAATGCAATAGAGATGGTACTTGTAATGCAATAGAGGCTTCATTTTTAGCTCAGGGGCTACGGATGACCCTCAATTGTGGCATTGATCATATCTACATAGAGGGTGACTCACTAGTCATAATCCAAGATGTGAAGAATCGACAACATGCTTAGCCAAGCCCAACATCTTCTACCCAACTTCAAAGAATAAAATATTCAACATTGCTATGGGGAGGCTAATAGGGTGGTGGACTTCCTTGCAAATTTTGGCACCTCACAAACCGTAGAGGAAGTAATTGGCAACCAAGTTGAACCTTAGCATGGTTTATGGGACATATTACTACATAATTTACATTCCACGCATGCAAGCCTCTAAGTGGACAATAATGATCATCTATTTCCCATCATTTTTTGGCGAGGATTGGCTTTCTTACTCTAAGAAACAATCTTTGCTCGCATTAAGGGGGATGCTTTCAATTCCCACACGAGTCGCTCAAGCTATATGGACGCCTCGCCACCTCAGTTACTCCATCAACTCTTTCTTTCTTCTTTGCATTCTTTGTGTTGTTTCGTCAGCGACTCGCAATGGAAGATCTCCAAATTCCTTGTTTTCACCTAAAAGGCGTTAAGCGAGAGATGGTTTCTTTTCACGGCTTTGTGTGATAAGCGTTGGCCCCTGATTTTCTTCATCCAATCTTAATAGGCCCTAATCGCCATTAAATTAGATATTTGGAGTTCAATGGTCATCCGCGCGTTCATTAGAAATTTGCCTCGGTCTTTGTGGATAATTGTGGACTGTGTTTTTACTATTTATTTCATATTTCTTTTTGGCACATCCTCCTTTTGGATATCTTAATGTATATAGGCTATGAATGACTTAATATCAATCCCGAAAATAGGGTAAAATATTGTAGTTACAATTTTTTAATACATGGAATTGTTGTGGGATGACCGATAAATTCTTAAAAATGTATAAACTCCATTATAAATCTTTTGGATCTTATCAATATAAATGGGATAGGGACTTGACAACCCTATTTTTATGTATAATTTTTTTTAAAATTCCCTAATCAAAACTAAAAAATAAATTTTACATAAAAATAAATGTCAACCTCTCTTTAAAAAATTGTAGCTTTTTAAATGCGAAATCTTAAAATTTTAAAGAAAAAGAAAAACCCAAGTATAATTGAGAGAAAGAATTGGACAACCATGTGCACATAAACAAAATACATTATAAAATCCATTGCACATATTTTGATGGATAAGGGAGAGGAGCCAATCCTTGAGCATGGACTAATACATGTGAGGGTAGATGAAAACAAAGGATCTAGTACATGTTACTTTCCCACTTAAATTTTGAAAAAAATGCACCCTATAGAATATGTCACGTCAAGTCATATCAAACCAATTAATCAATCAAATGATGACAAATAGATAAAAGAAAATGTATGACTTAACTCTCAAGTAATGGTGCACCTTAAAATTTCTTTGTATTTTAATTTACCAAATTTAAATAATAAATAAAAAAGTCCCTTCCACATAAATAATTTTTGTAAAATGAAATATTTATAATGGGGAGAGCATGATCTATTAAAGGGTATTTTTAGTTTTCAGTTATATGATGTTTAGGTTTCTATATGCACTAATAAAGTTAGAGTGCACAAATATTCGCTCCTCTCACTTAGTAGAACACAAGCACACATTAAAAAAATCATGTCAAAAATTAATTGGGAATTTTTGAAAGGGTTTATTTATCGCTCATGGGTAAAGATAAATAGTAAAATAATAAACAATTATAGAGGGAAAATGACTTTTTTAAATTTATGATTAAACGCTTTTGACCGAAGCTATGAACCGAAGGGTAAAGGGCCCCAACCCTACAAAGAAGAAAGAACAATGAAGAAAGAAGAAGAGGAAGAAGAGTAGAGAAGAACCACCCAGAGGAAGAAAAGAAAATAAAGAGAAGGAGAAGAGTAGGACATAGACGGAAGAGCGATGAAGGGCGACGAACGCACCAAAACACCCAAACCAAACCATCGCAAACCAAGAGATCAACCGAACTGAGTACCCGCTCGAGAATTGGCTATAGAGGGAAAATGACTTTAAGATATTGCCATAAGTGGGTTAAAATACTTCTCAAACAAAGTGTTAGGAAATAAGAGATAAAATATGCGGAATAATCCCTTACAGAATCGTAACAGTAGAAACTAATATGCAAAAAATATTACAGACCTCAAATAAAAAGTGCAGAATAAATAACACAACACAAAGAGAAAAGATTTAACGTGGTTCACCCAATTTGGGCTACGTCCACCAAGAATCACTTGCTCAAATTTTATTAGAAGCCTCCACTCTCTTAATACAATACCCAGATCCCTTTGGAGCTATGCTCAAAAAACTCTACAGAATTCACACCTAAATTCAAAGCACATCTAGAATACATTTTCTTGTCTATCTATCATATGCATAAGACCATATAAATAGATGATTGCTTAATAAGTTTGATATAAAACCATGGGCAAAAAAAACTGTGGGTATCAAAACCATGGGCAAAAAATCGTGGGGTATCAAAACAATGGGTACCGAAAAAACCATGGGCCCAAAAACAACCCATAATGGTTACCCATTACCCATGGGTTAATAAAACCACCCATGAAAATTTGCTTCTGGGGCTTCGCCCCCGAACCCCCTTGACCCGCTCACACGGTGAGCGGGACCGCCGTAAAAATACTCGAGTGTAACACATAGAAGGTGTACCACACTCTAACATGAAAATAGGCTCCACAAACATAACAATCTCCCACTTGGAGACTGATTTCCACTGAGTAAGCTTCTCAAACCCTTCACTATCATCCACGAAGGCCAACCAAAGCTGAACATAGCTTTAGTTTATCCCTTGTGACCACCTTGGTCATCATGTTTGCAGGATTCTGATTGGTATGAATCTTCTCCAACTTCAACTTATCTTCCTCCAAAGCTGTCCTGATGAAGTGATATCTCAACTGTATATGCTTCGTCCTAGAATGGAAAGCAGAGTTCTTAGCTAGGTGTATAACACTCTGACTATCACTATGCAGCTTACATTCCTCTTGCTTATGCCCCAACTCCTCAAGCAATTGAACTAAATTATCTCTTTTCTTGCCTCTGTGGCAGCAACATACATAGCCTCCGTGGTTGACAAAGCCACCAGCTTTCTGTAGTCATGAAATCGAACTTACTGCTGTCCCACCTATAGTGTAAATATAACCTGTCGTGCTCCTCCTGCTATCTACATCTTCAGCCATGTCTGAATCTACATAACCATGTAAAGTGGTGTCTGATCCACTGGTAGCATAAAATTGTCCCCATGGTCCCTCTCAAATACTAAAGGATCCACTTTACTTGCTTGTCAATGCTCTTTACCTGGATCACTCATAAATCTACTCACAGCTCCTATTGCATGGGCAATATTAGGCCTAGTGCATACCATAGCATACATCAAACTGCCAACCGCTGATGAGTAAGGTACCTTGGACATATGGTTTCTTTCCTACTCTGTCTTGGGACACTGCTCCTTTGATAACTTAAAATGACCTGCCAAAGGAGTCCCAACCGGTTTAACATCCTACATGTTAAACCTATCCAATACCTTCTTAATGTACTCTTCCTGAGATAAAAGTCAGCTTTCGTTCCTTCCTATCCCGAGTTATCCTCATATTAAGGATTTGTCTGACAACCCCCAAATCCTTCATATCAAAGGATTCACTTAGTTGTTTCTTGAGTACTTTTATTTCCTGCATGTTTTTACCTACAACCAACATGTCATCAACATACAAACACAGGATAATATAACTTCCATCCTCAAATTTCTTTGTATACATGCACCCCCCGAACCCCCTTGACCTGCTCACACGGTAAGCGGGACCACCGTAAAAATACCTGAGTGTAACACATAGAAGGTGTACCACATGAAAATAGGCTCCACAAACATAACACAAAGTGATGTCCTTCTTATTCTTACCTTGTGTAAATGAATCTTTAAATAAACAACCAATCAATGTAACAATAAAACCTATCATTCATTTTGATATTATAATTGTATGTACATGTTTAATAATAATATGGCTAAACAAAATTCCCCTATGATGTCACTACCATGAGTAATAATCACCATTGCAATTTTTGCAGTGCTCTCCAAATTAAGGTCACTTGGCTATATATCACATGACCTTCTCATGAAATTATTATTCTACATTATCGAAATGAAGAGGTGACATGTAGTATACTTGTAGACACCAAATTTGGATCACACTCCCCTTGGTCCCTTTCAATTAATTAAGCACTCCATGGCGCCATTGCTAATTATTATTAATACATTCACCTTCACATTATTAATTAATTTAATTATTTTAATTAAATTAATTTCACCCTCACACCCTCACCTCACCCTGGACCCATTCTAGCAGCATTCAACTCACAATGACTGATTCAGCACTGAGTCATCACTGAGTTATAACTCCTAGTGCTGAGTCACTAACTTGACCTAACTAACTAAGATTTCTTCCTAAACCTAACTTGAACTTTTCTAAGTTCTTCCTGCCTTCTCTCAAGTGAACTCCACTTTCCTTAGCGGAGTCAATGAGAAAGCATGCCAAATATGGGAAGATTTTTCTCTTTTTTGGTAAACCTAGACTTTCCTGCCTTAACCAATGCTGGTTATTCCTCAACTGACGTCAGTTATTCCTCAATTGACACCGGTCACCTAACTGTCATCGGTTCCTTTATATACAACTTTGCAACCTTTTACCTAGGTTGGTCATTTTTCAGTTTTGGGAGCTCTATTGCATTCAAGCACGAATCAAAAGCTTCTCAGCATCCAGACAACAAGAAATACTCAACCACATGCCCAAACAAGCATCTAAATATCATCCCAAGGCATTAGAATATTTAAGGGAACACTTTGAGAGTATTGTCGCGACAATGAACCCTGAAGCTCTTCATGGATCAACTACCATCCTCCTTCGCCTATCGAATCTATAAATGCAAGTAAGTATACGTGATTTTAATCATATTGTGCTTTCTTAAAGTTTAGATCCATTACCTCTTTCATTATACTTTACTTCTTCCTATATTCCTTTATCTCCACCTTCTCACCCATCCATCAATCCAACCACCTACATACTTTTGGCTCTCCGTACTCGCCCATATGCATTCTTGAGTCTTCTTGGTAATATTACGAACCCAACCACTCTCTTTTCATTCTTTGTGTAATCACAGAGAATCTCAAAACTACTTTTATTAAATTACTACCAAATTTCCCCTACCGACGTCAGTTACCTTAACCGTCGTCAGTTTTTCTTGTGTACCGAAATCAGTCACCGGACCGATAGAGGTCACTGTATATTTTTCGAAACCTCCACCAAATAACCCATAACTCAACCAAACTCCACCCAGACCTTACCAGACACCCATGTGCCCTTACCTAACACCCCTATGATCTTTCCCAACCAGAAAAATACCTTGCCTAATGTTAGATTAGCTTGTATTTTTATATTATGTTTAATCTAGTGTGTTGATAACGTTTTTAGATACCTAAATCAAAGTGTTAGCAATATGACCTTTACTTCTTGTATTTAATTTCATTAATTTGATAAAAATAGTGGATTGATGGCCATTTACGAAGTATCACACTTCCTGGAACTAGCAATCGCTAGGTAGTCCACTGTCATTTGCTATTTAATATCATTTGGTGGTCTTGTTTTGTTTCTTATACAAGTCATTCCTCCTAGCCAAAGGGAAACTCTCACATTCAGTCGGATCAAATTCTACAGTGCGCGCATACCACCTACATAATCACAGGGATTCCTCCTTGACTGTTACCTTATCTGTTTTATCACATACTTTGAGGTGAAACAATACCATTGTTTTATTATATATAACAAATATCAAACCTCAACATTTTGAATTGTTCACCTTAGTAACATGTCTATTCTTTTTATTTGAGAAACACATGTCCACATAATAATGCCAACTTACAATTTTAAAATGTGACCTGGAACCAAATGGAAAGTCTTTTTAAGAAAATACTTTTATATTCATTCAATAATATAAAACCACCTAATTTAAGCTATACATAAGTATAAATGGAATTCCAATCATCATTTTATTTTCCTATCTAATGTTTGCATGACGGGAATTTTTAATTGTTGTTGGAAGCACAATGGCTTGAGAGGGGGTGAATCATTCCTTCAAAACTTTAACCAAATAAAATTTAACTTAAAGGAACCATTGACCAATCAACCATGCATTAATTGTTAGCTTAGCAACATGAAATAACCATCCACATGAACATAAATAAGAGAGAGTACACAAGACACAATATATAAATGGGAAACTCTTAAGGGGAAGAAAACCCATTGAAACTTTTGATTATATTACTCAAAGCAAAAGACTTACATGAATATGACTCATCACACAAGATTTGTTTAATAAGGCTCTAGCCCCACAAGGAACACCAACCCCTATAAACCCTTGTTGATATTACTCATTGTGGTCACAAAACCATACACTTTAGTCATTTATTTATCTTGGTCTTATACTATTATTTAGAAGGTTCTCGAGTGAAGAAAGTACTAATTAATCCCCATCTTTTAGCCATCTTGTTTTATTTTATTTCGTCATTACCACCTGTTTTCATCCACATGCCTAGTTTGTTTAAGCCATTTCCCACTATTTTAGCCTCAACCAGGGTGCCCGGGCTAGTACTGGGGTGCCCATGGGTGCCCTGGTCACACCTGGGGCACCCCGATCCTTCTTGAACTTTCCCACCAATTTTGGGGATCTTTCTAGCCATTTGACATCTTTATATTTCTTGTGGTCATCCTTTTTAGGGTTAATCATGAAATTAGAACAAGATAACCCTATAAATATAGAGTTATGAGACCATAATGAGGGACCTAGCATCACTTACTACTATCACTCCATCTAGAGTTGCATCCATCTATTGTGTTGGACATCACTTGCATCCACATAGCTCCAACATCAAGGCATAAGGCTAGGACATCTACATCACACTTCACAGGGGGAGGGATTCTATTCTATTTTATGCATAAATTCTATTACATTTTCTACATATAGTTATTTCTCATTACTTCACAAAGTGAGACTTGCACAAAAGCAACCTAGGGCATGTTCATACACACTTGCACATATAACTACATCGGGTATAAGATGTAGTGCAGTGCTCAGTTAGTAAGTTCACAATTGTGGCCGTCGAGGATGGTCTAACCCCTTCATTTGTATTATTTGTAGGGTTTGATGCTTGTTTTGGGGTCTTGCAGGTCTTTTATCCAGCTTGGAGTATTTGCGACATCCAACATAGAACAACTAAGTTGATGTGACACATAATGAGGGTTTCAAACCACCTTTTGACCCTGTAAAAATCAGTTCTTGAGATTTTGCATAGACTAGGGCATCCATAATTCATACCAAAGTGTCCATGGACACCCCAATCCTCTTCCAGACGCCCCAGTTTAGGTAGATCCTCTAGATCCATACTTTGCAGGACTCCTGCACAATTGTAATGGCTTCTTATTTTTCTAGTCACCTCTGTGACACCCTCCGATAGACATCTGTTATTTAGATGAGTTATTTCCTCTTCCTTTTTACACATTAGGGTTAGCATTTCCTTTTCCATAATGTTTTAGATTATTTACATTCCTATTTACTGCATTTATTTACTTGAGTAAAGATGTTCATAGTTTAGATTAACTATCCCCGCATTACTTAATTAGTCCATTTTTAGTTAATCATTTTGGTGAACCCGACACACGAATTTAGCTCCCTTATTTTCTTTTATGCCCATTACCTGTAGCGGTCATTTTGGGTCTCGTCAATACTATGAAATCCCTTTATTTAGCCATCGTATTCCTAGGAAAATGGCTGATACAATTACCTCTATGGCTGAAAACCCTTTAGATAACTCCAACCGCATTCCACTCCATGAAATTGAAGCCTTTGATAGTGAAAAATCCTATGAAAAAGGCACCAATGTTGAAAAAGAATAACTTAATGTTATTACTAACTTCCGAAAAGCTTTGTGTGAAAACCCCGCTCATTTTCCTCATGTCTTTGCATGTTTTAATTTCTGCTAAGTGAGCTTGTGACACTTCCACTTCTATTATGGCTTCTTCAACTCCCATGGTCTCCACTCCACCCATTTATGTTTGTACCCCTATTATTAACACTACCGCTCCCATCACCCACCCTAGCACTCCTAATATGCAACTTGGTTCTTCTTCGAACACTCCTGATTTAATATCTTTATATTAGAATCTGAAAAATCAAATTCTCCCGCTCTAATTTGCTACTTCTCGAGGATCACCATCTCTAGACTCTGCTTCATTATTACATACCCCTTTCGCACCCGCTATCTCCATTTATGTATTTCCACCCAACTTCCTCTCTCCCAAATTTCCCATATTTAAAGGCCATGGTCACCCACAAGATAATCTTTACACTTTTCATGTCATATGTCTTGATTATGCGGATAATCACGTCATTCTTACTAAGCTTTTTCCTATAAGTTTAAAAGATTATGCGATGCGCTGGTTATATGACCTACCTATCCATTCAATAATCTCTTTCACGTATTTGGTTGATGTCTTTCACACACAATTTTCTATCAACATTGGCTGTAAGATTTCTTATGCTCAACTAGCATAGTTCAAACAAGGGCCCAATGAACACTTATTCGATTATGTCTTGCTCTACAAAAATAATTTAGCTAATATGACTAATGTCCTTATAGATTTCAAGCTTCAGGACTTGTTTATTCAGAGTGTATTACCACCACTTCAGGAGAGCATTCTCTTTGAAACATCTTCCTCATTTTACCAAGTTTTTCAAACTCTCAAGCTTCATGAGACTAAGCTCCTTGTAATAGGAAAACTTAAATATCATGAACAAGCTTCATCCTCTACTCGTGTTCAAATTAAACCAACACCCAAAGCTTCTACAACTAAACCCATGGACATACAAGTTATTGTCAACGCAGTCTCTACTTTTAGGGAGCTTAAACCATAACCATGTAAACATACTTTTACTAAGATTAGTACACCACCAAGAGTTTTATTACCATAACTCATCGATAATAATCTTATCACCTTACCATCGCCTGTACAAATTGATCCATCTCGACCCAAAGGGTGTAATTTCAGTGATAATTATTATTGTGATTATCACCAATGCATAGGACATTCCAATGATCATTGTTTTTGGTTAGGACGTATCATTCAAGATCTACTTGACAATGGTCAAATTGAGCTTCTGAAATCTACAACATCCCCACCTACTAATGACAATCATAAACTCAAGATTTTTAACAACCCCTTGTCAAAACATGATACCAAAACAACTGATTCCTTTACTAATTACCTCTACCACGTAATATCTTCTCCCCCAGGGGATCTCAATTTCTTAGTCACTAACACCGAAGCTTCACCAACAATCATTTCTTTTTCCCATGCCGATTATAATGCTAAGTTTACATATAATCATTTACACATATATGCATCTATTGGCCCAAATACCATCAACAATACTAAGGTTGACCCCTTATAGCCTATTAGTGCTTGTTCTATGTCCCTCCTTAAGGCTATCGGTTATCCTACATCACAAATTGAGTATCCCTTCCATAAGAATGTTTATGTTGTTAAGTTGTATGTCACAATTGGTCCTCTTACTATGCTCATCCCTTTCCTCGTTGGAAACATAGTTGAAGGATGCGACATATTGCTTGGTCTCAATTGGATTCATCGCTCTCAATCTATCATTTCTATAAATCATTTATGCCTCAATTTCATTTACAATGAATAATTCATTTCTATTGACGATGTCCCTCCATCACCTTCATTGTCATCTTCTCCTCATACAGTCACTCGTGTGTCATCTGCCTCTTATAACATGTCTCATCCTATGTTACTCAAAGCACAGTCTACTCCTCGTTCACCTACTCGAGTATCATCCACATGACCGCATCATTCTACTAGTCCTACACATTAAGATAGGCCTATTCCGAGGACACTCACTGCCTCTTGGTGTTGATCACTGCATCATTTTATTCCACGTAGTTTCTCATCACCTTCACGTTCAACATCATGTAGATCTCCATCATCGACACATTTTACTACACCACAACCTTCATCCTATATTCATTCATCACATGTGTATATACTTCCTTCATCAGTACAATGTTTGTCTACCATACCACCATTTTTAGATCATGGTCTTACACTCCCATCCTCATAGACATCTGTTGAAGTACATGTTTTCTGCACTATCATTGGTTAGCTCACTCATAATGCACTCAGGGGGCATAAAACTTCACATTCCACCCCTCACTCATATCATTGGCACATTTATCATCTCTACATTTTCATATAGACACTTTCATCATCATCATTACCCGATGACACACTCTTGTGCTTCGATTCACACTTGACTGTTGAGGGATTAAAATTACACTGAGCATCACACACTACACTCTAGGCATTTACATACCTCACCTAGTCACACATCATGTGTCATACTCTATATACCATACATTCTCAGTGTTCCTCTAAAACATTATGTCATTTCCACATTTATATATCATACATTATACTACTCTTCATCTTACGCATCATACACTATTAGGCTATTTATGCATATCGCCTCACATCCTTACATCATACACTGCGAGTCTTCATGTCATATATTCTCTACATATTATACTAGTCATCATCACATATGAGTCTATAATTACATCATTTTACATACTACATTACTTATCTATCTACATGTATTACATTACGCGTTATACATTACATTTTTTAACATTCTACACATCTACCATCGCATGTTCCATACTGCATTTTTATATTCTCTTCATCGCATGGTCATCTTTTAGCATTACATATGCTACATTGTCTTCTACACACTTCACTCACTACCCTACGAGACACTTTAGCTTCTCAGTCCATACTTGACTGTCGAGGGTTTACAAATCAAATGGACCTTACACTCATCATGTATTTATCATCTAACCTTTCACCATGTGACAATCCTAGGCTAGTGACACACGCTTTAGGATAAATAACCACCTATTCTATTATTTTGTAGTGGTATACACCATTAGGTTACATCACCACTCCCTCCTTTTATATTGTAGTGACATACACTTTAGACTAAATCATCACCTATTCTATCATTTTGTAGTGGTATACATCTTAGATTAAATCACCACTTCCTCATTTCATCTTATAGTGATATACACTAAGGCTAAATCATCACTTATATGTTCATCTTGTCATAATATACACTTTGGCTATAGGGTTCACGCACACATAATTTCTAGTTCGTATCTCATCAATACACATACAAATTCATCATAGTGTGTTAGAAACAACATACACTTTGACCATTTCCCAATGACGCACTCTCGTTTACAGTTCATTCCTGATTACTAAGGGGGAAAACAAAATGAACCTCATTATATACACTTCCATTCACTCAGGGGCACGAAAAATCCTACCATTCCATCTTGTATTCCATTCCATCCATCCATAGCATAAGTTGCATTGTCTTGGGGGAATTTACTCTTGTTTACTAGTGTTTTACATGTTCACTTTACTACACATGTTAGATTGATTTATTATATGTCATTATCTATACTATCCACACATGCACGTTCACGCCTTTCGGTAGTGTGATCGCATATACAAGTCTCTTGCACGTAGCATAGATGCTCGCCTTATACCCTTCATATACTGGTCGTTGGGGGCATCCACATTTGTTTCTTTTAGGTGTTATTGTTTTATTTTATACTTAGCGCTTTACATTATTTGGTTATTTCTGTAACATGCTAACGAGTGTCCCATGTGTAGCACTTGTTTTTTAGGATTACATGTTTCCATGACTACTACTTTTGCTTTTATGTGTTTTTTAGTCATTATTTGCTTCTTGTATGTAAGCCTTACTATATGTTTGGTGTGAAATGTTGCTTTTTGTTTGTGGCCATGATGGCCTTGCATGTCTTGTGACATCGTGAGTGATGTCTCATGTTTGCGACCCACTTTATGTGGTTTACTTTCTTTCTTACGTGTTTGCACTGTTATGCTTGGTAGTTTTTACATTTTCTACATACTTTACATTTGTATTCTTACATGCATGTGTTTTCATACTAACATTGTTTTGGTTAGCCATCCCTATTTGTGCACACCTTGGTTTTAACTAAAAGCATTCCCTTTCCTCTATAGGGCACATAGTTCATGTGGTTGGTCCTCTTTTGGGGTCACATTCTCCTATCAACAATGTCGCATGTGCCCATAAAGAGGGGGAAATCATTTGAGGTTTTACAGTCTACACAACACGTTTACACTGGTTTAGTTTAGTGCACTTTCCACCCTTGGCATTGTGGGTTTACATATAGCGAGTGAGTTCAGACGAGTCCTCAAACTCCATACATAGCAGATTTTACAAGACATGGTGTCCTTAGCATTCAGAGGAACAGTTAAAGGTTAAAGGTTAGAGGACACAAATCATTTCCTCCTTATACTTCTTCTACCACTGTCGCCAGATCACCCAAAAAACCAAGACGATACAGAGATCTCTTCACAATTTAGGGAAGTAGTTAGAGCTTGGAGGACACAAAGCATTTCTTCCCTACACTCCTTCGGCCTATGACATCAGGTCACCCAAAAAACCCCGACAGTATAGGATATCCTTCTACACTTGTTCTCTTGACATGGATCAAGTACACATGTTCCATTTACACTTTCCATTTTATGTAATTTAGATTTACATGTGTTTTTACATATGCATCTTTTACATAGAAGTTTTACACTTGCATACATATATATTTGATTACTTGATCATTTTATCCATGCAAGTATGACCTTATGAGAAACAAACCGTCAAATTGGGGGCAACAACAATAACAACGTCAACAACAACACTTTCTGAATGCACACGATTTACTAACCATGCAGGTACATTACACACCGCAACAACTACACACACATTTCGCCCTAGGTTCACTCTCATCACTTTTTCTTTGTGCATTCTTCATCTTTAGTTTACACCCTCCTCCATATTTTTATCATTCCATGCTTTTTTCTAGTCCTTCAGTGTGTTTCTACTACACTCTTCATTAACATCAGGTACACATCTCTATCTACTTTATGTTACTGAGATTTTAGCTCACCAACATAAAGTGGGGGAAAAATGTAGTCACAAAATCATGCACTTTAGGCATTTATTTATCCCAGTCTGAAATTAGCATTTAGAAGGTTCTTGAGTGAAGAAATTACTAATTAACCCCCATCTTTTAACCATCTTTTTTTATTTTATTTTGTCATTACCTATTATTTTTTTCCACAAGCCCAATCTATTTTTGTCATTTCCCACTATTTTAGCCTCGACCGGGATGCCCTAGTCCCACCAACAGTGCACCGGTCCTTTTCACACTTTCCCGCCACTTTTTAGACTCTTTCTAGCCATTTGGCATCTTTATTTTTCTTATAGTTGGCCTTTTCGAGGTTAATTACGAAATTAGATCAATAAAACCCTATAAATATAAAGTTATGAGACCATAATGAAGGACCTAACATCTCTTACTACTATCACTCCATGTATAGTTGCATCCATCTATTGTATTGAAGATCACTTGTATCCACATAGCTCTATCATCAAGGCACAAGGCTAGGACATATGCATCACACTTCATAGGGGGAGGGATTTTATTTTATTCTATGCACACATTCTATTACATTTTCTGCACATAGTTATTGCTCGCTACTTCACAAAGTGTGACTGGAACAAGAAAATTCTAGGGCATGTTCACACACACTTCCACATAGAACTATATCAGGTCTGAGATGTAGTGCAACACTCACTCAGTAAGTCCACCATTTTAGCTATTGAGGATAGTATGACCCCTTCATTTGCATTTTTTTTTTAGGGTTTAATTTTTTTTTGGGGTCTTATAGATATTTTATTTAGCTTGGATTATTTGCAACCTTCAGCGTAGGACAACGAATTTGATACGACACATAACGAGGGTTTTAGACCACCTTTTGACCCTTTAAAAATTAGTTTATGAGCTTCTACACAAGCTAGGGTTCCCAAAATTCATACCAGAGCACACGTGGGCACCCTAGTCCTCTTCCAAGTGCCCCAGTCTAACTAGATCCTCCAAATCCATACTTTTTGTGACTCTTGCATAGTTGTTTATGCTCCTAATTTTTCTAGTCACCTCTAAGACACCCTCTGACAGACATATATTATCCAGTTTATTTATTTCCTCTTCCTTCTTGCACATTACGGTTGACATTTCCTTTTGCATAGTGTTTTAGATTATTTACATTCATATTTACTGCATTTATTTACTTAAGTAAAGTTATTCATAGCTTAGATTAACTATCCTCGCACTACTTAGTCCATTTTTAGTTAATCACTCACAAAAAATGACTCATGTGATTATTACTCATCCCACATGTTTTGATCATAAGACCGCTGAATATATGCTGCAAACACACACAACTGATAGTGATCACAAGATTCAACTCATACACCTTCAAACCCTTTTCAAATGTACCTTCTCCTAACTCACTCAAACATGATCTTTTGTGGACTGATTTGGACAATAACCCTTGCACACTATCTCCTCATCACCCTTCATACTTTCACACACACTCTATGCTTTGTATTCATGCCCTTAATAAAATTTCACTCTCTCACCTAGCTCACACTTTTTCCCTCTCACTCAACTAGTTCAAAAATGAAACATTAAACTCACTTTTATGTGTGATTCAACTCATAACATAGGTCAGTCATAACCCAACCAGTCATTCATACCAACTTAAAAATAAAACATTATACTCATATAAATTCACATGAAGTACCCATATGGGTCGTGTTGTCCTCTAAAAATTCTCCCTCTTTTGAGAGGTTCAAAATTGATTTTTTTTGAGTTAATGCCTAATCTGTTGTTCTGATAAAGGGAAAAGTTGAGAAGTCGGAAAAAACTACGTCTTTTGAGTCATTTTGTGCAATTTGTGGGTCTGTCCGGGACATTTTGTCCCAGATGTCCCAGTTCATTCCGGCTCCCCTATTCGCCGATCGAACCCGCTTTTAACCCAAATTTGTTTTCTTTCGGGCCGCTTCGGAACTTTTTTGTTCCAAATTCCAATCACTCCGGCTCGCTATTCACCTTTTTCGTCCCCATCATCGGCGCATCATGCACTTTGCGTACTTTCATCCCTCATGTCCCATAACTTTGTGCATTCTATCCCCTTCTATCCCCTCCCCCCTCCCGCCTCTATCCCCGCAATTCCCCGCATTGCCGATACTCCCCCTTTTGTTCGCGTCCCACAATGTCCCTAACGAACCAAAGGCCATCTGGGCTAATTTTTTTTTTTTGTTTTTTTCCCCTTTCTTTCCCGCTCTTTTTCATTCCCGGATATCTTATCTTGCTTTTTCAAGTTGGTAGATGCGTATTTAATGCACAGTTTTTTATATTTCCCTCTCCAAATGACTATTTAAATACGCTCTTCCCCTACGCATTTTTGCACACCCTGTGCTTTCTTGCTATCATTGCCCATACCCTCCCGCATGGAAATTTCTGTGCACGTACCTGATTCCCCTACAATTCCATCAAGAGTTCAGAATTTGAATTTGTTTTTCAAATCACTATCAACATGAAGATTAAATTCCAAGGTCAGGAGCAAGTTTCACCGCTCGAGTCTTCCGTTCCCGATATAGGGGACAGTGAAGTTCGCCACCTAGACTTTGGAGATTTCTGGACTAGGATGACATACTCAAACCCCTCTCCTATGGCACAAATGATTCACGATAGTGGCTTGGCATTCACCACCGGTTTCCCAATCTTAGTGCAATGTGCAGATATGGTACTCGCTTGCGGTACTCATTTCAATACTGACTTGAGTGAACTAATGAATGTACATGGAGAGTTCATTGCCAAGCTCGATGCTTCCACCATTGGCACTACCCTAAGGATTCTTGAAATGGAAAATTCTATAGTAATCTCTCAGAACCAGGCGCATGCCCTCTTCGACTAGGACATTGAAAAATACAAGGCGAGGGTAGTGAAGTCTTGGCTTAAAAACCCTCAAAAGGGGGCATCCCATCTGTTCAAAGCTCTGTTTCATGCCGATTTTAATGAGGAGCTGTTAGATTTTATAATCCTACTAGCTAAGGTCATGGGCTTACCCTCTACCAATGAGTTCCATTTCTAGATGTGCCCACTTATCAACATGGTGTGCGAAGGAACTCAGAATATCAACTGGGTAGAAATCATCAACATGAACCTAGCAGAGCAACTGTCCAATGTACAACAAACAAAGAAGTTTTACATGACTTCATATTTGATGTATACCATAGCAGCATCAAGCAATGGTTTGGATTCACATACATTGATGCTCATAAGGGTGACCATTATATATGCTTACCGTCTTAATTCACCTTGGACACTAGTCAATTGGCAAACTTTAGAGGGTGGAATGAATTGCTTTCACCATGTACATTATAATGACTTCTGGAGAGTGACACGACAGGAGGTTCTCTGATGAAGCCATGAACCTAATATCAAAGTACAAGTGCCGCTTCATTTCAGTTTAGAAAATTCTCCTATATCAAGCTTGCAGGCTATGAGAGCACCCCTCTCAAGCTCCGTATGTTCTGCAACAATAAAATGGCCTTGGTCGAGATATGCATGCAATTGGACAAGTTGCACAGAACCTGCAGGGATAAGAAAATCACTGGCCTGCACTTCCCTATATCTTTGGGAAACTACACCTGCAAGATAGCTCTAAATGCATAGAAGATAGAGAGAGCCATGACTCCCATCACTATCCATTTCTTCAGGCCAAGAACTTGTTTTGACTTGAAGAAATTTATTGAGCAGAACCTCATAATCAATTACCATCATATGGCAGACACAGAAGACTATTGGGTTAATTGTGCTGATGATTTTGAGGCAAGGAGGAGACACTATGGAAGGTTTTCTCTCCAATTGATCCAAGAGCTTAACTTGTACCAAGTTCCTGAAGGGCTTCAGGATGATAATTCTGACCTGTTCTCATATGAATATGACAACTTGGTCAAACACACTCCCTTGGAGGATTTGGATTGGTTCAAAAAGGAAAAGGATGATCTGGCTGAAATCTTAGCCCTTGTCCTAGTAAGAACCAAAATCTGGTTTGACAGGAGAGTTCGTGAGCTTAGAAGGCATTCAGGAGAATCCTCCTCCGAGGATACTTCAACACCAAGAAAGGAGGCATTGAAACCTAGTTCGGAAGCACCTGTACAGACCCCTCCTGCCTCATCAACTAAAGGTCATACATCCTCCACTCCTTCCTCATCCACCCAAGTATATCAGAAGAAAATCAAAGAAGTCAAGAAGGAGCCTGTTGAAGAAGATCTCTTGATGAAACATTCAAAATTTCCCTTAGGACCAGAGAACATCATTGATCTCAGTGAAAGTGATGAGAGTGAAGTGCCAGTCTCTATGGGCACTCCAGGAGCCCCAACAGATAAAGAAAAAGAATTCAAAGCAATGAGCTTCCGGGCATCATTGAATCCTCTGTACCAGAAGCCCCGAGTGCCCCACTCATATCTCAACTAGAGGCAACATCAGTGCACACTCTGAGTGCCATGAGTTCTCTTTCTATTGGTCCTCTTTCACTACCTTCTTCTTCCTCCTCTTCTTTTGCATGGGTACAACCTTTCGTTGATAAAAGGAAGAGAAAGTCTTCCTCTCGAATCTCGGGACCCAATTTTGATGCTGTGGTGGCCTTATTGGGTACTACCCCTCCTATTCCTGCCAAGAAGGCCAGGACCACCTCACGAATAGTATCTGATGCTTAGGGCCAACAATTCCTGGAGATAGGAAAACCCAAGGTTGAAGATCCAGAACAGGATTTGCAGGCGTCTGATCTAGTGCTCTCGAGGATCCCCATGGGAGAGTCCACCCCTGAAGGTGAGATTCACAATCTTCAAGAAATAGTCACCAGGTTCATTGGGAGGGTGGAAAAAGGGCAGAAAAATGTAGAGCAGCTGGAAGAGCAGGCTCAGGTTCTTGCAGGTTTCATCAAGTCACTGCTGTTTAAAGATAAAGTTTTAGACCCTACCCCACTGACTACTCTTCCACTACCTGTGATCCTCAGCCAAGATGAAGTCCAGAGTATCAAAGATATACACAAGTATTCCATCTATGGAAGGGATATGGAGGCAATGATGGATGATATGCTAATTGCAAGGTTGAATTTCATTAGTGAAGCCTTCAAACTCAATGAGAAGGTAAATAATCTACAATAGAAATTATCCTCCACCATTGGAAATATAGATAAATAACTCAAACTCTGGAGCAGCTGTATAGTTGACCTTCACCTTATGGGAGAGGCTGAAGAAAATATTCTAATGAAAAGCAAGGTCTTCGATGATTTAAAAGATAACTTGTGAAAATCATGGGTATACAGTGTGGAATGGAAAATCAAGGTGCTGGAGGAAGCTTTGGGAGAATTGAGAAATAACTGGCAGAAGGGTGAGGCCTTCAAGACTTTGGTGGTATCTAATTTCAAGGATATACATTGCCACCTCTATGATGAAACCTCTAGTGTGCCTCTCTCCTTGCAAGAAATCAAAGCTCAATTCAGAGCATTTGTCAAAGATAATTTGTTCAAAGAGGATTCTGTCTCCAAGGAAAAGATGAAGGAAATATGCTCTCTCCAGTCTGCTATTGAAGAAGCAAATAAATATTATCATACACACGTCGAATTTGACAAAGAGATGGAGAAGTGCCTTGGATTTTGGACCTAGTCCACTGCTAACACATCGGTCCCACGTGGCAGAGACATAACAGAGGCGTTAAAAAGGTTTAGACAATGGATTCTCAAATCAGTGGGCCCTTCTCAATCATGAACACTTGTCTTCTTCTCCTGACTTTTCTCCCTTCTTTCTTTCCTCATCTTAGATTTATTGTAATTAGTTGGGGTTTTGTGTTAAGCAGCCCTTTAACTAAACATTATTTAAATGGTAGTTACCAGGAGTAACTGATTTGTAAAAACTATATAGTGGCCTCTCTTTGCCATTTTGAAGGGGGGAAACTTGGCTTATTTTTGAAAGTGTAAGAAATAGTAAAGCAATCAATAGAAATGGATCTTCTTTCTTTGTCCATCTGATTCTTTTTATTCACAAGCTATCTATTGAGTATTGTTAGATCATTTTTCTGCATTATGCTAAGAAGCTTTGTATTCTTGTAGATGTTATTTATGGAACTGTGTGTCTTTTCAAATTGCATCTCATTAATTCGAGTACAAATGGTCTCATTCCAATTCATTATATTCTGGCACGCATAAGGAATTAATTTTTCATATATAATTCTGGAGAATGCTTTTCTGCTCATTTCCACATCTTCATTCCTCTGTACTTTTGTGATTGATGATCTATTAAAAACACTTTCATGATATCCAAGTTCCGCAGTAAAAATATGCTTCTTACATATGTAAATAAGTTTTGCTTTTGAATAAGGGAACCTCTCCCACTAAAGAGGAGGGACTTCTTGTCCCCTGACTGTTGTTATTCTTGAAGTCCTTTTTGATGACCAACAGTTTTTGGCGACTCTACTGGGGAAATCGTTTCTTGACGTATTCCAGTTCCATAATAATTTATCGATCATCCTTTGATCTGGAAACTCCATGTTTTACTCATGGGAGAAGGGCCCGTGGTATTAAAAATTATTAGTTTCAGCTTTTGGAACAACAAAGTTTTTCCTTCCCTTCAATAGGAAGAAATAGAAGAGCTCGTTCAACAAGCATTCCTCCTGTCAAAAGTAGAACCCCCGTGGGTGTATTTTCTTCAGAACAACTCGGTCCTAATCTCTGCGCTCTGATTCTTGCTAGTGTTTCAGTTTCCCTTCAAGCCATTTTTCCAAGAATAGTGGTACCATTGCCTTGGGGCCATCATGTTAGGCTTCTCACCCTTCCTCAGCCTTTGTATGAGTTACCCAGAGGTAACCAGAAGAACTTCCCCAAATTCAGAGGTGATGGTAAGGTACATCCCAACGAGCATATCACGGCCTTCATAGTTGCATGTGGAGTTCTGGGGGTTGAACATGAAGATGTCTCAGTGAGGCTTTTTGTTGAGACTTTACAAGATAATGCGGCTGATTGGTTCTATCACCTTCCAGTCGGAGCTATCACTAGTTGGAACACAATGAGAACAAGGTTTGAGAATCATTTCAAATCGGAAGAAGACGTGCATGCTTTGCTAGCCCAAATTTCTCAAATAAAGAAGGAATCACAAGAGCCCATGAGAGAATTTGTGGCTCGATTCAACAAATTGATTAACAAAATCCCACCCGATACTCAACCTGTAGATCAAATTCAAAAATGCTTCTTCTTGAATGCCCAATTTCCGAAAGTTAGTTATGCATTGAGAAGAGCTAATCTTGCAACATTGGCCGAAGATCAAACTCTTGCTGTTAGTGTCGAAGATGATTTAATCATGTCAGGGAAGTTGAGAAGAGATCCTTATAAATCTAGGTCTTCTTCTTCCTCCTCTTCCACTATTGGGCCTAATACTGATCCATTAGTACAAAAACTTGCAAATGATCTCATCGACATTAAGAAACAATTGGCTCAACACGCCCCCTATGCAGATGTTCCAAGGAGGAATTTTCAGCCCAAAAATCATTTGCCTACTTCTCAAACAAGGCTAGCACTTGAAGGACCTCCTATTAAAGCCCCTGTTAACGTAACATGTGAAGTTAAAGAACCGGAGGATGAAGAGGTCAGTGAAGATTGTGAAGAATTTGCTGAGGAGGTTGATGAAGAAGCAGAGGAACCTGAGGGATCTCGAGTTAATTTCTTCACTACTGAAGGTGTTGATGAAGAAGATGATTATGACGAAGTAGTGGCGGACATGAATAGTGAATCAAACATTGTCATGACTCAAGAGCAGAAAAACAAAAAGGAGAAAGTGATGCAGCTGACCAAAACATCCAAGGAACACCCAACAACTATCCCTGTAATTGAAAAAAGAGGATTTCCTATCCCCATTGTGTCCACACCCAAGGTGAGTCCTGTCAATTCTGCTACTAAAGTTACTTCTTTTTCAACTCCTAAGACCGATAAGCCTAGGGTTCCAAGTGAGGATAGCTCTTCCACTTCTAGGTCTTTCGATATCATTGATCACATGAAAAAGACCAAGGTTCAAATCTCAGAGGCTGAGTACTATCAAACCCACCCCAAGGATTTTGCCAAAATGGTTCACTTTGTCAATTCCCATTCCAAAACTACCTCTAAAGGCCTCTTACCCACTCCATCTTCTGCACCACAACCCAATCTGGTAGCCTCTGTCACCTCACCTATGACAAGATCAAACCATTCTATGTAACCCTCCTTATAGCTGGCCATAGACTCAGCACACTGTGTCATAGACTTAGGAGCATCAACACCCCCCACACCCCCCCCACCCCACCCGTGGGCGGCCCACCCCCCCCCACCCCCCCCCCCCCACCACACCACCCCCAACCCCACCCCCCCACCCAACCCCCCCCCCCCCCGCACCCCCACCATCCCCACCACACCCCCCCCCCCCACGGAAGGGAGGGGCGACGGGGACGGCGTCGCGGCCGGCGCGGGGGCGGGGGGCCCCCCCCACCCCCCCCCCCAACCACCCCCCCCCCACCCCCCACCCCCCCCCCCCCACCCCAACCAACCACCACCCACCCACCCCCCCCCCCCCCCCCCCCTACCCCCCACCCGACCACACGGGCCGGCCACCCCACCCCCCCCCAACAACAACCCCCCCCCCGAACACCCCCCCACCCCCCAACCCACCCCCCCCCCCCCCCCCAGCCACACCCCCCCCCCACCAGCACACCCCACCCCCCCCACCCCCCACCACAAACCACCCACCGACCCCCCCCACCCCCCCCCCAACCCCCCCGCGCCGACCCACCCCCCCACCCCACCCCCCCCCCCCCACCCCCCCAACCCCACCCCCCCCCCCCCCCCAACCCCCCACCCACCCCCCCCCCCCACCACCCCACCCCCCCCACCCCCCCCCCCCCACCCCACCCCCCCCCCCACCCCACCAACCCCCCCCCCACCCACCCCCCCCCACCCCCCCCCCACCACCCCCCCCCCCCCCCCCCCCCCCCCCCCCCCCCCCCCCACCCCCACCCCCCCCCGACACCAAACTCCACCCCAACCCCCAACCGACCACCCGCACCACCAACCCAACCCCCCAACGCCCCCCCACACCCCCACCCCCCACCCCCCCCCCCCCCCACACCCCCCGCAACCCCCCCCTACACCCCCCCCCCCCCACCCCCCACCACCCCCCCCACCAGCCCACCCCCCCCCCACCCCCAACCCACCACCGCCCCCCACACCCCCCACCCACCCCCCCCCCCCCCACCACCCCCCCCCACCCCCCCCCCCCCCACGACCCCCCCCCAACCCCCCCGACACCCACCCCACCCCACCCACCCCCCCCCAACCCCCACCCCCCACACCCTCCACCCCACCCCCCCCCCCCGCCCCAACCACCCCCCCACCAACCCCCCACCAACCGCCCCCCCCACCACCCCCCCCCCCCCCCCCCACACACCCCCCACAACCCCCCCCACCCCCCCCCCCCCCCCCACCCCCCCCCCCCCCTCACCCACCCCCCCCGCTACACCCCCCCCCCCCCCCCCCCCCCACCCCCCCCCCCCGCCACCACCGCCCCCCCCCCCCGCCACCCCCCACCCACCCCCCCCCCCACCCACCCCCCCCCCACCCCGCCCCCCCCCCCACGACCCCCCCCCACCCCACCACCCGAACACACCCACACCCCCCCCCCCCCCCCCCAACCCCCAACCCAACACCCCCCCCCACCCCTCCCCCCGGCCAACCACAACCCACCCGCCCCCCCCCCCCCCCCCCCCCCCCCCACCCACCGACCCCCCAACCAACCCCCCCCCACCCCCCCCCGCCACCAAGACCCCCCCCCCCACAGCCCCCCCCACCTGCGCCCCCCCCCCCCCCCCCCCCACACCCACCCCCCCCCCCCTCCCCCCCCCCACCACACCCCCCCCCCCCCCCCCCCCCCCCCCCCCCACTCCCCCCACCTCCCCACCCACCCCCCCCCCACCCCCATGCAATCAGACAATTGATGCCCTACCAAGTAGCTCATGCCTTAAGGCCTAACGCTCACACACAGCGCCCTTACAGGTCTTGTTATTCTATGGAAACGTAAAACTACACCCTAGTCAGAAGATTAAGGTGCACACGTCCTTTGTTGCTTTGCCTGAGAAAGGTTTTGGCCACTATCCTAGTAGCAGACATTCCTTTCTCCTCCTTCATATGGAAATGCTACGTAGGAATTTCCTTTTAAAGCTCAGGATGAGAAATCAAATGGATTGGTCCACATGGCCTCATACCTGTTCATGAGAAAATGAAGAAGTTGTTCCTCCTCCTGAGAAGCAAAGTCTGAGTATATCGACAACACAGATGATCCCAAAAGCCCAATACTGTATGAGGATATGGGGCTGCAAGTTATAATGATTATGTCTCTTGAGGAGATCCAACTTTCCCAAAAAAATCATTAAGGATCCTATGGTGTTTGGATATTAGAGTTTGATGAAGTTGTTCCTCCGCTGGTTCTGGAGCCGGTGTTAGTATTAGTGTCTTCTTCCTGATGGAAAGGTTTGTCCTTTCTCATTCCAAGTTTACAATTTGAAAACACTAATAGACAACAAAGTGAAGCTCTTATTCTTGGGCTTCATGTGGCCGAAGAAAAGGGTGGTGAAGAATCTTTCTAGGCTCGCGGAGACGTGGATATGATTGTTAAGCAGGTTAGAAAACCTTTTCCTAGGTAATATAGAAGGTTGAAACATTACAGGAATCAAGGGTGGGACTCCATACTCCATCAATTTCTTGACACCTTCTCCATTGAAGCGTGCCTAGGAGAGAACTACACAGGGCTGATTCACTAGCAGTCTCAGATCTTGCTGATGGGGGGGGGGGAGGGCGGTCATCCTGACTTCTCTCATATGTATACCATTGAAATGATCCATAAGGCTAGTGTAACCTGATATGCAAGTACCTGGTAAGTTTTTCAATGATGAATCAACAGTTGTCTTTCTTTCTTAGAACTCAGGGATAACTTTGACCAATTGTACTTTGAAGGAAGTGACACATGTTACCACCCTGTGAAAGGTGTGCCTTCCCGATAAAAGAAGATTTCAATGAAGGAAATGGATCAAGAGGGTGTATCAAACTCAAAGGGAACAAGATTCCAAAGGGACTGGTGGAGTTTAGAGAATTGGTTTGGACAGCATGAAATGTATGTGAAGTCTAAAGCTTCTACTGGAATCACAACAATCACAGCTGATTATGCATAAAACTAATATTTGGGAAGTTCCATTTGACCCTAAACCGTGAACATTGGGGGGAAATGTTTGCACGCCGGAATTAAAAAAGAAAGTAATAGTCCTTTGTAAGGGAGTTAAAGATGTTGCTCATGGCTCGTCTTATTCTTATGGAGGATCTAAAAGATTTTCAACCCAAGTAGTGCAAACATTTCATCCCTCTCAAACCGGGATTAAGCCCTTTCAGGTAAAACAAAGGCAATACAATCCTAAAGATAGCTGACACCGATATTTCAGTAAATACAGAATTAAAAGCGCAAAATCATTTTTCCTATCCACCATTCAACATTGGATGGGGCCATCATTGTGCTGTTAGAAGAAAATGTTGAGATTTCGTATTGTGTTGACTGGTCAGAATCTGAATCAAGCTGTCCTTTCAAGGACAACTACACTCTCCTTTTCCCACATGGATAGTCTTACAGCTGTAACGAGATCTAAAAATGTTGTTTATTCTTGCTGGCTTCTCAGGAATATATCGTTAAGAAGTTAAACCGCAGATCACAGACAAGAACGGCCTTCACTACCCCCTTGGGGTACCTTTGGCCTACAAAGGATTCCTTTTTGGGCTCATTAATGCCGTGCCCGACTTTCTCCAGAGAGCTATTGACTTGGCCTTTGGAAGTTTCAAAGGAAGTGTTGTGGTCGTGTAACTTGATGATTGATTGTATTTCCAAAGTAAGGGCAGATCTTTTTAGCAAAGCACCGGAATGGTTCTTCTGAAATGTAAAAACATGGGGATCACAAAACTCTTTAATCCTAAGAACTCTTGTTTTGTGTCATAGATGGTAAATTTTTTGAGTGCATGTTGTCTCTAAAATTGCTCCTGAGCGAGTTCAAGCTATTCAGTAGATTCCCCTTCCAACCCAGGCAGAGGGAGTGCATTCTTTCTTGTAAGATAACTTCTAGAAATGCTCCCGATTTTTTACAGAGCTAACCTTGATATTCTCAAATGAGAAGGGAAAAACAGACGTTTGGCTGCTCCTAAAGGTAAAGAGCCTTTGAAGGTATTAAAAGGGGCTATGTAAAACATCACCTCTTAAGCGGATGTCCATATTCGTAATATTTTATATCTTTGCCTATGCCCAGGTAACACCCTGCTGCTGTTTTGACTCAAGAAGATTATTATAATCACGACTCCCGATTGCGTTTATGAGCTACATTCTAAAATCCCATGAGTTTAAATTACACCATAATGGAGAAACCCTGCGTTCGCAGTGGTTTAAAGCTGTCACGCAGTTTTCATTTTACATTCTTAACTCTCACTCCACAGAATTTTTTCCTGATACACCCTCCAGTCCCATTCTCACAAGCATGAGTTTGGATCCAAGAAGGAACTGGGTGGCCAAGGTTCAATAATATGACATTGACAGTCAGACCAACCAAGCTCATCGTGGAAAAGGCATGTGTGAACTCATTGCTGCGGGATCTAGAACATGATTACCAAAAAGGATGAAGTTGATCTCCCTCCGTTCTATTTCTTGCCATTGATGAATGGTATGCATAAAAACGATATTGCACACTTTCCTCACAATGGACAATGTCCCTCTTCTCATTTGACTACCAACGAGGAGAGCTATACAGCTAGATCAGCCCAATATGTGTTGTGGGAAAATTGCCTTGTTTAAAAAGCGTGGTGGATGAAGATTTCTAAAATGTGTGGACAAGGACAGAAGAGGGAAGCTACGTTCAGATTTTCATAATCAAGCATTTGGAGGGAACGACGCATCAACTTCACTTCTATAAGATTCTCATGCAAGATTTACTGGCCTACCTTGTTCAAAGACGCATCAAAGTGGATTGATAAATGTTGAAGCTTGTCAACCTTTGTGGGGTAGACCCAAGTTGTTTTCTTGCCCTTACCGCAGTTTGTGATCGAAGAGCCTTTCCCAAAAATGGGGTTTCGATTTCATTGGAAACTTAATCCCTCTTCTAGTGCTAGTCACACCCACAGTATTTACTGCCACTATTAATTTTACAATGGGTAGAAGCCCCATTTCCAGTAAAAGAGTACTACTTCGGAATTTGTATGAGTTTTATCAAAGAAAACTCTTGGTGAGTTGGTGTGCCAAAAAGACGCATGATGGAAATGCTTTCAAATTTCTTTCACTTTAGCCAAGTCATCTCCCGAAGGATCCAGTTGTTGTCCTCTCATACTTCTCCCGCTTTTGAAGAGGTTCAAAATTGAAATTTTTTTGAGTTAATGCCTTTTCTGTTGTTCTGATAAGGGAAAAGTCGAGAAGTTGGAAAAAACTACGTCTTTTGAGTCATTTTGTGCAATTGTGGGTCTGTCAGACATTTTTGTCCCAGAAGGTCCCAGATTCATTCCGGGTCCCGTTTCACACGATCGACCACTTCACCCGAAATTTGTTTTCTTGTGGGCCCGTCGGAAATTTTTGTTCCAAATGTCCCAAGTCACTCAAGCTCGCTGTTCACCTTTCGCCCGCATCGGACGCATCACGCACTTCACGTACTTTCATCCCTCATGTCCCATAAACATTTGTGCATTCTGTCCCCGCATTCCCCGCATTGGCCGAATCGCTCTTTTGCGTCCCAAATGAACCAAAGGCCATTTGGGATAATTTTTCCCACTCTTCCCAGATATCTTGCTTTTCAAGTTGGTAGATGCATATTTAATGCACATTTATTATATTTCTCTCTCCTAAACAGTTATTTAATAAGCTCTTCCCCTACGCATTTGTTGTACATGCTTTCTTGGCTATCAAATTGCTCATACCCTCGCAATTGGAATTTCTGTGCACGTACCCAATTCCCCTACAATTCCATCAAGAGTTCAGACTGTGACTTTGTTTTTCAAATCACTATTAACATGAAGATTAAATTACAAGGTCAGGATCAAGTTTTACCACTCGAGTCTGCCGTTCCTGATATAGGGCACAGTAAAGTTCGCCACCTGGACTTTAGAGATTTCTGGAATAGGATGACAGACTCAAACTCCTCTCCTATGGCACAAATGATTCATGATAGTGGCTTGGCCTTCGCCGTTGGTTTCCCAATCTCAGTGCAATGTGCAGATATGGTACTTACCTGCGGTACTCATTTCAATCCCGACTCGAGCGAACTAACGAATGTACACGGAGAGCTCATTTCCAAGCTCGATGCTGCCGCCATTGGCACTGCCCTAAGGATTCCTGAAATGGAAAATTATATAGTAATCTCTCAGAACCAGGCGCATGCCCTCTTCAACCAAGACAGTGAAAAATACAAGGCGAGGGTAGCAAAGTCTTGGCTTAAAAACCCTCAAAAGGGGGCATCCCATCTGTCCAAAGCTCTATTTCGTTCTGATTTTAATGAGGAGATGTTAGATTTTATAATCCTACTAGCTCAGGTCATGGGCTTACCCTCTACCAATGAGTTCCATTTCTAGATGTGCCCACTTATCAACATGGTGTATGAAGGAACTCAGAATATCAACTGGGTAGAAATCATCAGCATGAACCTAGCAGAGCAACTATCCAATGTACAAAAAAAAAGTTTTACATGACTTCATATTTGATGTATACCATAGCAGCATCAAGGCAATGGTTTGGATTCACATACATTGATGCTCATAAAGGTGACCTTATATATGCTTACTGTCCTTAATTCACCTTGGACACTAGCAATCACAACTTTAGGAGGGTGAATGATGCTTTCACCATGTACATTATAATACTTCTGAAGAGCGACATGGTGAGGAGGTTCTCTGATGAAGTCATGAACCTAATATCAAAGTACGGTGCCTACTTCATTCAGTTTAGAAAATTCTCATATATCAAGCTTGCAGGCTATGAGAGCACCCCTCTCAAGCTCCGTATGTTCTGCAACAATAAAATGGCCTTGGTCGAGATATGCAGGCAATTGGACAAGTTGCATAGAACCTGTAGGGATAAGAAAATCACTGGCCTGCACTTCCCTATATCTTTGGGAAACTACACTTGCAAGATGGCTCTCGATGCACAGAACATAGAGAGAGCCCTGACTCCCATCACTTTCCATTTCTTCAGGCCAAGAACTTGTTTTGACTTGAAGAAATTTATTGAGCAGAACCTCATAATCAATTACCATCATATGGCAGACACAGAAGACTATTGGGCTAATTGTGCTGATGATTTTGAGGCAAGGAGGAGACACTATGGCAGGTTTTCTCTCTAATTGATCCAAGAGTTTAACTTGTACCAAGTTCCTGAAGGGCTTCAGGATGATAATTTCGACCTGTTCTCATATGAATATGACAACTTGGTCAAACACACTCCCTTGGAGGATTTGGATTGGTTCAAAAAGGAAAAGGATGATCTGGTTGAAATCTTAGTCCCTGTCCTATTAAGAACCAAAATCTGGTTTGACAGGAGAGTTCGTGAGCTTAGAAGGCATTCAAGAGAATCCTCCTCCAAGGATAATTCAACACCAAGAAAGGAGGCATTGACACCCAGTTTGGAAGAAAATGTACATAACCCTCCTGCCTCGTCAACTAAAGGTCATACATCCTCCACTCCTTCCTCGTCCACCCAAGTATATCAGAAGAAAATCAAAGAAGTCAAGAAGGATCCTGTTGAAGAAGATCTCTTGATGAAACATTCAGAATTTCCCTCAGGACCAGAGAACATCATTGATCTCAGTGAAAGTGAGGAGAGTGAAGTGCCAGTCTCTATGGGCACTCCTGAAGCCCCAACGGATAAAGAAAAAGAAGTTCAAAGTACTGAGCTTCCGGGCATCATTGACTCCTCTGTACCAGAAGCCACGAGTGCCCCACTCATATCTCAACTAGAGGCAATAGTAGTGCACACTCAGAGTGCCATGAGTTCTCTTTCTCTTGGTCCTCTTGCCCCACCTTCTTCTTCCTCCTCTTCTTTTGCATGGGTACAACCTTTCGTTGATAGTTGGAAGAGAAAGTCTTCCTCTCGAATCTCAGGACCCAATTTTGATGTTGTGGTGGCCTTATTGGGTACTACCCCTCCTACTCCTACCAAGAAGGCCAGGACCACCTCATGAATAGTATTCGATGCTCAGGGCCAGCAATTCTTGGAGATAGCCAAGCCCAAGGTTGACAAGCCAGAACAGGATTTGCAGGCGTCTGATCTAGAGCTATCAAGGATCCCCATGGGAGAGTCCACCCCTGAAGGTGAGATTCACAATCTTCAAGAAATAGTCACCAGGGTCATTGGGAGGGTGGAAAAAGGGTAGAAAACTATAGAGTAGCTAGAAGAGCAGGCTCAGGTTCTTGCAGGTTTCATCAAGTCACTGCTGTCTAAAGATAAAGTTTTAGACCCTACCCCACTGACTACTCTTCCACCACCTGTGATCCTCAGCCAAGATGAAGTCCAGAGTATCAAAGATATACACAAGTATTCCATCTATGGAAGGGATATGGAGGCAATGGTGGATGATATGCTAATTGCAGGGTTGAATTTCATTAGTGAAGCCTTCAAACTCAATGAGAAGGTAAATAATCTACAACAAAAACTATCCTCCACCATTGGAAATATAGATAAAGAACTCAAACTCTGGAGCAGCTGTATAGTAGACCTTCACCTTATGGGAGAGGCTGATGAAAATATTCTAATGACAAGCAAGGTCTTCGATGATGCAAAATATAACTTGTCAAAATCATGGGTATACAGTGTGGAATGGAAAATCAAGGTGCTGGAGGAAGCTTTGGGAGAATTGAGAAATAACTGGTAGAAGGGTGAGGCCTTCAAGACTTTGGTGGTATCTGCTTTCAAGGATATAAATTGCCACCTCCATGATGAAACCTCTATTGTGCCTCTCTCCTTGCAAGAAATCAAAGCTCAATTTAGAGCTTTTGTCAAAGATAATTTGTTCAAAGAGGATTCTATCTCCAAGGAAAAGATGAAGGAAATCTGCTCTCTCTAGTCTTCTATTAAAGAAACAAATAAAGATTATCATACACACGTCGAATTCGACAAAGAGATGGAGAAGTGCCTCAGATTTTGGACCCAGTCCACTGCCAACACATCGGTCGCACATGGCAGAGACATAGCAGTGGCGTTAAAAAGGTTTAGACAGTGGATTCTCAAATCAGTGGGCCCTTCTCAATCATGAACACTTGTCTTCTTATCCTGACTTTTCTCCTTTCTTTATTTCCTCATCTCAGATTTATTGTAATTAGTTGGGGTTTTGTGTTAAGCAACCCTTTAACTAAACACTATTTAAATGGTAGTTACCAGGAGTAACTGATTTGTAAAAACTATATAGTGGCCTCTCTTCGCCATTTTGAAGGGGGAAAATTGGCTTATTTTTGAAAGTGTAAGAAATAGTAAAGCAATCAATACAAAAGGATCTTCTTTCTTTGTCCATCTGATTCTTTTTATTCGCAAGCTATCTTTTGAGTATTGTTAGATAATTTGTCTACATTATGCTAAGAAGCTTTGTATTCTTGTAGATGTTATTTATGGAACTGTGTGTCTTTTCAAATTGCATCTCATTAATTCGAGTACAAATGGTCTCATTCCAATTCATTATATTTTGGCATGCATAAGGAATTAATTTGTCATATATAATTTTAAAAGGCCTAAAACCCCATCATCGAGTTCATCAAAGACTTCAAACACTTCATCAATATTTTTCAAGCCTCCAAATTTTTCACTGTAACATTCTCATTTTAAGACTTCAATATAAGGGAAAAAACTTATCATAATGTTTCACCATTCTAAATTCAAATAATTTAGAACTAACATTATCTTAGTCAATCCATACTATAACAATAAACCATATGTAGCTATTATGAGTCGAATTTAAACCAATCCCTCATATCTAATTTATTCATATGTGTACACAAAGTATACTTGCAGTTTCCTTAATTTATTAGGGCCATTCAAGTGTTAATCTCTAAATTGCACATATGGGTATATGTTATGGATAACCCGTCAGATATCTTACATCTTTAGTCTAGGTGAAATGAAGACAACACAATCAGCAGATTGCATTACTTTGGCCAAAGTTTCAAGACATGTTTTTCATGCTTATATTCGCAGACGACATAATCATCAAAAGGAACATGTATTTCACCACACTCAATTTTTTTTTCTAGATTAGGACTAATTTGATATACATCAATCACTTCCAAGGTCTGAGATATGTACTAACTAGAGATAATATGCATAGGCTAGTGCTGAAAAGTCATCTTAGGGTGACTAAGGGAAATGAAGCGTATCCAAATTGACTTGCGTCACTTCGGATCCTCTTCATTTCCTGTATTCATTATAAGGTGACATTGGTACTAGACCATACCTCCATATCAAATTGGTATCTATCACTTACTTGGATCAAAGTTTTACAAAAGTTTCGTTTAGGGGAGCTAGGCAGATTATCACGCCATAGTAGCTACTCCATAGTAACCAATTAATGACTTACATCATTAACTGGGTATTATGCAGTAGTTACTATGCTATGATGGCCCGTTGAGTTCCACTAAACAGAACATCACATCTTAACAAGTTTCATTAGTTTGATTAAATCCTGGCTAGTTAATCTCACCCTAGTTACTCTCGTCAATAGGTGTCATACCTAAAGATCTATGAGGGTTTGAAAATGACTTTCCTTTGAGTAAGGATAGAAAAACATTATTTAATTAACTAGAGGTTCCAGATTTAAATCTGTGTAATGCCTTATCATGAAAACATACCCAATCCTTAATTAGGTATAAGCATGTAGGTGTAGTGTTCTTCTCTTTAGTTGTATTAATGCAGGACAACAATCATACATTATTAATTATACACACGTGTGTACCCTTAGGAACATTCATGATTATACATAACTATCATGCTTATGTATGTTTTCATACTTAGGAAGTAAACATTTTAAACTTAAGCATTCTACACATAGCTTAATTTCCAACTCATGATGTTAATGTTTTTTTAAACATCCATCAATTTTCCTTAAATAGATAATGTAGTTATATCTGAATTAAACATCACTTTTCATATAACTACATAATGTTCCTTAAGTTTATTAGTTGTTGTTTTATTAATAAAACAATCATCTAGATAATGAAGTCAACCTCATTATGTCATCTTTATAAATTCTAAGTATAACTTACATTCACTTAAGATATTTACAACATAATATGTATAACTCATTTCAGTCACAATGTACGTAGATAATAACCCATACTTCATTCAATTTATAAATGATATTCAATCATATAGGAACATCTTTATCTTTCATTAGTTTAGACTCTTCATCTCATGTAAGTGCAAAAACTAATGAAAGTTTCCTTTTTAACTTTAAATGATATAATGACCAAGTTCATAAACATATCAGTTATCTACTTCAAGAAGTACATAAGACAATGATAATATAAAGGAAATTTTCATTATTCAATTCCAGAAACTAAATATCAAAACTTGTTTAAGAAAACTTTTATTAACAACTTATCTTTTTGGAATAGATACAATAAATGGGCCATTAGCCTTTCCTAATTTTGAAAACATAAGTACATCAAGTAATGAATAATACAATCAGTTATACAAATCATCTTTCTTCAATCAATAGAACAAATGAAAACTTCTAAACTTCATCCTTCTTTCACCTTTCACGAAGTCCATCTGCAAGATTGTTAGCATCTGTCAGTTCATATGAACTGGCATGATAAGATCTAAATCTTCAAAACAACATGCTCTATCTAATAATTTCATAAAAGGAAATCCACTTTTAAATGAAATTATTTTAAGGTTAAAAAAGGAACACACATATTTTTGAACATTCAACATAACATATGAATCATTACAAACACCAACATAATGAATACATAGTAACCTAAGTACTTCACACAAATAAGGCCATACATTAGCATAACATTTGAATATAAGCTAATCAATATCAACTTGATCAGACAATCATTTCCCAATTATATAGATAATGGTGACTATCATAGTCAAGTATAACATATATAACTATTACATGATTAAACTGTCAAGTTAAATCTAATCATAACTTATTTTATAACTTATGATTATACAACCATAACATATATTTCATAAGGTTCAATACCTTAATATGGCTTGTTCACTATTCAATATAAATTGTACATCCAATAGCTTATTTAATATTTTACAAAGTTATAAACTCTATAACTTATTTAATCATATCAGTGGGGTTTATACGACTGATTATGTTACTCATTATCTAACTCATATATGACTCACTAACTATGATACTATAGGTTAGTAATCCCTGATATTTTAAAGATAGATTCCATTAATCTGATTATCAACATTAAGTACAGTAACATATATAACTTCATCATACAGTGATCTAATGAATAGAGTCAATAGTTCAAACCATTACTAATATTAAACACAATCTAAATCCATGTCACCCAATTCAGTGTTACTAAATCAATATGACTAACTGAATTATATATACATATATATATCATAATGTAGATAATGGATTAACTTGACAACATACATGAGCCTAAGGTTTGATGTATCTATGAATTTGTTTAACAAGGAGGCCTTAAATCGAGTAATAGTAAAGGTAGACAAGTAGAAGTTCAGGTCGGCCATATGACCTTCTTAGTTAGACTAAACCATCAACTACAGGTGAATAAGAGAATATAAACACATAGCCATATAGTTATATATCCATAATTGTGACCCGATTACAAGTCTATTAAACAACATAACCAGTTTTTAGCACAAGCCATCAACTAAAGGCTTTAACAAAAGTTACAGAAGTAAAATATGTGGTAAGATGAAGTGATACACTTTGCCTTACTCATTCGCACACAAAAATTCATATGACACTGCATATAATTGGTAAAATGATACCCAGATCAACCCTCAAGAGTGTGAATATCTGAGAGGAATAAAAATGGAATACCCATTAAGGGTTTCTAACCAACCATGGTTAAGCCGATAAGGCTATGCAACAACAACAATAGTGTATAGTCAATATAAATCAAATCAACTTGATAACTGAAACCTAAGGTAGGAAAGTTCATTAAAAAGGATAAACAATAGGTACCCATAACCTTTTCAGGGATTGAAGGCCATAGAAATAGGTAACCAATACCCAGACCCATTATCACTTATCAAACAAGCTTCCAGGTAGTCCAATGTTTAAGTAAGTTCAAGTACCAACCAACTTAAACAACATGCTTCCCTAAGAATCCCGAATTGTTACAGGTTCTACACTGGTATGACCATAACATAATATCAAGGATTCAATCAATAAAGATAACCAGAACGATATAATATTATTGCCATCATTTTATAGTCATACATTATATAATCCACATCGTTAAAATGAAGAAAATACAGAAGATAACCGATATTCGAATCATTTAAACAAAACCCAAAACCTTAAAATGATTTCCATTTAAAAGCAGAGTTCCTTTCATGAAAGCATTATTTAGAGAAAAATATTTTAAAGAGTTAGAGCCTATCATGTATGGTAGAGCTCCTTTTACTTCCTTATCCAAGATTCATGAGTTCTTCTCTGCAAACTCGAACACCAATTGATTCCACAGAAAGACTAAAATAGTTTCCACAAAAACCATCCAACGCTTCCATTCTCCATTCACTTCTTTTAATAGCCCAAGCCATTAAGAGTTCCACTATTTTCTCCTTCATGCAACTAAAGGTTAAATGTAGATTCAAAAATAGATCAAGAATCGAAATAGACCATCAACATGCAAAGCTCCAAGAGCTCGATGGAAAAACAATCAAAATGAAACCAACTTCTCTATTTTTCCTCCAAACCACTGTAGCCTTCTCCAAGGTAGTTTGGAGTCTTTCAATGTCATTAATGCTGGGAGAGGACAGACAATTATTCCCTACATTCCTGCCAACCAAATTTGTTACCATTTTAATTTTAGAGACCAACAATAGTTAACAAAAACTCTAAGTATCCCTTTATCCAAAGACTTAGCTAAGTTCGCCAATTTCAACCAGTTCCTTGCTAACAAGTGGTTGTTTCCTATTTAATAAAAGTCATTTTTGGAATGGAATCCCAACTCGTTTTACCATGCAACTTACCCCTTTCCACATTGCTAACCATGGTCATGTCTAGGTTAGGTCTTTATATTAATTTGAATGCACATAACTTTATCCTTAGGTCATTAGAACTTAAACATAACCACATAACATAGGTTTAGTTTAAGATATCAAACCATAATGAATATAATCATCATCTTTATACCCCTTAATAATTTTAAGAAATGAACCAGGCTTAGTGTATTAAATCACAACCTTCAAAATAAGCAATGCAACTTGAACATACTTAGGTTAGATTATAGTCCATATGATCTAAAAACAAAATAATAATCCAGAGCATATTAAGAAGTCAAGTAAACCTTCCAACACCCTGTCAAATAGTATGTTGATTTAGGATAATACCCTGGATCACTAAAATTGATCCAAGGTGTTATTTTGAATCACATATCGATATAATAGTTTTAATAGAAGCAATCAAATAAAAATAATTGTAAATCTTACCCCCCTTAACTTATCACTTCCATGTTCCAGAATCTCGGATTGTACTATCCAAGAGTTGAAGCCACTAAGTTCAGTTCAGCAACAGAAAGGTAAGTAAGTCATCATTTTAACAAAACATAAGTATATATTCTGCCATTTAAGGATTATAATTCTGCTAGATCAACAAGTAAATAATGTTACTTCAGTAAACTTGCATAAACAGTCCAATAGTGAACATCAAGTAGAACACAATCCCATAACAAAATGTTTGCCAACTAATCACATAATCCAAGTACAACTATCAAAATAGCAGGGGTATTACATACCTCCCCCTTTAAAAGCATCATCATCTCGATGATTAACTTTTAATAATTTAAGAAAACATGATATATTTAAGAAAATAGATACATAGTATATATATATATATATATACTTACTCCACCATCAATTTCTCAAACAGTAAGTATAACTTGCAAAAATATAAAGTTTCCACTAGAAGTTTATAACAACATAAATAATCAAGTTTCTGTAACAACACTTAGTAAACTTATTTTTTGCTTGAAAACAAAAAATATTAAAGATATTTTTCAAATCAAAAATCTCAAGTATCATAGAAAACTAAATTTTTTATGCTAAAATAGATGTGGAAAAACAATTTTCATGCCTTCTAGATTCTCCTAAGTTACACTTTCTTTGCTAAACTGGTCCCATTGGACCTTGCATTGACTTATTTCTTGGTTATGCAAGTGCAACTTATGAGTTTCCAACACCCTTATGGGTTCAACTACAAGTATTCTTGGGTCTTGGACCTGCAAAGAATTCCAATTTAACACATGTGACAAATCTGAAACATACTTCTTAAGAAAGGAAATATCAAAAACATCATGCATCCATGCATATGAAGGAGGAAATGCTAATTTATAGGCCATAGGACTGATCACTTTGACAATTTCAAAAGGTCCTACATATCGAGGTGACATCTTGGCTAATTTTCCAAAGGAGATAGAACTCTTTTTAGGCTTGACCCTTAAAAATAATTTTTCACCAAGTTCAAATTTCCTATCAACTCTTTTCAGGTCTGCATAACTTTTCTACCTATCAAAACTTCCTTTAATCATTCACATGGATTAATTTTACTTGTTGTTCCATTTCAGTAAGCATTTCAGGTCCTATTACCTCTCTATCTTCTATGTTGTCCTAGCTAACAGGTGTTCTGCACTTTCGTCCATATAAAGCTTCAAAAGGTGTCATTTTTAGAGAGGAATGATACATATTATTGTATGTAAATTCAACCAAAGGAAGGTACTCTTCCCATTTGTATTGTTGGTCCATACATTACATTCTAAGCATGTCTTCCATTATTTGATTTACTCTTTCAGTCTACCCATAAGTTTCCGGATGGTATGCAGAGCTAAAGTTTAGTTTTGTTCCTAAGGTTGCATTTAGAGTTTTCCAAAATTCGTGAAGTCATTCTTGGGTCTCTATCAGAAATGATTAGCTCAGGTACACTGTGTAGTCTAAAAATTTCATGCACAAATCTCTTTGCGAGAATACGTGAATCATCTTTCAGATTCCCTAGAATAAAATGAGCTACTTTTGTTAATTTGTCAACTACAACCAAAATAACATCATGTTTATTTTTAGACATAGGCAACCCTTGAAGAAAATCCATGCTTATCACTTGCCACTTATACTACGGAATGTTATGAGGGTACAATAATCTAGTTGGGTTCATATGCTCAACCTTAACATGCTAACATTCTAAGCAATGTGAGACATAGTTAAGTATATCCTTCTTCATCCCTTTCCAAAAATATTGTTGTTTTACATCAGCTAGTATTTTTGTCACTATGAGATGTCCAGAGTAAGGTGCATTGTTAAATTCAGTCATTACTTTCTTTCTTAACTCATTTTCTAAGGGTACATACACCAATTTTCATACCTTAGGATTCCTTCATTATCAAACCGAAATCCTTTGTATCTCTTATCGTTAGATACTGCAACAAGTGTTTTTTTAGTTGTTGATAGTACGTGTCTAATGTCATTACTTTCTTTACCTCATCTTTAAACTGAGTTCTCAAGGTTACAAGTGCAGAAATGTGTTTCCTATGACTTAACGCATTTGTCACTTCATTTTTCTTTACTTTAATATAACTGATATCAAAATCATTCTGAGACAATAATTCCAACCATCTTCGTTGCCTTGCATTCATATTAGGTTGTGTGAAGATGTATTTCAGCCCTAGGTGGTCTATTTTTAACTCAAAGGGATTCCCTAAAAGATAATGTCTCCAAACTTACAGTGCATGTACAATGGCAACAAGCTCTAGATCGTGGGGATCATAGTTCAGCTCGTGTAACTTGAGATTTCTACTTTCATATGCTATCACATGATCATTTTGCAGTAATATGCCCCCTAATCCATCTCTGGAAGTATCTGTTACAACCATGAAGCTTTCATTTAGATCTGGGATAGTCAAAATAGGTGTTGTTGTTAGCTTATCCTTTAATGTTTTAAATACAACCTCACATTTATGATTCCAAACAAACTTTTTATCTTTCTTTTGCAGCGAAGTAATTGGAGCAGTAATCTTAGAGAAGTCTTTTACAAACTTCCTATAGTATCCAACTAGTCTCATGAATCTTCTAACTTCATGCACATTTTTTTATGTTGGCCAATCAATTATGGCTACAATATTTTATGGATCAACTGAAGATTCCATCTTTATTTATCACATGGCCTAAGTACTGTACTTCAGCCTCATAAAATGAACATTTTGACAACTTTCCAAAAAGTTTTATTTTCCTTAAGATTTCAAGTATAATTCTTAAATGTTCATTATGTTCCTCTACACCTTTTGAATAGATAAGAATATCGTCCAAGAATACAAGCACAAATTTTTCCAAGTATTCTTGAAATATATTGTTCATCAAATTCATAATCAAGGTAGGTGCATTCGTTAAACCAAAAGGTAAAACAGTGAATTCATAGTGCCCATATCTCATCCTAAAGGTTGTTTTATGTATGTCTTCTTCTTTTATTCTCAGCTGATGGTACCCAGATCACATATCGATCTTGGAATAAATTGATGCACCATGCATATGATCAAATAGATCATCAATTTCAGGAAGAGGGTACCTATTCTTGATCATTTCTTTGTTTAACATTTTGTATTCAATACACAGTCTAAGTGTTCCATCTTTCTTTTTGAAAAATATAATCCATGTTCCCTAAGGTGAGGCACTCGGTCTTATCAATCCATTAGACAAGATTTCATGCAACTGAGCCTTTAGTTCAACTAATTCAGTTGTAGTCATGTGGTAAGGTGCTTTAGAAATAGGTTCTGTTCCAGGTTTGATTTCAATTATGAAGTCAAACTCTCATTTTGGTGGAAGACTAGGTAGTTATTCTAGAAACACATTGTTGTACTCTCATAACAATGAGATATTTTTCCATAAAATCAATACCTTCTTTTGTAGATTCAGAAATTTTTACATTAAAGAACATGTACAACCTTTGTTCTTATCCTTTTTGAGTTGCATGGCTGATATTTTTCTAACTGTAATTGATATATTTACACCTTGTATGTTTACTGGTTTATGCAGATCATCTAAACATTTGATTTTTTTCCATAACAATCTATGTTTACCTTATGTTCAATCTATCTAATTTACACCTATTATGATGTCATAAGAACTTAAAGGAGCAACATAAAGGTCTACTTCTGTAGTAAAACTTGATAATTCTAAGGCTATGTTAAATAAGCATTTATCAACTATGTGAACAACATTGTTCCCATAGTGGACAGTCAATGTATTTTTCATATAACTAGATTTTATTTTCAATTTAGATGAAAATTTACTAGAAATAAAACATTCAATGGCACCGAGTATCGAACAAAATAGTCACATGTAATCCAAATAACTTACCTGACACTTTTATAGGTGTAGCTTGCTTTTCAACTACTGCAACATGTATCTTGTGCTGCTGATTACTATCATTTTTATTTTGAGGGAAATAACTCTCGTAATGATCCTTACCGCAAATATAATAGCCCCCAATAGGTCCATTCATAGGCTCAAACTTGTTTTCTATTTTGTAATTACTATTTTGACCACTACTTTTTTTCTGTCCTTTATTTTTGAAATTTACAGTAGGTTTATTTACTGTACAAATTTCTTCTCATTACCACTCCTAACTCTGTTTTTACTTCCAAATTTTTCTATGCCACCTTTTTAGGTGCAAGAGGTGAAGGTGAGTTAGAAATTTTCTTATGTTTTTCCTCTTTGTGAGTAGAAATTGCTTTCATATTTTTTTCTTGTCTTATGGCCTTTTCAACAACTCCTTCCATAGTTTATGGACTATGTACATCCACCTCCCCACCTATAACCAGATTAAACCCCATTATAAATTTAAGTATACATAAATTTCATCTATTTGATACTATGGTACATACTTGAGAAGTTTTGTAAACTTCACTCAATACTCAATTACAGTCAGTTTTCCTTGTGCTAATGTCTGAAATTCAGACATTTTATGATCATAGTAAAGTTGCGGCAACCAACGTTGCCTAAAGTGTCCCTTAAATTGATCACAAGTGATGATATCTTCATCAACATTGAGCTCAACCCTTCAATTATCCCACCATGAATATGCTTCATGGGAAAGCTGATAAGTTTCCCATACTGCTTGTGTTTCCTCATAGAAGTTCCTAATTGCAAATTACTTCTCCATTTCGCTAAGCCAATTCTCAGCCCCATCCTGCAGAGTGGTACCACCAAATTTTGGTAGAATTATCCTTTTTATAGCAATTGTAAGTTCAGATGCCAACCTTGCCTTCTTGTTTTCAGGATAATTCAGTACATTTGCATTCACATTTACGATGTTTAAATCTGCACCATTTACATTTGCATTTGTAACATTTTTATTTACTGCGTTATTGTTATTTTCACCACCAGGATTTTCAATAGTCATGTTATTTTTCAGAGGTGGCTCATTTCCATTAACAGTATTATCCTCTTTTATTTCCATTACTTTTTGTTCAAGAACAACAATCCAATTCCTTGTATCATAGAGGACAACAAGGATCTCATCTAGCTTTTGTGTTGTAGTTGCTTCACCAACCAGAGGCTGGTTATTCGCATCATGTCCCCTTGTTCTAACCATTTTCTGTTAATAAAAAAATAAGTCCTTGTCAGTGATGGACTCAAATAGGTCCAAGAGCTGCAACCTTCATCTCTGATACCAAAATGTAACATCCTCATTTTAAGACTTTAATACAAGGGGAAAAAATCATCATAATGTTTCACTGTTCTATATTCACATAATTTAGAACCAACATTATCTTAGTCAATCCATCCTACAACAGTAAACCACATGCAGCTGTTAGGACTCATATATAATTTATTCAAATGTGTACACCAACTATACTTGTGGTTCCCTTAAATTATCAGGTTCATTCAAGTGTTAATCTCTAAACCGATCCCTCATATCTAATTTATTCATACGGGTACACAAAGTACACTTTTTGTTCCCTTAATTAATTAGGGTCATTCAAGTGTTAATCTCTAAAGTGCATATCTGGCTATATGTTATGGATAACCCGTCATATATTTTACATCTTTAGTCTAGGTAAAATCAATATGGCGTAATAAGCAGATTGTGTTACTTTGGCTAAAGTTTCAAGACATGTTTGTCATGCTTATATTCGCAGATGACATAATCATCAAAAGGAATATGCCTTTCACCACACTCAAAATTGTTTTCTAGATTAGGAGTAATTTGATTTGATCCCTCATATCTAATTTATTAAAATGTGTACATGAAGCATAATTTTGGTTCCTTAATTAATCAGAGTCATTCAAGTGTTAAAATCTAAATTTCATATCTATGTATCTATTACGGATAACCCATCAAATATATTTCATCATTAGTCTAGGTGAAATCAAGATAGCATAATCAGTGGCTTGGGTTACTTTGGCCAAAGTTCTGGGTCATGTATGACATGCCCATATTCCACAATGAAATAATCATCATATAGAATATGTCTTTCACCATGTACTCAAATTTTTTTATCTAGATAAGGATGAATTTGATCTTACATCAATCACTTCCAAGGTCCGTGCAAGATACTAATTCCAAATTACATGCATGAATAAGTGTTGTTAAGTCAACTTAGGATGACTAAGGGAAAGTAACCAAGGTTTGTGAAAGGTACGGATTCCAAATCACATGTGTGAATAAGTGTCGCTAAGTCAACTTAGGATGACTAAGGGAAAGTAAGCATATCCAAAATGAATTTTGTCACTTCGGTTCTACTTTATTTCCCGTAGTCATCATAACATGACATTGGTAATTTTCCATTCTACTGCATATTGAATTGGTATTTACCACTTACTTGAATCCAAGGTTTATGACAGTTCAAGTTTAGGGGAGCTTGACGCATATTATAATGCCATAGTAGCTATGTTTCATAGTATCTAATTAATGACTTACGTCGTTAGACTGGATACTATGCAGTAGCGACTATGCTATGCAACAGTCCATCAAGTTCCACTAAACAGTAATTTCATATCTTAACAAGTTTCATTAGTTTGAATAAATTCTGGGCAACTTTATAATCATTATCGTAGATATTGTTGTTGATAGGTGTAATTCCTAAAGATCTACGAGGTTTTGATAACAACTCTCCTATTAAGTTATGATAGGTAATCATTATTTGATTAAGTACAGGTTGCATATTTAAATATGTGAAATTCCTTATCATGAGAAACAAACATTATTCTTAATTAGGTATAAGCAGGTAGATGCAGTGTTCTTATCTTTATTCATATTAATGTAGGATAACAATAATACATTATTATTTACACATGCATGTGCCCTTTGGAACAGTCATGATTATACATAACTATCCTGCTTATGTATGTTTTTTCGTACTTAGGTTTAATCATATTAAAATTAAACATTTTACACATAGCTTAATTTCCAAGTCATGATATTAATTTATTTTTAAACATCCATCATTTTTCATTAAATAGATAATGTAGTTATATCTGAATTAAAGCATCACTTTTCATATAACTGCATAATGTTGCTTAAGTTTATAAGTTGTTTTTTAATTAATAAAAAAATCATCTAGATAATGAAATCAACCTTGTTATGTCATATTTATAAATTCTAATTATAACTTGCATTCACTTAAGATATTTACAACATAATATGTATAATTTATTTCAGTCACAGTTTACTTATATAAATAGCCATACTTCATTCAATTTATAAATGATATTCAATCACATAGGAACATTTTTAGCTTTCATTAGTTTAGAATCTTTATCTCATGCAAGTGTAAAAACTATTGAGAGTTGCATTTTTAACTTTAAATGATTTAATGACCAAGTTCAGGAACATATTAGGTATCTACTTCAAGAATTACATAACACAATGATAATATAAAGGAACTTTCCTTATTCAATTCTAGGACTAAATATAAAAACTTGCTAAAGACAACTTGAATCACATCTTCTCTTATTCAGAATAGATATAATAAATGGTCCATTATCCTTTCCTAATTACAAAAATATAATCACATAAAGTAATGAATAAGATAATCAGTTAAACGAATAATCTTACTTTAATCAGTAGAACAAATGCAAACTTCTAAACTTCATCCTTCTTTCACTTTTCATGAAGTCCATCTACAAGATTGTTAGTATCTGCCAGTTCATACAAATTGGCATGATAAGATCTAAATATCCAGAACAACATGCTCTTTTTAATAATTTCATAAAAGGAAAGCCAATTTTAAATTAAATTATTTTAGGGTTCGAAAAGGAACACTCAACTCTTTTGAACATTCATCTTAGACATATTTCTGACATTCAACCTCATAATGTCATCTGAGATAAATGCTAAGTACCTAACTTACATTTAGTTAAGATCCATTTACAAGAAATCATAACTATGATATAACAATCAATTCCTAACTACAGCAAATATTAGATTCATAAGCCATACTTCAAGTAAAACCTATAAACATTGTACCTTATCAAGAGATATCAGGTAAAGGCATATTTATCTCTCATTAGTTATATGGAATGGAGCATCTCATGATAAGTGCAAATCAACTAATGACAACATGCCTTTTTAGACTCTAAAGGATATAATGACCAAGTTGTATAATACCTATCAATGTATGTGGATAGTCAGGGAAGGACATAAGACAAGGATACCCCATATAAAGGAACTTTGACATTAGGATCAATTCCAGCGACTTAATATCAGAAGACTTTGGTGAAATAATGGGCTAAGGTGTTGGAGGGGATTGAACAAATTCTCTTTACAGAATGATCTACAATAAATGGGTTTTTTGTTTTTTCTAATGTTTCTATTATTGGCTGTTACTTTCATCAATGTAATGAATAGTACAATCTGTGTATGCAAATTTTCTTATTTTCGAGTTTCAATAGAATGGGCTGCTAGAGAGCTCTCTATTACTATGAATAGTTATATTCATGGTTTTCACGATGTCTATCTGTAATGTTGTTAGCATCTGCTCAATTCATACGAACTGGCATGATAAGATCTAAATCTTAAAAAAAATGATCTATCTAATGATATCATAAAATGAATGTCAATTTTAAATGAAATTACTTTAAGGTTCAGAAAGGAACACACATATTTCAGAACATTCAGAACAAACATTGAATCAATACAAACACCAACATAATGAATACATAGTAACCTAAGTACTTCATACAAGTAGGTTCCATGCCAAACATTAACTTATATTGAATATAAGTTAATCAATATCAACTTGATAAAACAATCATTTCCCAACTGCACAGATTATGGTTATTATCATAGCCAAGTATAACATATATAATTGTAACTTGATTAAACTGTCAAGTTAAATCTAATTGAACTTAACTTGATTATATAGTCATGTATACTTCATAAGAACAATACCTTAATATTGGAATGTTCACCCTTCAATATAAATTATACATCCAATAACTTATTTAATATTTTAGAATGTTATAAACTCTATAACTTGTTTAATCATATCAGTGGGGTCTATACGACTGATTAGGCTGCTCATTATCTAAACCATATAAGGCCCACTAACTATGATACTACAGGTTAATACTCCCTGATATTACAAGGATAGGTTCCATTAATCCGATTATTAACATTAATTACAATAACATATATAATTCAGATGGTGATCAATCTATAGTCAATATTTCAAAGCATTAATAATACATCATGTCGATTCAGTGTTACTGAATATGATTTCCCAAACATGTATATTTCAAATATAGATAATGGCTAGACTTGATGACATACATGAGCCTAAGGTTTGATGCATCTCTAAAACTTATTAACTTGGAGGCCTTAAATCAAGTAGAATTTCAAGTCAGCCACACGGCCTTCTTAGTTAGATTGAACCATCAACTACATGTAAATAAGACAGTATAAACACACAACCATATATTTATATATCCATAACTGTAACCTGGTTACAAGTCTAATAAACAAGATAACCACTTTTATGCACAAGTTGTCAACCAAAGGCTTCAAAAACAACTATAGAAGTAAAATATCTAGTAAGATGAAGTGGTACACTTTGTGTTACTCATTCACATGCAAAAATTTATACAACAGTAAAACGATAGCCAGATCAACCCTCAATAGTGTGCATAAATGAGAGGCATCAAAATGATTACCCATTAAGGGTTTCTAACCAACCATGGTTAATTCAATAAGGCTATGCAACAACAACAATAGTGTATAGTTGATATAAATCCAATAAACTCAATGGCTGAAACCAAAGGTAGGAAATTTCATTAAAAATGATAAACAATAGGTACCCATAACAAACTTAAACAACATGCTACCCTAAGCATCCTGAACTGTTACAGGTTCTACACTGGTATGACCATAACATAATATCAAGGATTCAGTCAATAAAGATAACACATAATCTAATATTAGTATGCCATCATTTTACAGTCATACAATAGAATCCACATCGTTAAAATGAAGAAAATATAGAATATAACCCAGATTTGAATCATTTAAACAAAACCCAAAACCTTAAAACAATTTCAGTTTAAACGAAGAGTTCCTTTCATGAAAGCATTATTTAGGGCAAAATATTTTAAATATTTAGAGGCTATCATGCTTGGTAGAGATATTTCTACTTCCTTCTCCAAGCTCCGTGAGTTCTTCTCTACAAACTCAAACACCAATCGATTCCATAGAAAGACCGAAACAATTTCTACAAAAACCATCCAACCCTTCCATTCTCCATTCACTTCTTTTAATATCCTAAGCCATTAAGAGTTCCACTATTTTCTCCTTCATGCAACTGAAGGTTAAATGCATATTCAAAAATAGATCAAGAATCGAAATAGACCATCAACATGTAGAGCTCCAAGCGCTCGATGGAAAAACAATCAAAATGAAACCAAATTCTCTATTTTTCCTCCAAACCACCGTCACCTTCTCCAAGGTAGTTTGGAGTCTTTCAATGTCATTAATGTTGGGAGAGGACTGTCAGTTCTTCCCTACATTCTCGTCAACCAACATTGTTAGCATTTTAATTTTAGAGACCAACAATAGTTAACAAAAACTGTAAGTATCCCTTTATCCAAAGAATTGGCTAAGTTTGCCAATTTTGACCAGTTCCTTGCTAGAAAATGGTGGTTGCCTATTTAATAAAAGTCATTAAAAATGCCAAGTACAAGTGGGGTGGAATCCTCAATCCTTTTACCATGCAACTTACCCCTTTCCACATTGTTAACCATGGTCATGTCTAGGTTAGGTCTTCATATTAATTTGAATGCACATAACTTTATCTTTAGGTCCTTATAACTTAAACATAACCACATAACATAGGTTGAGTTTCTATCAATTCATAATGAATATAATCATTATTCTTTAGTACCCCTTAAGGATTTTAAGACATTACCACTTAGCATAGTGATTAGTTTAGGATAGATGCAACTTACACATACTTAGGTTAGAATATAGTCCATATGGTCTGAAAATAAAATAGTAATCTAAAGCTTCATAAATAAATCAAGTAAACCTTCCAACATCTAGTCAAAATAGTATGTCGATTTAGGATAATACCCTCGGATCAGTGAAATTGATGCAAGGTGTTATTATTGAATCTTCATATCAATAAAATAATATTAAAAGAAGTAGTCAAATAGAAATAACTAACGGTAAATCTTATCATCCTTAACTTATCACTTCCCTATTCCAGAATCCTCAGATAATACTATCCAAGAGCTAAAGTCACGAAATTCACATCAGAAATAGAAATGTAAGTACAGTCATCATTTCTATCAAAACATAAGTACGTATTCTACCAATAAATGATTATAAGTCCACCAGATTGACAAGTAGCTGATGTTACTTTAGCAAACTTTCATAAACAATCCAAAAATGGATCAAGTAGAACACAATCCCATGATAAAAGTGTGCTAGTCCAACCAATCACAGAATCCAATTACAACTATCAAAATCAACACTATTATTACATACCTCCCCCCTTCAAAGCATCATCGTCCTGATGATTAGCTTTAATCATAGCATAATTTAATAAAATAGGTTATATATATATATATATATATATAACTTACTCAACCATCAATTTCACAAACAGTAAGTATAAATTTCAAAAATTCAAGTTTCCAGAAGTTTATAATAGCATCATAATGGCATGTAACAACACTTATTAAATTGTTTTTCATGAAAACAACAAAATTTAAAGATATTTTTCAAATCAAATATCTCAAGTATTATAGAAAACTGATTTTTTTTTTCTAAAAAAGATGTAGAAAAGCAATTTTCATGTCTTCCAAATTATCCCAGGTTGCACTTTCTTCATTAAACTGGTCCCAATGGACCTTGCACTAACTTATTTCTTAGTTACACAAGTGTAACTTATGAGTTTCCAGCACCCTTACGGGTTCAACTATGAGTGTTCCTTGGTCTTGGGCCTACAAAGAATTCCAATTTAACACATGCATTAAATCTGAAACATACTTCTTAAGAAAGGAAATATGAAAAAATGTCATGCATCCATGCCAATATGGGAGGTAATGCTAAACAATAGGCCACATGACTAATCACTTCAATAATTTCAAAAGGTCCTACATATTGAGGTGACAGTTTTTTTGATTTTCCAAAGGAAATAGAACTCTTTTTAAGCGTGACCCTTAAAAATACTTTTTCACCAAGTTCAAATTTCCTATCATTTCTTTTTAGGTCCACATAACTTTTCTACCTATCAATAGCTTCCTTTAATCATTTACAGATTAATTTTACTTGTTTTTCCATTTCAGTAAGCATTTCAAGTCCTATTACCTCTTTATCTTCTATGTTATCCCAACTAACTGGTGTTCTACACTTTCGTCTGTATAAAAATTTTAAAGGTGTCATTTTTAGAGAGGAATGGTACATATTACTATATGAAAATTCAACCAAAGGAATTTACTCTTCCCATTTGTATTTCTAGTCCATACAATACTTTATAAGCATGTTTTCCATTATTTGATTTACTCTTTCAGTATGTCCATCAATTTCCATATGGTATTCAGAGCTAAAGTTTAGTTTTGTTCCTAAGGTTGCATTTAGAGTTTTCTAAAATTGTGAAGTCATTCTTGGGTCTCTATCAATAATGATTATCTTAGGTACACTATGCAGTCTAAAAATTTCATGCAAAAATCTGTTTGTGAGAACAGATGAATCATCTTTCATATTCTCTAGAATAAAATGACCTACTTTTGTTAATTTGTTAACTACAACCAAAATAACATCATGTTTATTTTTATACATAGGAATCCCTTGAACAAAATCCATGCTTATTACTCACCACTTATACCATGGAATGCTATGAGAGTACAATAATCTAGATGGGTTCATATGTTCAACCTTAATTGGCTGACATTCTAAACAATATGACACATAGTCAAGTATATCCTTCTTCATTCCTTTCCAAAAATATTATTGTTTTACATAAGCATGCATTTTGGTCACTCTGGGATGTATGAAGTAATGTGCATTGTGAAATTAAGTCATCACTTTACTCCTTAACTCATTTTTCAAAGGTATATACACCCGATTTTCATACCTTAAGATTCCTTCATTATCAAACCGGAATCCTTTGTATCACTTATCATTGGAATCCACAGTAAGTGTTGTTTTTACTTGATGATAGTACATATTTGATGTCATTAATTTCTTTACCTCATCTTTGAACTAATTTCTCAATGTTACAAATGTGCAAATTTGCTTCCTACGACTCATTGCATCTTCCAATCTATTTTATTTTCCTTCAATATAACTGATATCAAAATCATACTGAGACAAAAATTATAACCATATTTGTTGCCTTGTATTCAAATTAAGCTCTTTCAAGATATATTTTAGACCTAGGTGGTCTATTTTTAACTCAAAGGGCTTCCCTAAAAAACAATGTCTCCAAAATTTCATTTCATGTACAATGGAAGTAAGCTCTAGATCATGGGGAGCATAGTTCATCTCATGTAACTTTATATTTTTACTTTCATATGTTATCACATGATAATTTTGTAGTAATATTCCCCCTATTCCATCTTCAAAAGAATCTGTTATAACTGTGAAGCTTCCATTTAGATCTGGAACAGTTAAAATAGTTGTTTTTGTTATCTCATCCTTTAACTTTATTAATTAAGCCTCACATTTATCACTCCAAACAAACATTTTATCTTTCTTTTGCAGCTAAGTAGTTGGAGTAGAAAATTTAGAGAATTATTTTACAAACTTCCTATAATATCCAACAAGCCCCATGAAACTTCTAACTTCATGCAAGTATTTAGGTGTTGGCCAATCAAATATGGATGCAATATTTTATGGATCAACTAATATTCCATCTTTGTTGATCACATGGCCTAACTACTATATGTCATCCTCATAAAATGAAAATTTTGACAAGTTTCCAAAAACATTACTTTCCTTAAAATATCTAGTACAATTCTTAAATTTTCATTATGTTCCTCTACGCTTTTTGAATAGACAAGAATATCATCCAAGAATACAAGCACATTTTTTTCTAAGTATTCTTGAAATATAGTGTTCATAAAATTCATAAAAGAGGTAGGTGCATTCGTTAAACCAAAAGGTAAAAAAATGAATTCATAGTGCCCATATCTCATCCTAAAGGTTGTTGTATGTATGTATTCTTCTTTTATTGTTAGCTGATTGTACCCAAATCACATATCAAGCTTGGAATAAACTGAAGCACCATACATCTGATCAAATAGATCATCAATTTTGGGAAGAGTGTACCTATTCTTGATTGTTTCTTTATTTAACATTCGGTAGTCAATACACAATCTAAGTGTTCCATCTTTCTTTTTGACAAATATAACCGGTGCTCCCCAAGGTGATACTAGGTCAACTTGTGACCTCAACCATTCCACCTCAGTACACTTTCATAGCTGAAAAAAAACATGGAACTTGTCACATGAGATGTAAAAAACACTTCCAAGGTCATTAAACTTCATCAATATTCTGACAAATGCTCAATCACTTCTATTTTCCAAGACTGTTAAAACTACCTTTTTGACACAAAAACTAGTCTTCAAAGATAGGGCACACTTTGCACTATAATACCTCAACAATGACCTTAAACTATCATGGGAATGTATTAAAAATCCAAATATTTCATAAATGGTGATTTAGTCAATAGGTTTAATGGACATATTTTACACAAACTGAAGATCTTCATAAACAAGCCTTTTTGAGTGGGGCCCACATATGGTCAAAAGCTCTAAATTAACTCATTGGAAATATGAAGGAGTCCTCTACAACCTAAAATCATAACATTTTACAAAACCAATCCATTATGGTCTCACATCATCAATATTTCTGCCATCATTAGTAAACTAGGGTTTTTGGAGGGTTTTGACTTTCTTACCTTCTTAACTATCATTCATATAATGTAGGGCCTCATTTGAACTCATTCCAACTATGCGATATTATTAAATACATTCCCAAAAAAAATTTAAAGGATAATCTCCCCATGTAAACCTTACATATTCCAACCATACACATTCCAACCATGAGCATTTCTCTCACTTCGAGATGGAAATCATGCTCTTAAGAACCCTATTTTGGTCTAAACATCGTAACTTGAAAAATATTTATCATGGAAACCTAAAAATTTCCTCACACCTATAGGACACCCTTTTTCATCATCTCTTATCATAAATTTTCCCCAAATGTGTCTGAATATTCACCACCACTAGGACTTTCATGACTAGGCCTTGGGGTTTTATATGTTCTAGGCCACAAGAAAGTGAAGTAACACTACAACCAAGCATAAAACCTCTTCTTAAGTGCCTTTACATGATGAAAAAACATGAAATACCTTTATAATTGTTTCTAAGGGCTCATACACACCTTCAAGTGACTATCATTCCTTATTAGGCCTCCAAACACTAGGATTAGGTCTAGTTTGGACCTAGACCAAGTAGACAAACATCATGAATATTCTTCCAAGTTCTCCAAAATGACATAAAACACTTGATAAAAAATTTATCATGCCCTTTCATGCTTGCATGAGCTCATATATCTCTAAACCTCACTCTCATGATCTATTTGGTCTTTAAACACCTAGACTAGGTCTATATGAGCACTTGTAACTAAGTCCAAAACCTATACCTACATTATGAAACTCATTTGAGTGTCTTAAAACTCTCCTTAAATTCTCTCCATGCATTTCTCATGCTCCTTAATCCACCATACAACTCTATACTCCATGATCGACCACCTAGGCTAACTAGGTCACCTGATTAGGCCTACTAGGCTAAGCCATTCTAGTTGTGTCTAATCATACCATCATATCACGCCTTGATTGACCATTTCCCCATCATGAAAATAATCCTCTAACACTTATATATCATTCTCTTTATCATTAATGAGATTTTACATCAATGACAACATTATAGCTCACTCATGCCAACAATCTCCCCTTTTTCATTGATGGAAAATCAGCTAGTTCTTCTCACCCTTTTTACATTAATGACTTAAATACATATGAGAGCACATGGTATTCATCTTCCTTCAACTCTTTTGGATCACTTCTTGGTTGGAAACATCACCAAATCATCATACAAGAATATAAACCTATTTTTCTTCTCTATGATTTTTTTGTCTTCTTCATATCTTGAACACTTTGTGTATAGTCCCTCTAAAAAGAGGCACACAAAGCATCAACTCATGCCAAAAATCATTATGAATCATGAAATACCTAAAACATTTTTAGCACCTATTAAACCATTATTTAACTAAGAACACTCATCATCAATACTTGTATCTACCATATATTGATGACAAACAACTTTTAGGATGAGATCCCTAAACCAACCTTCGAAGCAATTTATACCATCTTCATTTTTGCAATGTGTAAGCTCCATACACAAGATGAATCAACTCCTTATATCTCCCTCTGGGGTCATACCTTTTCAATATAACTAAAAATGAAAATATTTCCTTACCTACCTTACTTATGTGCCATGAAGATGAATTGGAACAATCACCATATCCATTAAGCAAATTTTTTAGTATCTTTTGGTCATCTTTCCTTGTTATCATAGTTGATCAGCACATGACTTACTCCTCATTCAGTATTCTTAACCAAGACCCATAATTTTGTCTAAGGTTAGGCCTTCTTAGACACCTAAAACACCTGATTTATGGTCAAAACCACCTAAGTTCTCCATGCCTTTGATAGCTTCCAAGATTCATGTAGCACACTATCTTAGTGTTGTAACTCATTATAACTTTCTCATATACATGTCAATAACCACCTACATTTCCCTTACATTTACATGTAGCTCATTGTAGAAAATCCACTCAAGATGCATATATTATCCTCAATCCAAAATGCTAGTCAACAATATCCTTGTAACATGTCTTCTTACTTAGAGGTCATAGAGTCTACAAAAGCTCCCCTAAAACCTAATACATCTCTACTCTCTCTCTCTCTAATCTCTTCTACACACAACACATACACACACACACACATACCTTTAGATCATCATACCAACTCCAAAAACACACCTACATACCTTTGATATAGTGCATTTCGAATCCAAAATGAAATAACTCAATAATAATAGTCATACAAAGTTCTTAGCTTCACCTTCTAAAGGTTATAGTACCAAGCTCCCCGATCCACCTACTAAACCTCCTATACTTTATCTTCTCATAACACTACATACATACCTTTGAATACTGTACCAACTCCATGAATCCATTTAGAAGACATGCATCATATTATGACTATACCACATGAAGTCTCTTTCATCTTCAAGATCTCATATCCTATTCATGCTTGTATATCTTGTCATTATCCATGTGTCTTGTTAAGATGCATAAACTCTTAGAGAACATACACAGACCTGTAACCTTACTTTTCAATCATGAAGCTAACTCACCACCATCATCATAGATCTAATCATGATCATTGCTCCTCCATACTTCTCTTAACCATGAAAAATCTACTCTAGTGATACCTTAGACATGACTCATAACTGATAACCCAACATATATAACTAGATAATAAACTTATATTCTTCACACAATTATGAACTCAAAAGATATATATTAACTCATGGTGCAGTTGTAGAGTTTCATAGTCCTTCATTAAGTTTTGATTCTCCATTCTAAACATGAATAACCTAGAAAACCCTCTTATCACCCTTCACTCTTTCTTGAAATCCAAAAGACCATGCACATGCTTGACACATTGCTTATCATCTGAGAAAATTAATTTTGACTTGAAATCCCTAACATTATTTCATACTCCTTTATACAAACTTCATGTTACATAGACAACTTTTGATGCACATCAACCTTGAATGAAGAAAAAATATACACCTAGTGAACTCTAGTTAACTCATGAACATACCTGAAAATCACTTACATACCTCCTTTTTTACTTCTACACCTCTTCATGGTTTCTTGGAGTTGATGATTCATTTCTCTTGCTCCCTCTCAAGGTCCTTGATCTCTTAATGACTGTCAGGGGAATGAATCACTCCCAACCTTACCCTTAGGTGTTCAAATGTTGGTTTTGGAAGTGGATTTTTCAAAATGTCAGCTATCTCCTCCTTGGTGGATACATATTCAAATTTGATCCTTTTCTCACTCACTTGATCTCTCAAGAAATGGTATTTGATTGGAATGTGCTTAGTTTTTGAATGCAACACAAGGTTTTTAGAAACACTAATAACACTTGTATTATCATAGTAGATAGGGGTAGGCCACATTCCACCTTATAATCTTGTAGTGTTTTCCTCATCCATAAGACTTGTGCACAACACAATGCAGTTGCAACATATTCAGCTTCACATGTGGAAATATCTACTAAAGATTGTTTTTTACTCATCCAAGAAAGAAGACACTTACTAAAAAAAATTCTCCTCCACTAGTACTCCTTTTGTCGTCTAGGTTTCCTGCCCAATCAACATCTGTGAAATCCTTTAATTCAAAATTATCACTCTTTGGATACCATAGCCCATACTCAGCAGTCCCTTTGAGATATCTGAATATTATCTTCACTTCTTACAAGTGAGTTTCCTTTGGATCCTCCTGAAACAATCCAAAAAGACTTACAACCTACAAGATATCTGGTTTAGAGGTAGTATCATACAAGAGACTACCAATCATGGATCTGTACTCATTTTGATTTACTTTAGGTGATTCATCCTCCTTTCTCATTTTGCATCTTGTGACCATGAGGGTTCCAACAGGCTTACAATCTTCCATTTGAAACTTCTTCAACATATCCTTGATCTATTGAGCTTGAGATGTGAATATACCTTCCTTTGAATGATTGACTTGTAGTCCTAGAAAGAAGGAAAATTCTCCAAGCATAGACATTTCAAATTCTCTTTTCATAGCATCTACAAATCTATGAGTCATGAGTTCATTTCTTTCCCCAAATATAATGTCATCCAAATATACTACAACAATTAATATATTTCCTTCTTTTTCTTTGATATATAAATTGCTATCAATAACTCCTCTCTTGAAACCTTATTCAATCATGTACTTGTCAAGTCTTCCATACCAGGCTCTAGGGACTTTCTTTAGTCCATAGAGTGCATTTTTCATTTTTTAAACATAATCCTTCTCATTTTTCAAAGAAAAACTACCAGGATGCTCAATGTACACTTATTTATTATAGATTACCATTCAAAAATGCAGATTTGACATCCATTTGATACACCTTAAATCCTTTAAACCTTCATATGCTAGAAACAATCTAATGGCTTCCATTCTAGCTACTGGAGAAAGGTTTCATCAAAAGTCAACTCCCTTAACTCGTGTATACCCCTTAAAAACTAATCTATCCTCATTTCTTATAACCTCTCCATTCTCATTGAGTTTATTTCTAAACACCCATTTGGTTCCAATAACATTCTTATTCTTTGGTATAGGCACTAATTCCCAAGTTCTATTCTTTTCAATTTGATCTATTTCTTTATTCATATCCTTGACCTAACAATTATCCTTGCTTACTTATTCAACATTTTAAGGCTCAGATTTAGATAAAAATGCATAATTTTCTTGGTTTTGAAGACTTACCAATTTCCTTCTTGTAGTTACTCTAGCATCCTTCTTTCCTAGGATTTTATCTTTAGGGTGGTCTCTTCTAATCTATCTTGATGGTGCATTTGGTGTCTTGTATTCTTATTCTTCATCTTATTCTTCATCTATCTGTGTAACCTCTTCTTATTCATTTGGGACCAGTCACTTGTAGTGCCTCTCTTTTGTCTTGAAAGTGGACCTCATGGGATAGGATTCATCAAATTTCACACTTGCACTTTCAACTATTATCTTCAACCTTTGATTGTAGTAGATGTAAGCTAATATCCTTGAAGAATATCCAAGAAATATACCTTCATCATACCTAGAGTCAAACTTACATAGATTCTCTTCAGTCCTTTTGATAAATCACCTGCAACCAAAAACTCTAAAGTGTTCCACATTTTTTGGTCTTCCTTTCCATAATTCATATGGGGTCTTATCACTATTTACCTTGTCTAATCTGTTAAGGATATAAACAATTATACAAATTACATCCTTACAATAACCATCAGGTAGCTTAGATTCATTTAGGATAGTCCTTTCCATCTCTTGAATAGTCTTGTTCTTTCTTTCAACTACACCATTTTGTTATGGTGTTCTAGAAGATACAAATTACCTTCTAATGCCATGAGTTCTAAAAAATTCATCAAATGAATCTGACCAAAACTCACCTCCATTGTCTGATCTAATGCTCTTGATTCTCCCATTTTTCTCATTTTCAATGAGATCCTTGAATGACTTGAAAACCTCAAATGCATCTGATTTGTTTCTCAAACAAGCAAACCCAAGTATATCTTGTATAGTCATCAATTAGAAGCATGAAATAATAGTCACCTGATGTACTTTCATTTATCATAGGTCCACAGAGATCAGTGTGGATCAGCTATAGAGGTCTAGTGGTAGAGTCATGTTCCTTGGTCTTGAACCTTCTTCTAGTTTCTTTTCCATGAAGACATGCTTTACATAAGGTATCTTCTGGTTTACTAATTCTTGGCATGTTCCTCTCACAATTGTTAGAACTGATCTTGACAAGATTATCAAAGTTTACATGGCCTAATCTCATATGTCATAACCAACTATCATTCAACTTGCTCATAAGACATCTTTCTTTGTTAACCTCCTTCAAAATGTACATGTTATTTTCAGTCCTCTTGGCTTTGGCAACAAGCTTACTTGTTTCTCTTTTTCTAATTTTACATCCCTTATCATCAAAGGTTAGGATATACCCTTGTTTATACATTTTATTTACACTAAGTAGGTTTTGTTTTAGTCCCTCAACATATAGAACATTTTAAATGAGGGTTTTCCCATTATCAAAACTCAAAGAGCCCCTTCCTGTAATTTTATGGTAGTGTTATCACCAAACCTAAAGATCTTGATGCATTCTTCTTCAAAGAGGTGAATTTCATTTGTAACCAGTCATATGAGTAACACCCATTGTTAATATACCAAATCAGATTTTGATCTTGACCATGAAAGGGAGTTTGAGTAATTTGACACTCTTCATCTTTTTTCATTGATTTTACAAATCCTAAAACCAAAGCATGTTCTTCCTTATCTTATTTTCATTCTTCATTAACATTAAAATCGGATGGAGATGATGAACATACATCAAAGATGGAATTCCATATGTCAAACCCTAAGGGTTTCAAATAAGATCTCATTCTGATCAGAGGAAGTACTTCAGCTTGAACCTGTCTACCTGCCATATTAGTGCTTCAAAGGATCTCCTTCCAAGTGATTAAATTTCTCAAAAATGACCTTTTATCATACCAGTTGTTGGAAGCACAATGGAATGAGAAGGGGGGTGAATCAGTCCTTCAAAACCTTAATCTAATTCAAATTAATTCATAAACCATTTACCATTCAACCATGCATTAATGTGATCTTAACAACATGAAACAACCATAATTCATAGGAGCATAATCATGATCAAGTACACAAGAACACAAGATGTAAGTGGAAAACCTCAAGGGAAGAAAACCCACTAAATTTTTTGATTATATTACTCAAACCAAAATAATTTAGTGAAATGCACCAACTTCACAAGGAGCACCAACCCCTAGTTTAGTAGACCCCTACAAACCCTAGTTGATAGGAGAAACAACCCAAGGAGGTTTAGTGATAATCACCAAAAAACCAAAAAACCACTGAAGGATATGTTTAACACACCTAACTGATAGTGATCACAAATTCAACTCAACCACATTTAAACCCTCTTCAAAGACCTTCTCCTAACTTACTCAAATTTGATATAGATCATGAATTCATTTGGACAAAAACCTTACACAATAGCACCTTCAACACTTTTCATACATTTCAAACAATGAATCTGGAAAAATTATCTTTAACCCTATATTTAACCACTTTAGACACTCTCTCACCTAGCTCACAATTTTCCCCTCTCACTTAACTAGTTCAAAAATGAACTCATACATGCACTTTTATACATGACTCAATTCAAAAACATAACATAGGTCGTGCCATTGATTTAATATTTTGGTCATAAAAAAATTAAAAATAGAACAACATACTCATATAAATTCACATAAGGACCCATATAGGTCAGCAATGCACCAAAACAACAAAACTTGCCCAAAAAGGCCTAAAACCCCATCACTGAGATCATCAAAGACTTCAAACACTTAATCAATATTTTTCAATCCTCCAAAGTCTTCACACATGTCAAACATACCATAGAAACATCATAAAAATTATCAAGGAACCTCTACACCAATCATTTTCTTCATATCACTCTCAAGTAGGATTGTTTCCTACTCAAAACAAACACTTCCAGGAACTGATCTTCACTAATTAAGCTCAAGATCACACCAAAATACATCAAATATGTAATGTAACCACTCATTAGAAATACAATGACATGTATAACACATTCAATCATGACATTCTATATCATGAAACATCCAACAAATTAAAATGAACCAATTCTCCTCTTCAACAAACTAAACTTCCCACAAAGTAGTTTTAGAAACTCAACTAGTTTGCACCACTTTCTAACACATTTAAAGAACTCTAAATGTGATTAAATGGGAAATAAATTAATCTCTATTCACTCTCAAATGGATATCCATCATCAGATAAGACAAAACATTGGTCTTCTACTTCAATCTTCTAACCAAAGCAGTCTATGTCCTAAACTAGTCAAACTAGGTCAACTTGTGACCTCAACCATGCCACATTTGTACAATTTCAGAGCTCAAAAAAACATGAAAAATGTTCAGTGGATATGTCAACAAAACCTCTAAGGCTATTATACTTCATCAAAAATCCCACAAGTGCTCAAACAATTTCATTTTCCAAGACTGCTAAAACTACCCTTTTGGCTCAAATACCAGTATTCCAAGATTGACCTATACAGGTCATCAAATCAGTTCACCAAGATAAGAAAAACTCAAAACATGCATATTTCTCCTCAACGCCTCAAAACAAAAAATTATACCTAGGGTCTAATGGAAAACTTGATAGCAAATCCTTCTTTCCTGGAAATAAGAAAATCATAGTGGGCTCCACTCACTGTCATGAACTCTAACCACAACCATATAAAAGGTGGGAGAGTAATATCCATCATACAATCTTAAAATTTTATTATCCAATCCATTCTGGGCCCAAACCAAGAATTTTTCTTCCATCGCTAGCAAACTAGGGTTTTTAGAGGGTTTTGACCTTCTTTACAATCATTCATAAATGTTTGGGCCTCATTTAACCTCACTTATACTCCATGATATCTTCTTACTATATACTTAAAGAAACAATCTCTAAAATGATCATATTTCCATGTAAACCTTATGCATGCCAACAGATGAACCTTTCTTTCACTATCGAGCTAGAAAACATACACTCTTAAAAACCCCATTCTAGTCTAACTTTCATATCTTACAAAAACTTATCATCTTGGAAATATGAAATTTTTCTCACATCATATCAAAACACCCATGCATAACATCTCTAATTCTCATAAATTGTCCATAAATAGGTCTCTATATATTCTCCACCACTAGGACTTACAAGAATATGCCTTAGTTTTTACATGTTCTAGGCAAAATACCAAGTGATAATAACACTATAAATGAAGCATGAAACTTATGAAAAATACATCTACATGATTAAAACAACATAAAATTTATTCCTGGGTGTTTCCAAGATCTCATAAACACTTGCAAATGACTATCATACCTTATTAGGCCTCCAAACACTAGGATTAGGTCTAGTTTGGACCTAAACCAAGTAGACAAACATCACGACTCTTCTTCCAAGCTCTCCAAAAGGACCTAATAGACTTAAGACAAAATTTCTCACACCCTTACATGCTTCCATGAGCTCATATAGCTCTACACCTCATGTCTCATGCTCCATTTGGTCTTCAAGAACCTAAACTAGGTCTAGATGAGCCCCTGTAACTAGGTGAGCTAGTTCAACTTGAGTGAGTTGGATAGTGAAGTGGAGATGAATGGAGGGTGAGTGGTTAATTAGTTTTTTTATTTATTTAAATAGTTAAATTATTTTAGGAGTGTAAATTTATGGTTTATTCATGATATAACTAATTAAATTAAGTATAATGAGATGTGTGTGAATATTTATGGGATGTGGGATGTATTTTTAGGGTGTCTACATTTTCCACTCTTTAAAGTGTTATTATGAAGTAATATCATTTTAAAGATAGTAAACACATGTAGATCAATGAGTGGATGATAGGGAAATGCGGTGGAATTTATTTATTTTCCCCAGTGAAGCATTTGGATGCCCCAACAAGTATGGATTATGCTAAGGGAGTTCCCCCTCAAGTAGATGGGTGATGTAATTGAGTGGTGCATAACCGCTTGATAGGAGGAAGGAGAATGTGTATGATTAGAAAATGATTAGAAGGATGATTGGAGTGATTTTACTCATAGATTGAGCTTCCTTTCAAATATTGATATGTTAGAGCAACCTGATTTTGATGATTCATAATAGAGTTGGCACCATGATTATGAAAGAATCATGATGTTTAACCCATTATGTGTGTAAAAAAACTCACACATCAACAAAAGACAAAAAGTAAAGAAAACCCAATATACACAATAGATGTATACACCATGGCTATAAATGAACCAAGATAACAACATAATACTTGTAATTGGTCTAAGGAAAATTTTAAAATATAAAAATTAAAGCAAACCCAATATATACATAGTCAAAGTATGCACCGTGGTTATAAATGAACCAAGATGATAACGAAATATGTGTAGTTGGTAAAGAAAGAATAGTAACAATGCAAAACAATTGAAATAAATACAATTAACTATACCCCTAATGTGTTCCATAGTGATGATTAAGCATATTTAGATGCCCCCAAGAAAGGATACATGTAAGGGGATTAGAACAGACTGGATAGTGGTGTCAAGTGACACTTTTGTTGCATACACGTTGAAGCTTAATCTGATATTGGATGGGTCATTTCCCCCAAGCAAGGATGCATGCAAGGGAGGAAATGAGATCCAAAATTTCCCCAAGAAAGGATGCATGTAAGGGGAAGGGAAGTTTTCCCCCAAATCTCAATCTCATGTGACTAGGAGGACGTAAGGGTTCAACACCATAGACTGAGATGGAAAGTCAAAATATTTGATTAAATATGTTTATTTATTTTTGTTAAAGAGATATCTTGTTTGGAAGGAGGATTTTCAATTAGTAAGCTTCTAGGAAAGACCATAGGGAAAAATACCAAATGGTAAAAACTGTAATAGGGATGAGGTACACAATGCCTAATAGGAATAAGATTAACATGTGTCTTATAGGTGAAGAGTTTAAAGAGATGATGATGTTATGATTGATATATATGCCAATGGATGAAAAATTTAAAACTATTTTTTAGATGAGTTGATGGTACAAGAGGCCTCCCCTAGTGTGGATTGTACCAGTGGATAAGTATTTTTTGCTTCTACATTTTTTATTTTCATATAATGATTGGATGAAGTGTTGGCTATGGGATGTTTTTCATTTTTTTACACTTTTGATTTTTGTGGATTAGGAGTTGCAATGGAATCATCATTTGGGAAGGGATCCATGGTTATGAGATTTGATTGGTCCTTATTTATGAGACTTGGGAAGACAAGGTCCAAGTCAATGGAGTAGATAGAAATATTTTCAATAAATCTATGATTTGATTGGTCCTAATTTATAAGACTTGGGGGGAAGAGGTCCAAGTCAATTGATTAGAAAGAAATATTTTTAATAAATATATTATTTGATTGATCCTAATTTATGAGACTCGGGTAAATGAAGTCCAAGCCAACGGAGTAGATAGAAATATTTTAGTTAAATTTATGATTTGATTGGTCTTTATTTACGAGACTTGTGCAGATGAGATCCAAGTCAACATAATAAATAGAAATATTTTCAAAAAATAAAGTATTTATTATTCATGTTGTTTGTTTTCAATGGGTTGTGAGGAATAAATTATAACATTGGATTATTTGAAAATAGATTTATGACTAAATATTTAAATGGTTGTGTGTAGATACCCTTAGGAACATGCACATCAGGGAGTACACTTGTAAGGATGTCTTGAAATTTAGGTGACGTTTTAGGCAAATCTATGAGAGGGATTTGTGGAGGTGTCTTCTCTAATTTTTTAATAATGTCATTGTCATTAGATGAAGATTATGAATTTGATGATTGAGGTATCGTGGGCAATCTCCAAACCTATTTTTATAGCATTATTATAACATAGATAGGGGTGTTGATTTTGATAGTAGCCATAGTGTGAGGTGTAGGATATAACAATGAAATTATAGGATCAAGCTTGACCTTGTTTTATGATTAGCCCTTATCGTTAGATTTTTCATTTTTACCATGAGTTAAAAAGGAGTCTTCCAGTTCCTCATTTGGTTTGGTTGTATTAGAATTTTCTTCCACTTCAATGTCTTCGTTGTCAAATAAATCTTGGATGTAATGACAAATTTTTGAACAATGTTTTGTAGGATGGTTGCTAATGTAGTGGTATTCACACTATTATGATTCATTATACCATGTAGGTTTTGGTTTCCCTTTTGCGAAGGGTTTTGTGATTGGATAGGTTACCATTTTAACGTCTACTAATTGATGGAGTACACTAGAGAGACTTTTTCCAAGAGGTGTGAATTTTCTTTTTTGACTTCACAAGGAGTAGTTTCTTGACTAGGGAGTATGATTATTTGGTTATTTGATTATGATTGATATTTTGAAGGAATTATGATGATACCTTTAGCAATAAGGGCTCTCTCAATTTTAGTTCCTTTTTTGATTACTTCTTAGAAGTTGTTTAGGTAATACATTTAAATTTTAATTGATAATTTTGAATTAATATTTGGTATGAAAATTCCTATCAATTATATTTCAGGTATTAAGCAATGAAATGGGTTTGTGATTCATCACCATCTTTGAATGAAGGAAGCAAAAATTTCATTGTTCCTTTTATTTGTTTTGAAAAGGTCCATCATGGTGATTTTTGTTGACATCTCATGATTTTTTTCTTGAAAATATTCATTTAATGTGTTATGTGTGGTCATCATTATTTATTGAAACTAGTGTTTGATTTTATCAAAGGTTAAAACTGTGATTTGGATCGAATCAATGGATATTGTGATTTTTATTCAATTTGGGATTGATTTTAAAGTCTGTTTGGACTAAATTGATGAAATATTTTCTTAACTTTGGATAAAGTGAGTACCCAAATAATAAAACTCTTGATTTGGTTTGGATTACTTAACACATGAATAAAGTGAATATTCAATGTATAAGGTTTTGGATTTGATTCTTGATTTGATTGCTTAAAATTAAATAAAGTGAATATTCAATAATATAAGTATTTTGATTGAGTTCAATATATAAGTATTATGAATGACATCGAATATCTTGCAACCCTCCAAAGGAGGTTTTTCTAAGGTTCTAAGTAGTCGCAGGTGCCTAGAACAGGTCTACAACGCCTGTAGGTGCCCTTGACCCATTCTAGGTGCCCCAGTCCAGGTAGATCTTATGTTCACACAACATTATGGGTTCCAATGCGATATTTTTCCTTCTTTGTTCATTAGTTCGTCACTTCGGCATGATCTAGATTTATTTGTGAATCATCTAAGTTTTCTTATATCCTCTTTGCAATTAGGGTTTCAGAATTTCTAGCTTATTTTGTTTGGGTCAATTTTTGTATTTCATTGCATATATTCATAGCTGTTACATAGTATCATGCATCTATTTATTTCAATATTTGTTTAATCAATTACATATGTTGTTTGTCACTATGGTTTGGTTAATAGCATATATTTTATACTCCTTACACACATGCATTCACAAATTATATTGATCTTGATACATGACACACATAGATAATTACATGATGATAATATCTATATTGGTTCCTTACATTCTTATCTAGAGGGAATCCCTCCACCATATATAGATGTTGTTGTTTCATTATAGTCCCTCTATCCTTCCTCACTATGCTTGATTACATATATTGTATACATGTTATCTTTTGAGCTAATGGGACTAACACGTGTCTTATGCAACACTAACATATATTCATTTATGTGCCTCTTTACTCATTACTTTGATTTTTTTGTCATTGTTTGACATCATAGTTTATTATTCATGTTTATTACTTGTCAATGTCTACTTCATTGTATGTGGCATAAGTGCCTTTTTTGTCTTGTGACACCATGGGTGTCCCATGTTTGTGGCTATATGCCTTTATTGCATGACATTTATTCTCTTGTATATGGAATTATTTCCTTGTATATCTTATGACATTTTGGGTGTCCCATGTTTGCATCTCCATGCCTTGATTTGACTCTTTTCTAAATATTAGTGTTTTTGTTTTCTCACTTGACTATTTTTATCTCTCTTTAATTGTTTTATTACACATGTTTTTTCCTTGTTTCCTATTGTTGTTATTATTCATTGTCTCTTTATGTGCCATGGTCTCCACCATTTGCAATCCCTTCTATAAGTACATGTCTTCAAAGGTGGCCACCACTTCAACATTCCACATTCTCTTAAAAAATATCATACATACAATACATGGGTACACATCTATTATTTTTAGCCACACATTCAAATGATTTATCACATGTGCCTCAAAAGAGGTGGCATTAATAAGGATATATTCTATAGTTACATGTAAACTTTCAAGTTTAGGAGCAAGTGTTCACAAGGTGCATGTCCTCATAAACAAATTCAGATATAGAAAATTGGCCAAAAAAATGCATAGGTTCAAAACCATACATAAATGCTAGGATAGTACGAACATTTTTGACCCTACCATATATTTATGCCCTTGGGGAAGTTGAACTACATTTTTATATAGTTTAAAATTTTCACTTATGGATACATTTTTTTGCCATAATATCATACTCAATTAACATAGTTTAAAGAAACTTATAGGGGCTGTGAATATTTCATTCTTTCTTCACTTTAGTAATAAGTTCCTTTTACAAAATTTAGGGTTTTGGGGGGAATGAGTCTCCTTATTATTCATCAATTCAATATCCCACAAACTCCTACTCGGCTATGTAACACACGTGAATGACATAGGGGCACCCATTCTATTTTATACTTTGTGTCTATATATAAAATATAGGATTAGATCCATTTAAAACGGTGTGGTCCATGGGGTTATGAAAAGTATCAAAGCATCTAAGTTCTTAATATATAGTCTTTCATATCCTCTTCTAAAGGGGAATATATCAAGGTTACTAAAAAATTTGATACATGGTATTATTCCTTCACGGGTGCCTTAGTACCTTTCTCTCTCTCTTCTTCTCTCTCCACCTTCAATTCAGTGTTTGGTTACATGCACCCAATTCTTTGATTTCTCCTTCGGTACAATTGGAGAATAATCTCCCCCAATCCTTTAACAAGTTTGATGATACAATCCAAATATAAAACTGCAAGCAAGGACTGAGAGATCCTTCCTTTGCAAAATAAACATGTGTATTCCCTCCTATTTTATTTCACTTTTTGTAAGTTCAAATTTTGTATTTACATTTTTCTATTTCTACCATGGAAAATAACTACACTTTGTGTTGGAGGTTTCATTATGGATCATGTTAATACCAACACATTTGGATGACAAAATCTTTGAGAAAATAAAAAGTTTGTGTACACAATCAGGTATCATTTTTCTTTAAGAATGTAATTTTCATTTCATACTTAAAGGGGGGTAAATGTAAACACTCAAATTTGGAAATTTATCCTTTTGACATTGTTGGTTATGACAGTGCTTCTTGGATAAGGAAGACACATACATCATATCCTTAGTACATCTTGTTATTTATCTCCTGACTTACTTATTCCTAACACTGATATGTCATCACATTCTGAATGTAAATGCATAAAATCAACACTTCACATCTACTCATCATGATGAAACTTCCAAATTTCACCCATTGTCTCCCTATCCAAAATTGTATACTAGGGTCATGATGTAATTTCCAATCCTTTCTGACATGTACAATCTTGGACTAACACATCTTATAACTCTACAGTTTTCAATTGCATTATCTATTTTAGGTGTTTTTATCCTCCTTTTCATGAAAAAATACATTCAAATCCTTATATAAGCAAGTTTATATCGCCTCATTTAGCAACTTAGAACAACTTGGCACTCTCATGAGATCTCATTGAAAATACTAGCACAAAAAACACCTAAGTCTCCCTAAATCTTCCCAAAGTTGGTGTAAATCCACTAAGGAATCCATTTTTATAGTTTTGAAGCACTCAAAAAGGTAAAGGATTCCATCTCCCCTAATTTCCAAGCACTTAAAGGTCTGAAATCAATGTCTTAGCAAGAGCACAATCATCTCAAGCATGATCAAAGTGATTCAAATTTCCAATTAGTTATATTAATATAGATATTGCATGATAGGTTGAGAGCTACGTGTGGCTTGAGGCCTCTTCAAATTAGTGTCAATTTAGGCATTTCATAGATTACACTTCAACCCAAACACTAACCTTGTTATAGGGTCTCCTACACATGCTCAAGGTTCAAGTTTGATTCAAATGGTTTCAAATGGTTTTGGGATTGTGTGAACTTAGGATTTGATAATGATACATATATTCAAATCACCAAAGGGCATAAAAAGTTATAAAAACCCATTATAATAAGGTCCAAGCCCATATAGAAGGTCCAAAACCATACAACAAATCTTGGCTAAGTTGTATGGTTTCATACCAGGGTAATTTCCTATCACAGTCTTAGGAACGAAGCATCTTAACATTTAGTACTTCTTGTTTGTCTAGTTAGTGCACCTAAATTTCTTCTATATCACTATATATAGATAAGTTCATCTTCCCTCTTATGTAGTTGAGATTGTATCATATTGTAATCATTAGTTGTAAGTATTAATAAATTATTTTGATATTGCACGGTTAATGTTGGAAGTTAATTAATCAGAATAACCCCTATAATGAACCTTATATTCTTTTTTATTATTATACATTCCATAACATTAATATATTTAATAATAAAAAGGGTGTAAATAGTAGGTTGAGTTATAGCATTAATATTAAATTTAGCATCAATATTGTTTTCATTAGTTTTGCCTTTGTAATTATCTTTTCCTAGAATTGTTCATATTAAGGAGCTTTGCTTATGATTCTTGTAAAGTGTGAAATAACTAATAAAAAGATCAAAAATTGTCAAACATGACTAATTATGGTAAAGGAGTGAGGAGACTTTGAGTAAATAAATCTCAAATCTCATTGTCTGCAATTATATTGTTCATTTTAGTATGTATAGTCTTATAGCACAAAACATAGTCATTAATTAGTTGATTTGAGCCTTGTTTCCTCTTAGCCATTTGAGCATATAATTTTTTGTCACCAATTTTTATAGAAAATGTACAAGGAATAGATTAGCCAAATGAGTAAAATATCATGTAGAATGTGTAATTAAGTCATATAATCATTATCAAGCATAGTCTTTGAGACTTTTAGGGAAAATCTCAATAAGTAATCGATCATTATAATCATAGTCAAAGCAAGTGACATGAAAGGAGAGAAGATGTTGTTCATTCAATAAAGTTTTCCCTCATAGATAGAAACCTTAGATGGCACAAACCCAGGGGGTAAAGGATAAAAATCTATTTGAGGTGTAAGTGGATTATGAAATAATTGAGTATAATCTATAACATTAGAAGTATTAAAGGCACCTTGTTGTAACTATAGCATATGGGCTTACAAACTATAAACGATATACTCAAGGGTATGTGTAGTAGAAGAGGAGTGGAAAGCCTCATGGGTGTGGACACAAGATGTAGTATTTATTAATGTACATAGGGATAAACATGGTAAAATTTTGAAGGGGAATATGGAATGCCCCCATAAATATAAACACAATAAATGTGGAAAAATTAGATGTATGATTAATCACTCTGAAATGATTTTCTTCATCATATTGTTGAGATTATGCATCATGAGAATCCTTAACAAAAATAAGGAGAAAAAATATTTAATTAAAAATTGTGTGGATGGTCACAGAGGTCCTAACAGAAGTGAGATAAGATTTGAACTTGATCTTGTTCTACATAATTCATATCCTCATCATTATTGATTGTATTAGATCCAAGAGGTAGGTCAAATTTGATTCGATTTGTGAGAGGGTCTAAGTTAGAATTAAGATTGTGTAAATCATTATAGATATTCTCATAAATAATATAGGTATTTTTTGAATAGGGAGAGGATAAGAATCCTTAGGATGATTGTGCATTCTAGGTGTATTAGGTAGTTGGATATGCTCAACAAGTGTATGATTGATACAATTATTGCAATGAAAGGGCATATAGGGAAAACATGCACCACGATATAAATGGAAACCATAAGACAGACAGGGTTTGATAAATGTTGAGTATTCAATCAATAAGAAAGTTAACTAAATTATTTAACCCTTAATAAATAAGAGGGTTTTATATTCTTATTTATGTATTATAGTATTAAGGGTTGATAAATGTAGACACTCAAATTTGGCAATTTACCTTTTGAAATTGTTGGTTGTGACATTTCTCCTTTGTTAAGATTAATAGCCACATTCCATCCCCAATCAATATACCTTACCTTGTCTCTCTTAACTTTCTTATTTCTACACATCGATCTATTGCCACATTTTGAGTATAAATGCATAAAATCAATATTTCACCTATGTTTGTCATTATAAATCTTTTAGATTACATGCACTATCACCCTGTCCAAAACCTTGCGGTATGGTCAGGATATAATAAATGGTACAGTTTAAGATTGACACATCTTCCAAAATTTGCTTTCAATTATATTATCTTTTTTGGATTATTTTATCTTTCTGGTTTAGCCATGTCAACAAATCACCTTCATAACTCTATATACACAAGTTAATCACATTGAAAGCCTGGAGTAGTAAATTGAAGGCCTGGAGCTGTTGCAGAGACCTCCTAGAGATAATAAAAATAAATTACAAGCCCTTATTGGGAGAGATAGCTCATTGATGGAGAATAAAATTGATGTAACAGGTTGTATTTTGGCATCATTTAATCAATTGGTTTGTGTTTTGGTGGACCTAGAGATGCACTCCAAGTTGGACAGACTTTGTTATTAATCTACTACGCATTGTTCTCTACTATTATCATTTACTTGTATTTTTTAATTATTATTAGTCTATTTTTTAATATTTAATCCAATTTTTATGTATTTATGAGAAATTATGAGAATTTGAGAAAAACAAGCTTAGTATCCCAAACTAGTGAATTAGTGAGCATTTGCATAAACTAAGCACTTTGGATCAAGTTTGGAATCAAATTTCAGTTTTAAATATTGATTTTTAATAATAATGTCAATTTTGTGGAAACTTTGAGAAAATTTATTAAGTATTTAAAACTGGAGGAAATGATGAAATTGGTTTAAATGTCTATTTTAAGATCATTTGATCAAACATAAAACCAAAAAACATGACCAACTCGATAAACCAAAATATTATAAATCCTGAAAATGTGTAGATTATACAATTTTCAAGAAAGCATACAAAGGGCAACATGAAGTGTGGGAAAAGGATCCTTGGGTTTGAGGTCTCCTAAAAATGCATCATTATAGGGCCCATGACAAAAAAGAGAGACCAATCAAATACAAACCAAAATCTCCAAATAATCCCATATCCTTAACACCTATGCAAACTAGTGTATAGCCCAAGACTATCTTCCATAATAGAGATAGGTCTCTAGGAGTAGACATTTATATTCCTCAAACATATACCACGTTATTAAATTGTCAACATCAACACTTTCCCCATACAAGAAATAGCAAACCAAACCCTTTCTATTCTTGTTTTTTGTAGCCACATATGTACTTGTAACTCCAAGTATTTTAGTAGAGTATTCAAATATAATTTATGTTGATAAAAATAAATTTATTAGCTCCCACCGCAAAAAACAATAAAACAAGTCACCCAAAATTTGTCAAAAACATAGAAAATGAATTTGAAAACATGGCAGATGGACTGAAACGAACATTTTCCTCCCCATTGGATGATTCTTACCCTTATGATTTTTCTATATTCCCATAAAAAATAAACTATAAGTTCATTTCCATATATCACACATTCTAAATCTATCAAGGATTGTTAAGGGGTTCAAATACTAACCAATCATAGATGATCATTTCCCATTATTAATGGAAACACACACCTTTATATTATCATGAGAAATTTGCATAAAACCCAAAGGAATTTGAAAACCTATATTCTTAGTTTGAATTAAAGACCTCACTTAGGCCATAAAAAATTTCCTATTGCATGATGACCCAACCTGCTCCAATTTTCCATAATTTCTCAACAACCCCATACACCTAGGTTTAAAATGTGCATTATGTCGTGGAGGAATATTTTACTTTGTTGAATGCTTGATCTACCAAAATTTATTAATTTTGTATCCTTTCATCTTCTTTTGAGGACAAAATTTAGCTAAGGAAGGTATATTTAGACCCATATAACATTGCCTAGTTATGGGAAACTCATAAATAATACCATGAAGCCACTTCTCACCATACAAACTTAACATTACCAAAATAAGTAGAAGCAAGTCTAAATCAATCTAGATATTCAAATGATAAATTTATCAAAATTTTAATTCCAAAACCTTGTATCTACCTTGGAAAAATTACCCATTAATTGCTAATCTGCCTTACAAATCTTATGTTCCAAAATTCCCATGGAAGGCCATATATCCTGATCCGAATTGTTTGTTTTTGCCCACAGGAATGGCTTCTCAAGTTTCCATCCCACATTTCAACTTCAATGTTATATTTATGAAGGTACTAGAGGTATCACTTTGAGGGATAGTCCATTTCCTTTAATGAATTAAATGTGATAGTAGTGTTTAAAATAGGGAATAAATATAAACTTTATAAATCAACCCCCTTCCAACATCTTCTTAACCAATTTTTTAATCTTGTCACCCTTCAGAGCCACCCACAAACCTGACCTAGGATTATGAATTTTAGATCCCAATTTAGAATGCATTTTGAGCCCTCATCATTCTCTATTCCTAAGGAATAAATTGGTTCCTCTCTAGTTAGTTTATCTTGTCGGTAATCTTGATCAACCAAGATATCCTCCACTAATGGCATTTCCCAATCATTAGATTTATATTTTTCCAACAATATTTCTCGAACCTCTCCCATATTTTTATTTGTTAGGGTTTCCTCATAATTATTTTTCACTATGTCCCCCAGAGTAAAGGATCCTAAAATGTTACCAGAGTGAAGTTCTTTATCTACCAAAAACCTTGTATTATCCTTAGGCCTTATAATCTTGCAAGTATTCTCTATATCTAAGGGTTTTGTATGATCAAAATTGTCATTTAACTACACAATCTATTCCTTATCCTTATTTGTTAGAAAAATTTCATCAACTTTCAAAGACAATTCATCAAATTCCCTCCCAAGATTCAATAAGGAGGAAAACCATGACCAGACATCATCTTCTGTGTTTAAATTATTTTTTTGTGAATATTTCCAAACTCAAAAAAAATGAATTTATATCTATATACTCAATCTTTCTTCCCTTCAGATCTTGTTTATCCTTCTTATCCATTTGGTCAGGATGTGTAAGCATCTGCAAGTCCATCTTGTCTTGTTGAGTCAACATGTCATCATCTACCAAGAACTCTTTTTCCTCCATGAATGAACTAATTCTTACACTCCTCTTTGTCCCTTCATTGCCATCCTACTCTTGAGATGGCCAAGGTCATAAAACCCTTTCAAAATGTATCCTTTGTAACTCTTCCATATCAACCATCCAAGTTTGTAGTTGTTCCCTTTTTTTATTCTGAAATGATAGAGATAGTATTTTATGAATGATGGTGATAATGGAACATGGGGGTGAGATTATGTCATTTATGTCCACAAAATGCTTTGCATTCAAAGAACCCCACTATGTTTTTCTTATTCCACATGGATAAGTGCAACCCCTACCTCAAGGTGTCCCCATGACCACTATAGCCACCATGTAATTTTCAAATGTCCTACTCATCACACATATTAGAAACAATTTTTAAGGTCAAAATTCAATAAATATGGAACAATTAGATGACTACAAACTTAGTAAGGTGATTTGATAGTGTTGTAAGATTATAAAGGCTAGAAATGATTTCTAATTGCTTCATCTCTAGATCTAAGAGTGCAAAATTGAGTAGGTATGGAATTGTTAGGTGTGTACCAACTATTTTATGGTTACGTACATTTTTTTATTAATTTTATAACTTCATGTGCTTATGTGCCCCACATAAATATGCTTCAATATGAAACCCTAGGTATCTCACATGTGTGAAACCCCTTGTATGATCTTAAATAGCTGCAAACCATAACCATAGGTAAGATACCATTTAAATAGGTTATTGGTTGGGTTAAAGTGTAATATGTATACCTCCTACATTGTAAATACTCTTACGAGGCCTTGAATTATATATAATTCTCCACCTAGCATGTGATATCTATATAGATGTAACTAGCTTTATAAATTTGATCACTTTATAATGCAACAATGGCTTAGCATGCTTATCTTGACTTGGCTTGGATGGTCTCTAGCTTGGGAAGCATAACTCTATGAATTATTTGAGCGTGCTTCAAACCTATGTAGGGGCTACTCCTAGAGTGTGTTGATAATTTTTAGGAATTTAGGAGAGTTTAGAGTGTGTTGGGAATGATATTTGTAATGGGAACTCATGAAAGTGTCGAGTGAGTAAATAAGTGCATTTGACTTACTTATATAGGGGTTTGTAGGTATAATTTTTCATTAAGGTCAACCTACGAGGAAAGTACAAACCCATAGAAATATATGAAATCGATAAATTGAGCTTTGGGTGGCTAGGGATGAAACCTTTAACGTTGGACCAAACTGTTGGATAGTTTGATCCTAGATGAATGGTCTTGTACAGAAAGGTATTATAGCCCTAACATTATACATATGATTGTTAAGGTTATGTAGTGGAGTGGATAACCTTAAATTTTCACTTATTAGTTCTTAACAAGTAATTAGGTGAACCTAATTAGGATTAAAGGGAAAATCTCTTCATATTAAGTATATAGATATGGATGGGTGAGATTCTGCTAAAACCATCACATATCATATGATTTCAATTTTTTAGGAGTGATTAATCTCAACATTTTAAAGCTTTAGAATGTTCCTAAATAACATGCATAAAAAGGATGAATTACTATTACAGGAGGTTATTCTGATTTAATTAACTTCTAATATTAATTTCCCAAATCAAAATTATGCTTTAAAAAGTGACTATTGATCTAACAACTATAAAAACACAAAGGATATATTTCACTTAGCTGATTTTGCGTGGATATGGAATAGCCTAAGTAATCTGAATGCAGGAATAGGATGGTCTAGAAATAAAAATGTTTCATATAAACTAGCACATGAGAGTGGATTTGGTCGAAACCATGGAAATTCAAGACAATCTGTATGGTTCTGATCCTATTATACGGTCTTAGCCATGTTTGGATTCTATTCCTTCAACTCTTTGAGTGCTTAGTCTTCCTAGAAATAATTTTCATTGTATGTTAATCTTCTTTTCTCACCTTCGAAATAGATCTGTAAACTCTACTTGAACCCTCAAACCCTCATAGTGCAAGATGGAGTTCCTGCAAAACAAATTTAGGTGGATTATAGGAAACCTTGTGCATTGCCAATGTCACCACTACTCCGAAGAGGGAGATAACCACACATAAATTTCCTAACATGTTATATCTACCATTGTGTTATTATAGCTTGACAACTGTGCTTTGACAATGCCTTACTTGAGTTTCACGCTTGCGTAAATACTTGGGAAGGGTCACTTTTCCTTCTTGTGGAGAGAAGATGGAGACTCCTAGATTTTGGAGGAGACTTCATACATATAGAGGGTGTTTCCTTAATGGATTTTCATAAATTTTGTTGTTGTTTAGGGAGCGGTAAATGCCTTTTTTTGCTTGCTTTAACATGAGGAGAACACAATGTGTCATGACCTTAAATGAGGTTTGATTAACTTGCTTATATAGGATTTCAATGGTTGTTATGTTATGAAAGGAAAACCAAGAGGGAATAGTAGTTTGTATGAAGATGATGGAATTAAAATTTTGGACCTAAAACATGTTGGTCCAAAACCATAGAGTAGGGTCGGGTTTGACATGTGTCAATTCCGACCAAAATCTATGTTTTTCACTAGAAGGGGGAAATGATAATTTAGCTTTTTAGGTCCAAGGATGGATGTCTTTAGATGCATTTTATGTTATAAAACCTTATGAACTAATGAAAAAAATGTGTGCAAAGATAAGAAAGTCGTCGAAGAGCTATCAGGTTGTCCTAAGCAAGAATGAGGAGGGTGTATTTGTGCATACAAATGTGAAATGTCAAGATTAGCATTGTCAAAGGATATACTGCCAAATTTGAGTGTATACATCATATTATCAAGTTTATTTAATCATTTATCCTAATTTCTAGAGGATTTTTATCTTAAGATGGACTATATTCAAGTGATTTTATAAAGAAATGGCATAACTAGTGGTATCGAAGCATCAATTTTTGGCAACAATTGTTTTCCCACCGTATCTCATATAAATATGTGATTTTTAAAGATATTTTTTGAGGATATTACTACACATGATAGAAAATATTCACTCCAATGTTTACCCTCTTTTTTATCATATTTTCTCATGTTATTTTGATTTCATAGTTTGTGACAAATCTATTATATAGGCCAAATTTTACAGAAATTTTCTTACATATTTACATTTTTGGAAACCTCATAAAGTTTGAAGGGTTCATTACTTGTATTTTCATATTTTAGGCACTCTATATTTACAATATATTTGGTTGAAGTTGGTAAATATTAGAACATATGATTCACATACAACATGTATTTGGACATTTTATGGTTACTACTCGCTTTGGATACTTCCCCTTGGATTGAGAATAAATCAAGAACTAAAAACAAAGTCAAATCACTAGTCATTCCTTTCTAAATAGATACCTTTTCATCAACCATTTATCCTAATAACGTTCTTTATCATCCACCACCTAAAATTGAGGGTAACATTCCTTTTGGTTATGAAGTGTTCGTAACTTTTTTTTAGGATAAATTATTTTCCCCTTTTGCAACATTTTTTAATGAGGGTTTATATAGTTTTTAAAATGATATAGTTTATTAGTTGAGAACCTTAATTAATTCACCTCATACAACCACTCACACACAATGAAACCATCTAGGAAGGAAAAATAAACCAAATATAGGACACCATTCGAACGTGTAAAAAATGAACTTACAAAAGATAGAAATTTGAAATGTTGATGGTACATATGTAATCTCATGGATAAATATCATGGAACAATACTTTAAGTTGCACAATATATGATCTAATGTAATGGTTAACATAACTTCTCTACATTTAGAATTTGAACTATATCAGTTGTACTAGTGGATGATGACTGAAAAAAGGGATGGTTTTTAGTTGGGATGAATTTATTAATGACATAGAAGCCCACCACTAGCAACAATGAGGGAAAGGATAAGAAAGTCGTTCTCGAAGTAGAGCTATCAGGTTGCCTAAGCAAAGAATGAGGAGGGTGTATTGTGCATACAATGGAAATGTCAAGATTAGCATGTCAAAGGATTATACTGCAAATTGGGTGTATTACATCATAATTATCAAGTTTATTTAATCATATCCTAATTCTAGAGGATTTATCTTAGATGGATATATTCAAGTGTATTATAAAGAAATGGCATAACTAGTGGTATCGAAGCATTCACTTTTTTTGCAACCCCCCCCCCCCCCCCCCCCAATTGTTTTCCACGATATCTCATATAAATATGTGATTTTTAAGATATTTTTGAGGCTGATATTACTACACCATGATAGAAAATTTAACGGCCAATGTTACCCGTTTGCTTTTTACATTATTTTCTCATGTTATTTGATTCATAGTTTGTGACAAATCTATTATATAGGCCAAATTTTACAGAAATTTTCTTACTATTTACAGTTTTGAGAACCTCATATAAAGTTTGAAGGGTTCATACTTGTATTTTCATATTTTAGGCAACTCTATTATTTACAATTATATTTGGTTGATGAAGTTGAAAGATAGAACCTATGATTCACATACAACATGTATTTGGAAATTTTATGGTTGACTACTCGCTTTGGATACTTCACCTTGGATTGAGAATAAATCAAGACTAACAAAACAAAGTCACAAATCACTAGTCATTTCCTTTCTAAATAGATACCTTTTCATCAACCATTTATCCTAATAACGTTCTTTATCATCCACCACCTAAAATTGAGGGTAACATTCCTTTTGGTTATGAAGTGTTCGTAACTTTTTTTTAGGATAAATTATTTTCCCCATTTGCAACATTTTTGAATGAGGGTTTATATAGTTTTTAAAATGATATAGTTTATTAGTTTAGAAACTTAATTAATTCACCTCATACAACCACTCACACACAATGAAACCATCTAGGAAGGAAAAATAAACCAAATATAGGACACCATTCGAAGTGTAAAAAATGAACTTACAAAAGATAGAAATTTGAAATGTTGATGGTACAGATGTAATCTCGTGGATAAATCTCATGGAACAATACTTTAAGTTGCACAATATATGATCTAATGTAATGGTTAACATAACTTCTCTACATTTAGAATTTGAACTATATCAGTTATACTAGTGGATAATGACTGAAAAAAGGGATGGTTTTTAGTTGGGATGAATTTACTAATGACATAGAAGCCCACACTAAGCAACAATTGAAGGGAAATTACTTCACTGAATTAACGAATCTTTAAAAACTAGGATTTTTAGGTGAAGATAATGTTGAGTATATGATATTAGTGGTCCAGACTCCAGAAGTGACACCTTACTAGATACTACTACACATTTAATTGATGAATAATTACAAATAAAAAGCTGTTTAAAAGTAGTATGATGTTCATTTGTGTGAATCATGTATAGTTAGGAAAGTTATGCAATAAACACTACATATTGAGCAATGAAATTGTGCTAACAAGAGATTCTCACAAGATCAAAATAGAGAATTAAGAGATCAAAATGTGAATAATGCTACTGATAGAAATGTGGTTAACCCTTTTAAACCAAGGAAAATTACCAAGATATATCCTCAATAGGAGGTAGAGAAAAGAGAAAAATGCTTATGTTGGCAGTATTATAGTAAATGGTCTAAAGGTCATAAGTGTTCTAGTGGAGAGAAAAACCCTAATGGTTTGTGAGAATGAGGTTTTGAATAATGAAAAACTGATTAATAAAGAAGAAATAATAGAAAACAAACATAAAAATTTTGAGGAGAATGTAAATCCTATAATTTCACTACATGTATTAAATGGGATAAACACACCACAAACACTCAAAGTGGTTAGTTATATTAAGAAGAAAAGGGTGATAGTTTTTATCGATACAGGGAGTACCCATTACTTCATTAACATAAATTTAGTTAATGATCTCAATTATTTTGTGTACCATATCACCAATTTTCAAGTCATGATTGTTGATATAAAACTACTCTCTTGTGGTTGTAAATTTCATCATATAAAACTCTCAATAGGGGGTCATCTTCCCTTTTCATAATTTTTTTCCATCGTAATTGAGGGAGTAGATGCAGTATTGGGAGTGTAATGGCTTAATTGGTTGGGAACAATGCCTTTCAATTTTTTAGACTTGTTTATGGTTTTTAATATGAATTTAAAAAGTAAAAACTTAATGGGATTAAGTCACCACCAATCCAAATTATTAGCTCTCATAAGATGGAGAAATTACCTTATAAGGAATACTACAACATATTAATTTAATCTAAATTGAATTAAACCTTAATTTTAGAGTAAAGCATTGTAATGAATGATATACAAGTAAAAAATTATAGTAGTGCACAAGCAATAAGAATTAAAAGATATGAAACCCTAATAAAATGATAGGAGAAGATGACTTAGCCAAATTCATGCAATCTGGGAGTGATCCAAATTGAGTGACTACTTGGAGTAGACTATAAATAGTGTCTAACAAGCTTGACAAGGGTTAGAACCCTTGAAATGATATGGATGGAAGTGTCCACAGAAGTACAAGACTGTCTGGGTGTTAGTGACTATATTGGGCACTTGTGTCCACTCAGATGCTCAGGTTCTTGTCTTTTCTGGGTTAGAGGAGATTTGTTGTTGATCTCTATTTTTCACTTTGATTTCACTCTAATGTCATCAGTTGTACCTACAACCTACAAAGTATGTATCTACTTGCACATGCCTGTAAACCACTCCAACCCTAATAAAGAAGATGTAAAATGGGGAGTCAGATTGACCCCAACGGTGACTCGAAGAGTGAACTTATGATTGAACATTTCCCTACATCTCAGAATACATGTAGTTCTTTATGCTTGTGTGTGTAATTATTCCCTATGTTTCCATTATGCAAGTTACACAATGATAGTGGGCTAGATCTAGAATGTACCGAGTATGTAGAATGTGTGTGATGGAATAGAATGAACTCCCCCCTTATGTTGTGTATAAAAAATAATGTAGCCCTTTTCCCTCGTATGATAGTGCTAGATGTGTCCTCATAATGCTCTTGTGCCTTTAATTCAAGCTTAAGTGATGATAGATAATTCTTATGATTTTGACCCCTTATTTGAGAGCAATAACTAAGTATATATGTGATTATGTTGTTTGAATTTTGTAATTGACAACTAAAAGGTCGGGTAAAAGTTTTAAAAGGTGATCAAGAAGTAAAAGTGGCCCAAAAGAGTAAGAACAAGATAAAGAATGTCAGGAGTGCACATGATGGAAAAAAGTGCCTCATCACTTCTGTCCTAATTTTGCGCTAGTGTCTAAGGTCATAAATGATAATGTTGTCACATGGATTGTACACCCATTGAATCTCTGAGTGATCCCATGCAACATTGGAACATCCCCAAGGTGTGGGACCTCGTCGCATTGGGATGAACCTTTGGATAAGGACGACTTCCTTTGAAACTTGGAGCACTTTATTTAAGATCAATATGCAAGGCTAAAGCACTTGAAAACAACTCTAATATACTCAGTTCATGGGGTTTAAGGTTAGATATAAATGAAAGAAAAATAAGGTGATGCACTAAGAAAAGGTATTATTAGACAATTTTCTAATCTTCAAACTGAGAAGGGTTGATTTGCAAAGGGTAAAAATAAGCACCACAATCCAACTTCACCTACTACAGCTTAGAAAGGGTAAACAAGATACCACATACTATGGAGCACGCGTTACCTTATTAAACACCAAGTGTATTTAATAGATAGACCTACTTAAATGCACAATCAACACCTCATAACAATATATTATATGTACATGTCTTGCAATCTTTTTCCATCTATGATTGTGAATAATAATGCAACTTTATAGCAAAAAGGAGATAAATTTTCCATAACTGATATTCAAGGTAACTATATCATTTTTCACATAGATTGAAATAAAATAACTAAGATAAAGGTATATTAACTAATAACATCAAGGAATTAAACAATCACAAGCTATGAATTGATCAATAATTAACACAATAAACCAAATATTTCATGGAAAAATATTGTTTTGAATATAAATAAAAGGCTGAAAATATTTAAAGCACTCTTCCAAGCTTGAAGAGTAACTTCCCAAATGATCTAAAATTCATTTACAAACTCAATGCATCTAACTATTTATAAGTTCAAGAGGTTGAACCATTACAACTGAAAAGAGTGTAATTAAGTTCAAGGGAACATGCTCCCATAAAAAATAGCAAAGTTGTTGCACATGTTTGACCAAGTCAACCCTACAACTTTGATTGACTCAGAGCTTTAGAGTTGTCCCAACAATGTCTACCAGGCTTAGCTTGGACTAGTAGCATTTGTCTCTTGTTCAGGGTTCTCTTGATCGTTTTCCCACATAGTCATACAATGCTTGTAATCAATGAAACGTTTGATGATTACTTGTACATCTTCTTCCTCTGGTCCGCATGCATAATGATTTACCATATTTTTTGTATGAACCTCTCACACAACCTTGGCTGGATTCCTTTTCAACTTGTTCACCACTTTCTCTAGTTGGATTATGAAATTTTGGCATGAGACTAATTTGTAAATTAAATTAATATTGAAAGTCTTAGTTACTTCATCATCTTGCCTAACTAAACCTTTGAAATTTTCTTTAATCTGGTCAACTAGAAGAGCATCAATATTCTCATTGAATAATTTGCAGTTGATGTTATCAAATTCTTCTAAAATGTCATTTAGGCCATCCATTATTTCAACATTTTTGTCATCTAATTTCTTGATCAAATCCTACAGTCCTTCTGGAATATTTGCGAATCGAACTATTTAACTTTGTCCAAGGTCAACTTTTCATATTCTCGTTGTCTAATGATAACCTCATCCCGATAGTGAATGCAAATATCTTCCAACTGAGGAATGTGAGAACTGGCCAATCTTGTCTCACTGAACTTTCCCCAGTAATCAAAGTTAGTTCTGAGATGGAAAGTTCACAAGGTAACTTCAAACATTTCTCCATCCACATTCTTTGCCTTGTAAATACTTGCACAAGTATATCTTCCAATTGAAATAAGAAATTGGACCCCCACCTTATGTCATTTATTTTGAATCTTATGATAATCCAATAATTGACAAACCAACTCTAAAAAGACCCATTTATCAGTAGGACATCTTGGTAATTTATTAGGGGCACCTAGGAAACCTGGAACCCTAATGTATGTGAATTTAATGAATTGAAGATAGATGGCTCCCCATTCCCTTACATGTTTTAAATCTTCATCATAAATTCTTTGATTGTACAAATTCTTATCAAAACGATAAAGGAGGAAAGAAAAAAAGGCATCATTAACTCTATGGAAATGTTTATTTCCTTCTTCCATTGTAATTTGAGGATAAAACTCATAAATTTGTGAAACGCTTCTAACACCTTTTATATTCAACCCATTGAATTATCCCATGGTGCTACCACATAGATGAGGAAGGAAGTCATGAAGAATTTTTTCAAATTCAAGACATTACCCAATTGAAAACAAATTGAATTTCTGATATGTTCTCCCCATTGTATGAACTCCTTATTCTTCTTGATAGTAGCAATAGAAAGGAACATCCATTCTCAAAATTCTTTCACCAAAGCGAGACCCGAAAATATACTCAAAAGCACAACAAGGTCATTAACTTCTTAGATAAAGTATGAGCGGAAAAATGTTTTGGGAAGCTTCGTAACATTCTTGGCCAAATAACTCTTCATCATGATATTTGTGCATATTTCAATTTCCTTATCACAATGTTCAATTTCAGCCTTTGGTGAAATTGTTGCATATTCTTCAACATCTAGAAGTTTGAACAAATATTCAAAAAAATCAGTGTCTATCCTAATCATGATCTTGTCATCATAATATTTTACTGATTTAAAAGCCTTATCGAAGTGAGTTGTTAGAGCCAAGAAAAACTCAGGGCAATGCATTGATTAAGGAAATTCGGTAGCAAAAGAAAGCCCACTATCAAATATGGCTTGCATCCAAGATTTCCTATTAGGGGCTTTTAACATTTCCCATAATTCTGGCATATCCACCTGTCCAAGATTAGTGTTTCCGATGTTTCCCAAATCCGAAGATAGGAATGAGTGAGGAGTAACCACTAAGAATGTATACTTCATTTTTCCCTTTCCTTTTGATGAAGAAGTTGACATGAATTCAGGGTTCAAAATCCGATTGATCTTTGAAAATTTTGTGGAATACCCTTAAAGACTCCAAAATACTGAAGTCCAAAAGTATAAAAATAGTAACTTCAAAAATACTTCAACTCCGAAATACAAATCTCTGAAATTATGAACTCCTTGTAGTTCTGAAAAGCACACTTCCAAAACACAGACCTCCAAAAATCACACCTCTGAAACACATACCACCGAAAACCTGAAAAGGACACTTCCAAAACTCTGAAAGGCACAGTTTTGAAACACAGACCTTTAAAAGTCCAAAAGCTAATAGTTCCAAAAACTTGCAGATCTGAAAGGAAACTTTTGCAAAATATTTGGATTTGAAGTGACTTGATGCTTGCATAAATTAAATCTCGTAGTATTGAAAAAATAAAAAATGACATGGTTGAAGAGATTAAGAATAAATAGTGGATGGTAGGAGCTTCCATGTCAAGAAAGAAGAAAAGAAAAAATATAAAACAAATAAAAACAAATAAAAAAATTGCATCAATCATAAACCAAAAAGAATAAACCAACCCAAAAATTACCTTGACAGTGATGCCTAAAAATTACGATATAGTGCCATAAAATCAAGGTATCAGAGAGAAAGCCAGGTAAAAATGACAGGTGAAAATTTAATTTTATATAGGTAACCCTGAAATTAATGCCCGGAAGTTGACACGTGTAGGGTAGTTGGAATTTAAAAGTTCCGCAGAAGGTCCGAAATTGTCACCTCTGAAAGTCCAAAATGCAAGCGCATACGTTCCAATGTGGAACCCAAAGTCTGAAACCCAAAAGACCAAAGTTCCAAAATTTTGGAACTTGGGTTTTTCAGACTTTAGAACTTGGGAACAAAAAATACCCTGAGGTGTGAAGTAACACTAAAAAACCTAAAATCCCAAAGTTCCAAAATTTTGGAACTTCGGTCTTTCAGATTTCAGAAACTGAAAGCGAAAATAAACAAAAATGCCAAGGAAAACTATAAAACCTGAAAGCACGGTCTTTCAAAGCTTAGAAACTTCAAAAAAATTTCATTTTACTATCGACAGGAAACCCTGAAATGAGAAAACCTCCAAAATCTGAAGTCTGAATTTTTGAATTTAGAGTTCAGAAAACTTCGAATTTCTTGAAAAAATTTAGGCAAGAAAAATTCGTGTAAAGATAGAAATTTTTTAAAACTATCCTCTCGTTAAAGGTAACTTAAAAGGTTATCATTTTTTAGTGGAATCCAGGGAATTCTTTCTTGCTAAGCATTAGGCCAATAGCTTTATACAATCCATTGGGAAAAAGAGTCTAAAAAGAAAGATATTCAGAACACACAACAAAAAAAAACAAAAAAATGAAAACATAAACAGAAAAGTAAATAAAACAATGTGTGAAGCACTTGGAGAAATGAAAAAAACAAACATTGTACACATGTAAAATCTCAGAAGAAATATTGAGATGAATCCCATTCAAATGAATGGGAAATTCTTCTCCATTAAGTCTAGATAAGCAAAACAAATTTGCTTCCTTACAACTTGTGATGATATATGGTCCACTCTAAAGGGAATCAAATTTAGCATGCATACCCAACTTGGCCCTATCAACATCCCATTTGAGAACCAAATCTCCTTTATGGAACTCCTTGTTGGATGCCTTTTTGTTGAAATATCTTTTGACTTGAGATTGGTGTTGTTCTAGAGTTTTCGTTGCCCTATTCCTTGTTTCTTTGAGCTCCATCAGTTCAGAGTATCTCATTGTCATTGAATAATTTTCCATAAGTTCCAGTTAATGTGCCAATTCCAAAGAAGCCATCTCTAGAGATAGTGGGAGTTTTACTTCCCTTCCATATACCAGCATAAAAGGTAAATTCCCAATAGCCCTTTTGGGTGTGATTCGATCTTCCCGTAGGGTAGTTTTGAGATGAGTGTGCCAAGTTCTTCTATTGGTTTCCATTATATGCTTGATGATCCATATGAGATTCTTGTTATTGGACTCAACTAATTCATTCCCCTGCAGATAGTAATTAGATGAAGTTTTGAGATAAACCCCATTCTTGATGGCCCATTAGGTCAATTTCAAACCAATAAATGCCATGGTGTTGTCTGAAATTATTGTAAATGGAACACCAAACCATGTCATTATACCCTCTAGAAAATCACGAACATATTTTTCATTTCCTTCTTTAAGTTCCACAACCTCCGTCCAACGAGTGATATAGTCCATTGCGGTGAGAACCCATTTATGTCCATCACTAGATGGAGGATTAAGAATCTCAATGAAATCCAATCCCCATTGGAAAAAATGTTGATCAACCTAAATTGGGTGAAGAGGAAGGGTTGCCAATCTTTATTTTCCCATGAAGAAAGCACATTCCTTGTATTTCCTTACCTAGAAATGAGTATCCTTGAATAAATTTGATCAATAGTAATCGACCCTGTTGATCTTCATAGCAGTTGTTCGCGCAGAGTAATGCCCTCCTGATATACCATTGTGAAATTCTTCTATTATCTTATTCACTTGTTCTGGTCCTATGCACTGAAGAACACTATTTAAGTCCCTTTGAAAGAGAACATGATCTACCATAATGTAAGGAATAGACTGAAGACGGAAACTTTGTATTTGAACTTTGTCCATGCTAGAAGGGTACGTTCCTGAAAGGAGAAAAAAATTCAATTTATAAAGCCAATCTACCTAATCATCATCCTGATACTCATTAAGTAGCACCATATTTTCTTCTACCTTTGACTCCAAATCAGTGGCTAACTACTCACACAGGCCTTTACCTCTAACAATCTTAGTGAATTTAATGTGTACATTGTATTTGATTACTTTAGTGATCCATCCGGCGTATTTCTCATTCATATCTTTCTTTGGCAAAAAAATATTTAACTCCAAGGTGAGATACCATAAAATTAATCTTGTTATTAGACAACATGTGTCTAAATTTCTTCAAATCTCAAATAATAGCAAAAACCTGTTTCTCAACAAATGAATATTTGAGCTCGTAAAAGTTTAGGGATTGGCTAAAGAAGGCAATTGGTTGTTCCATTGATTCGTTATTTTGTTGAGTGAGAATCCCAAAAAAAATTCTTTACCACCAAAAGCATATAGAAAGAATTTTTTTTCAAACTTTGGATTCACTCAAGTAGGTGCTTGAGAAATGGCTATCTTAATGGATTCAAAACTCTCCTTTCCTTCCTTTTTCCATGAGAAAGGCATATTTTTCTTCAACATGGTTGTTAATGGTTTAGATAGGGCTGCAAATTTAGGGATTAATCTTCACACAAAATTTATTGTTCCAAGAAAACTCTAAAGTCCTTTTTAAATACTTGGAAGAGATAATGAAAATATTGAGTGTATCTTAATCTGGTCGATAGAGAGACCTTTGGCAGATACCACATGCCCTAGCAACTTCCCTTCTTATACAGTGAAAATACATTTCTTGGGATTTAAAGAAACTCCAAATTCCCTGCATATTCTGAACACTTCCCCCAAATGAGCCATGTGATCCTTGACATGTTTAAAATATATTGTTATATCATCCAAATATACTAAGATAATATCATTAATTGATCCCTTAAATGCCATGTCCATAGCTCGTTTAAAAGTAGCTCTTGCATTGGACAATCCATATGGCATTTTATTGTAGGCGTACGTGCCCCACTTGGTAGTGAAAGTTGTTTTGAATTGATCAGATTCTTTAACCAGAATTTGCTTATAACCCGAATATCCATCAAGCAAGGATAAATGTTGTGCTCCGGCCACCGTTTGGAGAATCTGTTCCATTGATGGAAGAGGATAATGGTGTTTTAAAGAAGCATGATTCAAATCCCTGAAGTCTACACACAATGAAATTTATTCTTTCTTATTCCTCACGGGAACTAGATTTTTTACCCAAGAGGAATGCTTGATTGGGAAAATGATGCAATCCTCAACAAGCTTGGTCAGCTCCTTTCTCATTAGTGGCTCAATTTTGGGATTAATCGGCCTTTGTTTTTGACGGACTGGTTTGGTACTAGGATCAAGTTCGATAGTATGTTGTGCCAAACCTAGATCGAAGCCACATAGATCTTTATAAATCCATGAAAAAACATCATTATATTCTTGACAAAATTTGACGAAAGCATCATTTTCCTCTGGGGTGCACACTTTTATGATCTTTGGAACTTTTTCGTTTACTACCTCAAATTCTTCAAAATCATCCTCTTTGATTACCATAATAGAATTTTTCCTTCCAGCTTGATCATCTGAATTAAAAATTGACTCAAAAGTGACCAGACCCTTTGGTAATTTGTTACTTTTTAATTGAATGATTTGGTCACTGTATGCTTCTTTTAACTTAGCTTGATTTTTCACAGCAAACTCCGCTTCTTCCTATAAGAAAAGAATGATCTGTTCATCATTGTCAAAAACCTACCAACTTCCCACATTATTAGGAACTTTCGAACAAACAACCATCTTAACATATTGTAATCCTTCATTCATTACATTAGCAGGAATGTCATACTGTGAGTCGATAGTTGCAAGTCTATCTGCATCTTGGTTTTGATTCTTAGGAATAGAATTTCCCAAAAGCTTCGAAGTCTTCAATAAAAATCCATACTTTGTTTTTATAATATCTCAATAGATCATTTTTTGATGCACTATGATCTCTTTCCTGATGCATTATCAAACTTTTACTAAATTCATAAATTTTTAATTTGCTACCTCAACTTCTTCAAAATCATCCTCTTTGATTACCATATTATAGTTTTGTCTTCTAGCTTGATCATCTTAATTAAAAAAGGACTCAAGAGTGACCAAACCCTTTAGTAATTTTTAACTTTTTAGTTGAATGATTTGGTCACTGTATGATTATTTTAACTTAGCATGATTTTTTTGTAGTAAACTATGCTTCTTCCTGCAAGAAAACAATGATCTACTCATCACTATCAAAAACCTACCAACTTCCTACATTATCAGGAACTTCTGGATGGAAAACCATCTTAATGGAATATAATCCTTACCTCATCCATTACATTAGTCTGGAATTTCATCCACTATGAGTTGGATAGTTCGCAATCAACTATCAGCGGATTTTGGATCATGAATGGCCTAACAACCCATTTATTAGACTCCAAAAAGCTTATAAATCTTCACATCATTACTGACATATTCTTTTCTACCCTTATAAGATCTCCATAGATTATTGTTTCGATGTCACTATGAGAATCTTACCTGATGCACTACTCAACTCGCTATCTCTAACCACCCATTCAAGGATAGTGAAATACCCCTTTGAAGAGCAAATGTTGAATTCCTTATACCAGGAAGCTTCGATGATTCAACATATCGTTGTTAGTGAAGCTAACAAGTATGGGGCAAAAGGATGAATGGTAATATTGACTTCCTTCTGGATGAAATCATCATGGTCTGTACCAGCTGTTCCTACTCCAACTGAAGAACTCCTTTAGCCATCAAAAAATAGTGTATTGAAAGTCCTAGCACATATGCTGATTTGCTGGGGCTTGACCGAGCTTGTGGTACTGATCACATCCTCTCGTGAAAACACTATGTACCCAATGTCATCTCTTCTAATGATCAGGGAAATATATAATGGTGGTGGTTTGTTTGTCTTAGCAATAATTTTTCCTTCCAACTGAAACAAACTTGTAGCAATTACTGCTGCATGACTCGACGGTATTTCAGTTGTACCAATACTTTTCAGAGCCTCTTGCAACAAGTTTCTTTGAGAAGGAATTGCAAGTGTGTCCCACATGGTAATACTTAGGTTGGTCTTCTTCATTTGTTCTACAATACTTAATGTAATTTCTGCTAATTTGTTGATATTTCTTTGGACATTAGAATCCTCTTTTGGAAAGTGCTTGTTGGGTACTATGATGCTCGAAGAACCTTCTTTCCTCACAACCTGGCTAGGTTGTGCTTCTGGCAGTTTATTTCCCGCACATGTATCAACTACCACTTGTGGTCGAGGCTTTGAAGTAGATGTTTGATTATCTTTGGAAGCTTGGGATTCCATTTCCCTCTTTTTGGAATGTGTATTTGTTTTTAGTGACGAAGAATCAGTATTCAAACCGTATAAATCGTCTACTTGCCAATTTAGCAAAGTGGTTTTTGTATAGATGAAAATTGACATGCAACCTTCAACCACACTCGACCCCTCGAGGTCATGCCAAAGCAGTCAATGTTTGAATGTGTGTGGCTAACTATAGGAGGATCAGTGACTAAGATTCAGTAGTGTGATCTCCTGGTAGCTGAGTTGGCAAAGGGGATATTTGGAGGCTACGAATGGGTAGCGTAAATTCCCTATGGTTTTTTTTCCTAACTTGGATCTAAGCGCTAAACTAGTTTGGAGTGTCTAAATTAACTAAACTGAAAATAACAATATATGCTACTACTGAAAGGAAACTAATCTAAACAAATCACAAAACTGAAATGTTAGAATCACAAATAACAATTTGTTTCTATTATAAATAATTAAAATATCTCTACACTAAAACTAAACAAGAAAAATAACTTGGTGTGGTTATTCACCTGTGTTGAGTGTATTGAAACTAAACTAACTTAAAACTATAACTTTTCCAAATGGTCTATGATATGTAGAGAACCTCCTACATATATTCTCTCCTTCAGATCCACAGTGATGGGAAGAAGAGGATCCGCCATTGGGGGCTGCTATGAAAGATTCAAACCCTCATGGAAATTAACTAATTACTTGCAAATGAAAGGAAATTGATTTCTAATCTATTTGATATGATGTAACTATGATAAATGGTAAGAATGAAGGAATTCAAACAATAAATCCAACCTAAAATTCACAGAACAGAGGTAAATCCAGTTGTGTAGTAATTTGTTCCCTTAGTAGTGCCTTTCTTTCTCTGAGTGTTCATGTGAGTCCAAGGAATTGGGAATGCAAGTACAACAACATGAGGATGACGCTTGAGTAATGTCATCTTGATGGCAGTCTAAATGCAATACAGGTAGAAGAGAGATAACACAAGAGATCAAAGCTTGGCTATACAATTCCTAGCAAGATTGTAGCAGTAATACAATGCAAGATACACAAAATTCTCAGGCCTTTTACTTGAATACAAGTATGGAATATATAGGATTGGAGTATGGGAGGTGCCTTCATGCACAAGTCAAGAAGAGGTAGTTAAAACTAATTAAATATATTTAAAAATAGAATAGGGAAGGAAAACTAAGCCATCAAGACTATTTTTAGGAAATTTGGTTCACAAACGCACCCTAAAAGTTGAGTTAAGTGAAGTGTCGCATGTCAAAAACATGCATGAAGAGTTCTGGAAAAAGCGTTCAGAACCGCCACCCTACACAGGGAGGTGGTCTGAAGATGTCCACCCAAGCTTAGGAGGCAGTCCTAGGACCACTGCCTAAGCCTGGGAGGTGGTCATAGAACCGCCGCCCAAGCCTGGGAGGCGGTCCTAGGACCGCCACCCTGTCTGGGAGGCGGTTCTGTCACTAAAGCCAAAACATGCACATAAATGAGTAGGAAGCTAGAAGAAAGTGTGAAAAAGCTAAGGATTTCTATGCTACAAATATACACTGTGAATGGGTTTTAGATCTCAAACACCTTCTTAAAGGACATGAATAATCATAGGGGAATTTTGTAACCGTTTTCCGATAATGTAGCACATGTAATTTTAGGTGCGTACAGTTTCCTCAAGAGTTTTTACTTGATCTAATGCTTCCTGTGTGGATGAATTTTCTATCACCTCTGGTAGAGAAGATACACTTTGAACCATAAGGGCTTGGCTTAGAACTCCATTTGGGAAAATATTTTGATTGTGAGGTTGAGAAAAAGGATAACACCATTCATAGTCTTGAACTAGATTATTTTGGACTAGTACAATAGTTCTAGAAGAACTAGCAGCAAGGGGATTCCTAAAATTTAGGGGCTTGATGTTTCCATCTTTACTTGTGGCTTGATTTTACACATTATTATTCCCTTGAAAAGGTGGACGATTTGACTGATATTGTTGATTCTGTGATTGGTAAGGATGCACATATTGAGACCGTTTCCTCTTGAGTGCTATGAGTTCATTTCCAAATGTTTACAACAGTGACCTGACATCAACTAGATCATTTGAAGGAAATGGTGCAATCACAGCTAGTACATACACAGTTGATTGGCTATAAGTTAATGGGACAGGGGCAATAGTCAGCTGAAATTTAAGCAAACAAAGGCATAGGAGGTCTGGGTGTAATATTCCCTACTTGGATCAAAGAGTTCTCGACTCTTATTGTAACTTCATAGGCATCAGGAAGTGTGGTCCCTCCCATGGACTGGATCATTACTGTTATATTGTTGTTCAAGGCTCGTAAGTAAGACAAGAATGCATTATTAGGAAGAGGCTTTACGAGTGTTGGAATTCTATTCCAATTCTTTTGGAATCGGAAGTCGAAATCACTCATGCATTCCTTGTTAGAGTGGGTATTTACCTTAGCTCATGTTCACTTAGGTAATTTATTTACCTTTATTGTATTTATCCTGACCCACTTATTTGTGTGGATATTTATTTTATCTTATTTAGATATTAGGAGGTATTATCTAGTTGTTAGGTATAGTTCTTTCCTTGATCTATGGTATTGACTAGATCCTTGATGTCTAGTTATCTCCTAAATCTATGGTCTTGACTAGTTCTTTGATAACTAGTTATTTCCTTGATTTATGGCTTGATCTACAACCTTGATTGGTTCTTAGATTGGTATTCCTTGCCTATTTAAGCAAGTTCCATTCTCAATGTATTGCATTGAGTTCCATAATAATATATGATATTACTGCTCATTTGTTTGCAAAGGTTTTATGTAAAGCTATTCTGGTGAATTGCTTTCATCTTATTGATCATGGTGTTTGATTAGCATATGTGTTCTTGGCTTGGTATGATTTGGTTATCGTTCCTTTCATTCCTAAGGAGCTCTCTTTATGGTGGTGAGTTGTTCCATGAGTGATAGGTGATCACTCTTGTCTTCAAACTATTTGCAAATATTTTTGCCCAACTCGTCCCAAGTGGTTATAGTGCCCAGATACCAACCCACGAAACCATTGTAGCACTTTTCACTTGAAGGAAGTGGCAAGGAGTCTGACCAAAACGTTGTCTTCTGTGATATTATGTACAGTGAAAATGCTAGCCACATCAATAATATGTTCCATTGGAGTAATATGATTTTCTCCCGTGTAGAAGGGAAAGTTTTTGAGTGTTATGAAAGGTATGGGATCGCGTTGAGCCAACTTAAGAGGGTTGCTTGCATTGAAAGGAGGAAAATATTGATTCCTTGAAGGGGCCACCATAGCGACGAAAGGTTGATTGTTCCTTGGTAGAGGAAACCTTTCGTACGGAGGAGTTAAATGACCCCTATGAGTTGATGTTGCAACTGGTGATGTTGAAAAACCTCTCTTTCTTCTACTTGGAGGAGACAAGGATAAATCAATATTTTCATAATTTCCTTCTCACCTCACAAAATCTCTTGTTTGAATTCTTCGCATAGGTTAACAAACTAAAATTCAAAATCCATAGGTATAGAGTCTCCAGGTACTTTGATTCATGTAAGTATGAAGAGAAGTACCAACTATATCCCATCGGGTGTGCCAAAAATTATTGTCACATGGATCGTACACCCGTTGAATCTCTGAGTGATCCCATGCAACATTGGAACATCCCCAAGGTGTGGGACCTTTTCACTTTGGGATGAACCTCTGGAAAAGGCTAACTTCCTTTGAAACTTGGAGCACTTGATTTAATATTAATATGCAAGGCTAAATCACTTGAAAGAAACTCTAATCTACTCAGTTCATGGGGTTTAAGGTTAGAGATAAATGAAAGAAAAATAAGGCGATGCACCAAGAAAAGGTATTATTAGACAATTTTCTGATCTTCAAACTGAGAAGGGTTGATTTAGAAAGGGTAAAAATAAGCACCACAATCCAACTTCACCTACTGCAATGTAGAAAGGTTAAACAAGATACCATAGACTATAGAGCATGCATTCCCTTGTTAAACACCAAGTATATTTAACAGATAGACCTACTTAAATGCATAGTCAATGCCTCATAAAAATATATGATATGCACATGTCTTGCAATCTTTCTCCATCTACGATTGTGAATAATAATGCAACTTTATAACAGAAAGGAGATAAATTTTTCACGGCTGATATTCAAAGTAACTATATCATTTTTCACATAGATTGAAATAAGATAACTGAGATAAAGGTAGATTAACCAATAACATCAAGGAATTAAACATTCAAAATCTATGAATTGATCAATAATTAACACAATAAACTAGATATTTCACGGAAAAATATTGTTCTAAATAAAACCGAAAGGATCAAACTATTTAAAGAACTCTTCCAAGCTTGAAGAGTAACTTCCCAAATGATTTAAAAGTCAATTATAAGTTCAAGAGGTCGAGCCATTACAACTGAACCTTTAACCAACTAATTATTAAGAATAGAGTGTAATTAAGTTCAAGGGAACATGCTCCCATAAAAATAACAAATTTGTTGCACATGTTTGACCAATTCAACCCTAAAACTTTGACTAACTCAGATCTTTAGAGCCATCCCAAAAATGGCCTCTAGGATTAGCTTGGACCTGTAGCATCTGTCTCTTATTCAGATTTCTCTTGATATTTTTCCTACATAGTCACACGATGTTTGTAATCAACGAAACATTTTATGATTCCTTATACATATTCTTCCTCTACTCCACATGCATAATGATTTACCATATATGTTGTGTCAACCTCTCATGCAACCTTGGTTGGAAGCCTTTTCAACTTGTTCACCACTTTCTTCAGTTGGTTTATGAAATTCTAGCATGAGACTAATCTGTAAATTGAATTAATATTGATAGTCTTAGTTTATTCATCATCCTTCTTAACTAAACCTTTGAAATTTGCTTTAATCTGGTCAACCGAAAGAGCATCAATATTCTCATTGAAGAATTTTTATTTGATGTTATCAAATTCTTCTGAAATGTCATTTAGGCCATTCATTATTTCAACACATTTGTCATCCAATTTCTTGATCAAATCCTATATTCCTTCCAAAATATTTACGATACCGAACTGTTTAACTTCGTCTAAGGTCAACCTTTCATATTCTCATTGTCTAATGATAACCTCATCCTGACAATGAATCCAAATATCTTCCAACTAAGGAACATGAGAACTAGCCAATCTTGTCTCACTTAACTTTCCCTAGTAATCAAAGTTAGTTCTGGGATGGAAATTTCACAAGGTAACTTCAGACATTTCTCCGTCCACATTCTTTGCCTTGTAAATACTAGCACAAGTATATCTTCCAATTGAAACAGTAAATTAGACCCCCACCTTATGTCATTTATTTTTAATCTTATGATAATCCAATAACTGACGAACCAATTCTAACAAGACCCATTTATCAATAGAACGTCTTGGTAATTTATTAAGGGCACCTAGGAAACTTGGAACCATGATGTATGTGAATGTTGGAAATTGAAGGTAGATGGCTCCCCATTCCCTTACCTCTATGAAATTTTCATCATAAATTCTTTGATTGTACAAATTCTTATCAAAACGATAAAGGAGGACAGCAAAAAAGGCATCATTAACTCTACGGAAATGTGTATTTCCTTCTTCCATTGTAAGTTGAGGATAAAACTCATAAATTTTTGAAACGCTTCTAACACCTTTTGTATTCAACCCATTGAATTCTCCCATGGTGCTGCCACATAGACAAGGAAGGAAGTCATGAAGAAGTTTTTCAAAGTCGAGACATTGCCCAATTGAAAACAAATTGAATTTCTGATATATTCTCCCCATCGTATGAACTCTTTATTCGTCTTGATAGTAGCAATGTAAAGGAACATACATTCTTGAAATTCTTTCACTGAAGCAAGACTTGAAAATCTACTCAAAAGCACAATAAGTTCATTGAATTCCTAGATAAAGTCTGAGCAGAAAAATGTTTTAGGAAGCTTTGTAACATTCTTGGCCAGATAACTCTTTGTCATGATCTTTGTGCATAGTTCAGTTTCTTTATCACAATGTTCAATTGCAGCCTCTGGAGAAATTATTGCATATTCTTCAACATCTATAATTTTGAACAAATCTTCAAAAAAATCGGTGTCTATCCTAATCATGACCTTGCCATCATCATCTTTTACTGATTTAGAAGCCTTATCGAAGTGAGCTACTGCAACCAAGATAAATAAAGGGAAATGCATGGATGAAGGAAATTCAGCAATGAGAGCAAGCCCACTATAAAATATGGCTTGCATCTAAGATTTCTTATTAGGGGCCTTTAGTATTTCCCATAATTAGGGCATATCCACCTATCCAAGATTAGTGTTTCCAATGTTTCCCAAATTCGAAGATAGGCATGAGTGAGGAGCAACCCTTAAGAATGTATACTTCATTTTTCCCTTTCCTTTTGATGAAAAAGTTGACATGAATTCGGGGTTCAGAATCTGATTGATCTTTGAAATTTTTGTGGAATACCCTTAAAGACTCTGAAATACCGAAGTCTGAAAACAAAAACTCTAAAAATGCTTCAACTCTGAAATACAAATCTTTGAAATTCTGAACTCCTTGCAGTTTCAAAAATCATACCTCTGAAACACAGACCTCCAAAAACCTAAAAAGCACACTTCTAAAAATCCAAAAGGCACAGTTCTGAAATGCGGAGCTCCTAAAGTCTGAAAGATAAAAGTTCTAAAAATTTGCTAACTCTGAAGGCTAATTGCTCTGAATATCTAAAAGGATACTTTTATAAAATCCTTGGATTCGAAGAGACTAGATGCCTACATAAATTGAAGCTCGCAGTATTGAAAAAAGAAACAAATGACATGATTGAATAGATTAATAATAAACAGTGGATGGTAGGATCTTCCATGTCAAGAAAGAAGAAAAGAACAGATAGAAAAGAAACAAAAACAAACAAACAAAACTTGATCAAACATAAACCAAAAAGAATGAACCAACCCAAAAATTACCTTAACAGCGATGCCTAAAAAGTACAATATAGTGTGGTAAAATCAGGGTGTCAAAGCGAAAGCTAGGTGAAATGGCGGGTGAAAATTCAAGTTTATATAAGGAACCCTAAAATTAATGCCCGGAAGCTGACATGTGTCAGGTAGTTGAAAATTAAATATTCTACAGAAGGTCTTAAATTGTCACCTCTGAAAGTTTGAAATGTAAGTGTGACCATTCTAATGCAGAACCCAAAGTCTGAAACCTGAAAGACCAAAGTTACAAAGTTTCAAAACTTCGGTGTTTCAGGAACAAAAATAGCCCTAGGTATGAAGTGAGACTCTGAAACCCGAAAGCCCAAAGTTCCAAAAAGTTTTAACTTTTGTCTTTCAGAGTTCGGAAACTGAAAGTGAAAATAAATGAAAACTCCAAGGAAAACTCTGAAACCCGAAAGCTTGAAGTTTTGAAATTTTGGAACTTCAGTCTTTCAGAGTTCAGAAACTTCAACAAATTTTTGTTTTGCAATCGATAGGAAACCCTAAAATGAGAAAACCTCCAAAATCCAAAGTTTGAATTTCAAACTTTGGAGTGTGGAAAACTTTGAATTTCTCGAAAAACTTTAGGCAAGAAAAATTAGCATAAAGCTAAAAAAAAAAAAAAAACTATCCTCCCGTTAAAGCTAACTCAAAAGGTTAACAGATAAATCAGTCAAATTCTGGTAGAGTTGTAAGATATGCAAAGACAATAAAATTGCAAGAGATAAAACAAAGGTCCTAAAAGAAGTTGTTAACCACTATTTTTCTTCCTTAGGAATCATGTCTACATTAGTATGCTTTAGGACTTAGAAAGGTACCCAAGTGCATAGATTTTGTGTCTACATTTACCCCCACTTTATGTTGTTGAATGAATACTCGATAGCATAAAGCAGATAGAAAATGTGTACCTTTCGATCCAAAGAGAAGTGTATCCGATAGTGTTTTCAGTGGATAGGTGAAGTGTGAAGTGATTGTAATGTGAAGCGTGGAAACTAGGAAGGGGAGTTAGATGCTAGGGGTGAAGCGTATGTGTAGTAATGTGTTATTGGAGCTTGTGTTTGCTGATGTGGGTTGATTCTTGTTGTTTGATCTTAAGCAAAAGAGTAGTCAAAGTCTTGTATGTGAAAAAAAAGGGTGATGTATTTATGAGTATGTAAAATTAGTAGTTAAGGAAAGAGTCCACCTGATGTATGAGAGATTAAAGGATAAAAATTTGTCCTGGTTTGATTTGGAGATGTTTTTGGATTTGAGTAAGGTTTTTAGGTGATCTCACGCCAAGAACGAGTTTTTTGGGCAATCTCACACCAAGGATGAGCTTTTTAGGTGATCTCATGCCAATAATGATTTTTTTAGGAAACCTCACGCCAAGAGAAGAGTGTTGAGGAGAGAGGTTTGTTTTTCTCTCCTTCCATGACGCTTCCCCAAGTGCCACGACCATAGGAATTAGGGGCTGGAAATTTAATTTGGGAGGTGGGAAATTTGATAGATAAGAGAAGTTTCATGGAGCATGCATTGGAAAAGGCAGAGGGATGGACCGAAGTATTTTTCATTGTATGAGTACCAATAGAATCCTTAATATGAAGAAAAACAGAGGAAAATGTAGCTTGGTAATCATGATCTAAGAAGGTGATAACTAGTTGTGGCATGTTAGTAGTAGCAATGAGGAAATCAAGTGGCTTTGATGAAGGAGGGGGCACAACATGATATGTATGATTGGAAAATGAATCAGTACTTGGCTTGTCATGTTTTGGTAATGAGTCACTAAATATTTTAAGCTTTCGATTATCATTGACCGGTTTATAAGTAGATGGTTCTAGGAGCTCAATTGTGTTGTTATTGAATGATATGTCTAAGCTTTAAAAATGATCAAAATAGTGTCCATTTCATTGGTGGTAATCACAATGTGCATTTTCATCATAGTTATGGCCACGTGGGCTAGAAGGATCTAGATTCAATGGTGAAAGGAGAGTAATCAGATTATTTTTAGTGAATTGTGGTAATATGAATTGAGGTGTGAAGGGAAACTTAGTAATGGTGTACTTTATGGGTTGCAATTGAGTCTTGTCAGGTAGAGAAAAAACTTTGACATTAGTTTGAGTACTGATAGCCGTTTTGGATGGTTTGAATGTGGATTTAGCTTAAAACCTATTAGAAGATGAAGTGGAAGAATTATCAAAATACTTTAATTTTCCCATAGATAGTAACTTTTTTTCACGTAATTTGAGTGTGTGACACAATTTATCGAAGGAATGATAATTTTTGAAAATAATATTGTCGTAGAGTGGAGGCAAAAGACTTTGAATGACTAGATCTTGTAATTCTGAATCAGCTAGAACATTGGTCATTTTAGCAAGGTTTTTCTTATAGCGCAAGACATATTCTGCAAGATGTTCATTAGATCCTTATTTGATTTTAGCTAATTATGTAAAGGATATATTAGTGCCGATATTGATAGAAAAATGAGCAAGGAATGCATCAGTTAGAGCTGTAAAAGACGTTACCAAATGGATGAGTAGATCATAAAACCAACACATAGCATAGTCATTTAAGATTCAAGGATATAGTTTAGCCAACAGTATAAGGTCATGAGTATAGTAGAGACATGCAACATGGAAGGATCGAAGGTTCTCCTTAGGGTCATCATGGCCATTGAAGGTGGGAAGTTTATGTGCAATGAAGTTAGGAGGTAGTGGATAAGAGGAAATGGTGGGTGCAAAAGGGCTATGTAGGAGGAGTGAAAAGTCTAGAGATGGAGAGAAGGGTGAATTATAATTGGTGAATTTGGGTTTACAAATCATGGTATAATGAAGCTAGGTCATGGGTTCCCGAAGAAAAGTTAGGGTGTGTATGGGAAGTATTGGGAGGGATAAAATGAGCGATAGTTGTAGCAATAGAAATAGGAATGGTGGAAGGTGGGGTAGATGTCATGGTGGCTGAGGAGGAACCCACGAGATGGAGATTGGTAGCATCTCTAGATATTTTAATAGTGAGTAAAACATTGAGAAGATGTAGAATATACGTGGGGTGGTCACGTAAAGTAGAATGGAAGTTAGTGAGCTTGTCAAGTTGCTCTTGATCAACGTTGGTGTCTCCATCGTATGACTATTCATTATCATAAGATTCAATGTTTTAAGAGGAATATGGGTTGAGTTAATCAAAGGATTATCAGAGGAAGCCATCAGTTTATAAATCCTATGAGTAGATGGACGAATCTCAATGTGCGTATGAGGACTAAAACGACCAGTAGGGTGATGGGAAAAATAATAAGGCCTTGAAACAAGGTAGGGTTTGAGTGAATGGGTTCACCAAATGATTTAATCTAAATTGAATTAAACCTTAATTTCAATGTAATGTGTTATAATGAATGATATACAAGTAAATAAGTACAGTAGTGCACAAACAATAAGCATTCAAAGATATGAAACCATAAGCACATGATATAAGAAAATGACTTAGCTAATTTCATGCAATCTGGGAGTGATCCAGATTGAGTGACTTTTTGGACCAGGCTTGAAATAATGTTGAACAGGCTAGATGAGGGTTTGAAACCCTTGAAATAACAGGGACATAAACTCCTATAGGAGGAGAGGAGCACTTGGGTGATAGTGACTGGACTGGGAAGTTGTGTCCTCTCAGATGCTCAGGTTCTAGTCTTTTTTGGGTTGGAGGAGATTCGTTGTTAATCTCTCTTTGTCACTATGATTTCATTGTAATGTCATTATTCATACATGTAAACTAAAAAGTAGATATCTACCTACATATGCCTAAAAACCACATCAAACCTAATAAATAATATGTAAAATGGAGAGTTGGACTGACCCCTATAATCACCTGAAGAGTGAACTTGCAACCAAGCATTGCATTACATCTCAAACTCTGTGTAATTCTCCATGCTTATGTGTGTAATGATGCCCTAGGTTTTCCTTGTGCAAGTTGCATTATGGTAGTGAGTTATATCTAGAATGTACCAAGTATGTAGAATGTGTGTGATTGAATAGAATGAACTCCCCTCCTATGATGTGTATGTAGAATAATGCAACCCTTTTCCTTTGTATGAAAGTGCTAGTTGTGTCCTTGTAATGCTCTTGCACCTTTGATGCAAGCTTAGGTGACGATAGATAATTCTTATAATGTTTGACCCCTTATTTGGGAGCAATAACTAAATATATATATATGATTTCCTTGTTTGAATTTTGTAGTTGAAAACTAAAAGACTGGCCCAAAGTTTTAAAAGGTGACCAACAAGTAAAAGAGACCCAAAATATTAATAAGAAGATAAAGAAGGTTAGGAGTACCTAGGATGGACAGGAGCATCTGGGTGCTTCTGTCCTAACTAGGCTCTAGTGTTTGAGGCCATAAAAGGTAAATCAATCAAGTTCCAACATATCCATAAGATATGTAAGGCTGATAAAAGTGCAAGAGATAAATCAAAGGGCTCAAAAGAAGTTTTCAACCATTATTTTTCTTGCGTAGGAATCATGTATCCATTAGTATGCTTTAGGACCTAGAAATGTACCAAAGTGCATAGATTTTGTGTCTACACATATTGACACGACTAAATTTCTTAGAAGCACATGATGTAGAAAACCATGCTCTGTTAAATATTTAGAAGATTGTTCAATATCATCAAATGGTTTTTTAGGAACCAAAGAGCATACCTCTGATTTGAGAGCATGATTATACAATCAAATTGGTTCTAGGAAATATCCATCTTAATAATAACTTATCATTATCTTTATAAAAAAATGTTAGAAATGGAAAAAGTGGTCATGGAAATGGTTAACTCATGCATTTTTTTTCTCAATAAAAATGTGTATTCATCTCTAATGATTATGGTTAGAAAAATTGAGGAATCAAATAGAAGGTTCCCAAACTACAAGAACCTCAACAAGATCACTCTCAAAGATAAGTTTCTTATTCCTATCATTTATGCATTTTGAGATGAATTCAAAGGCATTGTTTTCCTTACTAAGTTAGGATTATGTTCAAGACGACATCAAATTATAGTAAAGGATGAAAATTTACGTAAGACTGTATTTTAAAAACATGCGGTCAATATGAGTTTTTGGTTACTCAATTTAGCCAAATGAGGGTCACTATGAAAGTAATCAATACCAAGCTCCCAGTCGGGTCAAAGTTACCTAAAGTAGATGAAGAAAGAAAGTTCATTATGGAATCTAAAAAATTCATTGAGAGAAGAGTGAAGAAACTAATAAATCAAGCCATCTAGAAGTTCTCATTAAATAGAAGCATGTACCGGTGTAAAACATGATATGGGAAGATGAATAGTTCATGTTATAACAACTTGATTTGCTAAGCATTAAGGGAAAAACATTTTCTAGAAGGGGAAGGACATGTTATAACATTAACATTATATCTTCACATTATTACTAAGGTTATGTAGTGCAAGGCATAACCTCAACATCTCACTTATTAGTTCTTAATAAATAGTTAGGCCAACCTAATTAGGATGAAATGGTGTGACTCTTCATATTTATGAATATAAATATGGATGGGTGAGATACTCCCAAAACCATCACCTATCATATTATTAAACAAATTTAATCCTATAGTCATAAAATCATGCACTTTAGACAATATTTATTTTGGTCTCATACTACTATTTATAAGGTTCTTGAGTGAAGAAATTACTAATTACCCACCGTCTTTTGGCCAACGTGTTTTATTTTATTTCATCGTTACCACCCCTTTTCATCCACATGGCCAGTCTATTTTGGTCATTTCTAGCAATTTTAACCTCAAATGGGGCACCTAGGCCAATGTTGGGTCGTCTGTCGGCACCCTGGTCCCACCAGGGGCACCCCAATCCTTTTTGCACTTTCCCATCACTTTTTTTACTCTTTCTAGTCATTTGACATCTTTATTTTTCTTGTGGTCAGCCTTTTCAGGGTTAATTACAAAATTAAATCAAGAGAACCTTATAAATATAAAGTTATGAGACCATAATGAAGGATCTAGCATCACTTACTAGTATCACTCCATCCATAGTTGCATCCATCTATTACATTGAAGATCACTTGCATCCACATAGCTCCATCATCAAGGCATAAGGATAGGACATCTACATCATGCTTCATAGGGGGAGGGATTCTATTCTATTTCATGCACACATTCTATTACATTTTCTACACATAGTTATTGCTTGCTACTTCACAAAGTGCGAATGACACAAGACAAACATAGGGAATGTTCACACACACTTACACAAAGAACAACATCAGGTCTGAGATGTAGTGTAGTGCTCAGTTAGTAGGTCCATCATCATGGTCGCTAAGGATAGTCTAAACCCTTCATTTGCATTATTATTTTTTAGGGTTTGATGTTTTTTTTGGGGTCTTGCAGGTTCTTCTTTCACCTTGGAATATTGGTGACATTAAGCGTAGGACAATGAAGTTAATGTGACACATAGAGAGGGTTTCATACCACCTTTTGACCCTATAGAAATTAGTTTTTGAGCTTTTGTATAGACTAGGGCACCCAGATTTCATACCAGAGCACTCATGGGCACCCCACTCCTCCTTCAAGCACCCCAGTCCAGCTAGATCCTCCAGATCCATCATTTTCAAGACTCTTGCAAATTCGTTCCTGCTCCTAATTTTTCCAGTCACCTCTACAACACCCTCAAATAGGCATCTGTTATTCAACTGAGTTATTTCCTCTTTCTTCTTGCACATTAGGGTTAGAATTTCCTTTTGCATAGTGCTTTAGCTTATTTACATTTTTATTTACTTTAGTACAAATATTCATAGCTTAGATTAATTATCCCAGCATTGCTTAGCTAGTCCATTTTTAGTTAATAATTTTAGTTAACCCCATGTTTCAACACTTCCTTCTTGCTCATGTCATCTCCTTATTAAGTTATGCCTCAATCTTCTTATCTTACATACGAGACCACTAATGTCTCAGGCATAGTTACTACCGCTACTGATTTCATGCGTGTACGTACACAACACCCTCCTTGCTTTGTCACACCTATGGTTGATCCATCCATTAATGTCGTTGTTACTTGTCGTACTCATACTACTCCACCAACCACTCCACCAATGTCTATTACACCATGCATTACACTGGTAGCTCCTCCTACCACCTCTGCGGGCTATGACATTATTGAAAAACTTAAAAATATGCCCACTAATATCTCCCTCTATGACTTATTGCATAATGCACCAGATTTTCACAACACATTAGAAGCTACCCTTCATGTTATTCATATTGAACATGATAACTCCTTGGAGGCCTTTTCATATCTCATACAATCTCTTCGTAATTTACCGTGTGCTATCTCTTTCACTAATGAGGATATGTCACCTTTTGCTAAAATCAATCCATGTGCTCCTTTGCTCATTACTGTCATTGTTAGTACTACTTGCATCAAGCAGGTTCTCATTGATAATGGATCCACTATTACTATTTATTCTCATTCTATCTTACGACAATTAGGTATAAGCAGTAACCTTATTTCTCATAATTCCACTCTCATTCGTGGTTACGATTCTACCACTCACACATGCTTAGGGACTATCTCATTACATATTTGGGTTGGGCCTAAAAATTTTCACACTAATTTTTATGTCATCGATACCTCCTTTAAATTCAATCTCTTGTTAGGAATGCCTTGGATTAACGCAATGCAAGTAGTTCCATCTACTATCCACCAATGTGTCAAATTTTTACATGATGGCTACGAACATACTATTACTATTGATCCAGATTCATTCAAGTGTTGTCGTATAGATCTTATTATTGTTGTGTCCATACCACCTTTGCAACATATTCCATATGATAGTCTTGACACATATGACATCGGTCAGTCTAGCGCTTCACAATCACCTACTACAATTGTCAGTGCTCCTGTTATTTCTAGTCACACTACAACTATTATTTCACCTACAATATTTGTCCCTGCTAGTGTCTCATCTCCATTAGTTATGGCACCTTTTACTTCACTGACTAAGGTGCCTCTTACTAACATACTTGATAGTGCTACAAAACACAATGATTCTCACACTAATGATTACAAATATTTCGATGAGGAGGTTGATGTTATAAAACTTACAAATGAATCATTGAAACAACTTGATTTTACTCCTCTTAGTGTAGACCATTCTTATTTTGAGGAAACCTTTGTGGCTAACGGTTCAGGAGAATATTGATTCAAAACTCCTCCCTCTACTAATGATATGGTATTATATAAGGGATTTGTCCATAGTGTCGATGTTATTTCATCTTCTCCTCTACCGCTGACAACTCCACGCCCTCCTTTTACATGTACATTATTTATCAATGGGTCCTTTTGGCAACACGTCCCCATTGATTCTGCTTGCTTAGATATTATTTGTACATGTGACAGTTTATCTACGTTTGGTATGACACTTAATGACATCTTACCTCCTCTTCACTCACCACATCTTTATCATGGTTATTTTCACATTACAACAGCTTATGGCTTGTGGGTTTTTCATTAAACAGTCTTTGTTGTGTGAACCTCTCGTGATTCTCCACTCACACTTGGACAACCATGGCTCAACTATATTGTTGGTACATTAAATCCGCTTCACTCTTCACTCACGTTTTCTATGCCCTTCAGCCCTATCTCTATTTCTAATGGTTTTTCTCCCGCTTATGTTCCAAATATCTCTTGTTGATACGCTCATGGTTGTCTACCCATTACATTTACAGATGAAAAATATGCAATGAATGTGTACACACTTTGCCATAATGGGTCCTTATATGACCTTCCTCATTCTATAGTATATCAAGTTTCTGATGTTGCTCCAGTAGGTTTTGATTCTGAAAATGATGATCTCCTCGATAGTGGCCCCTAATTACCTTATATAGCGCATGCATGGGGGGCATACCACCTAATTCCCCCCTCTTTATTTCCTCATAGCATCTATCATCTTTGAATTTTCAACTAGGTGTCGCCATTACCTGATGATGCACTCTTGTGCTTCGTTTCACACTTGATTGTTGAGTGATTACCACACTGAACCCCACACACTGCACTCTATGCATAATACATTGCATTTAATCACACATCGCATGTCATATACTATACATTATCATTCCCATCATTATCCATATAGCGTCATATTTCATCATATTGTTTATATCACATAGTACATACACTATTAGATTATCTATGTGTATTGCATCACATTCTATACATAGTGTCGCTATATTACATCTAGTGTCACATCCCTTACATCATACATTGTGCAACTTCAGATCTCACATTTTCTACATATTATCCTAGTTTTCATCACATATGTGTCTAACATCATTTCATCCTACATTCTACATTAGTAGTCTACCTACACATGTTACACTATGCATTATACATTATCTCTTATACATTCTACACATCTAGTATAACAATCTTACACACTGATAAGTTCTTACTTATTCTATAGTGCCACATGGTCATTTCATCATGTACATATACTATACGTACCCAAAATTATAGGGTACTGTACCACTAGAACGATGTTACACATGCCCTAATGACGATACAGGTCACCTCACAAGGTGTTCAGATCCAGAGAAGCTCACGAAGTATATGCCAGCATCCCAAGTGCTTTGTCCAAGTTCCTTGTGCCTTGTCTTACCCCTTTCCCCCCTTTTAACTTTGCATTTTGACCTTCGGTAATGAAACCGCCGCCCTGCCTGGGATTAGGGTGGCGGTCCTGTAACTGCCGCCCTACTCAGGGGCGGCGGTCCTTCACGCATTTTCCAGAACGTTCTCTTTGAATCACGATCTGCACGTAAATTTTTCAACTTTTACCAACTTTTCTCAACCGCCTTAGCTTGTATTAATGATTTTATGTCCCCTAGTAATAGTTTTTCTCCATTGTTTAATGGTAAAAGAGTTCTGAGTAGGAGTTACCTTTCGGTGAATGTGAAATCTATAAATAGATGGTTTGTTTTCAAGCAAATGGCCCCTCAAAACTACCTCTCAACTTCTGATTTTCTATTGTTTAGTCTCTCAGTTCTTGCTTAGGAGTTCATTTTGTTTTCATGTGTTGCATGCAATAGCTCGTCTTATCCTTTTCTATTTAGAATCCATTCATGATCTTCTTGCATTCTAGTCTTGTTCATTGTTGTCCATACAAATTAGTCTAGAGGCAGAGATAGTGTCAGTTATAGATCTGAATTCATTAGATTTGTAGGTTGTGTTCTTCATAGAAGGATAGATTATCAGAAACTATAGATACATTTGTGTTGTATTCCTCGCAATAAATCTCTGCCAGGAATTACGTAATGCCAAGCTCTGTTCTCTTGTGTTGTCTCTCTCCTACTCACATTATATTCGGTCTATATCCAAAGCTGCCATTGTTCAAATATCTTCTTCTGTTGATGCTAGCATATACACGCTCTTCTAGATTCACGTGAACACGAAGGAATGAGGAAACTATTACTGAGGGGACAAAGTCATACACAATCTAGATTCACCATTGTTATTCAAATTCTAAGTTTTAGATTGTCAAAGTTTTAGTTAAAATATATCAAATAGACTAGTGAATTACATTTCATTTCAATTAAATTTAATTTTCGATATTGCCGGGGAAGCTGTGGGGATCAATAGTTTATAAGAAACTATGATTCCTTCCTCACTTCTGAGGCAGGATTGAGAATATTTCAATTAAATTAGATCAGCTATCTAGTTATCTAAAAATAAATTCACAACTGCACAGGTACAAGTAACTACACTCGGGTTACCTTGCTTGTTGTTAATTTATATTGTTAGATTAGTTGTCATTTTCTAAATATTTTAGATTAGTTGCTCTCTTCAATCCTGTTAAATATTCTATCGAAAATACAAAAATAAAGGAATTTATACATGATGTTGTAGATATATCTTTGCATAAATATTCTATTTTCGTCTTTAGTTAGGTTTGTATTATTTGATCTTGTATGAAAATCATGGGACCTAGGGAGCCTAGGGAATACGTTTTTGAGCCAATCGTGCCCCAACCAAATCTTGTTGAAGCATTAACTGACATAGACCAAAATATTAGAATTCAGGTCTTCTAAATAACAACAGACCTACAAGAAATCAGCACATAGTTAAGAGGCTTAAATATAGAAGACGACAAAGCGCACACATTCTGGTCGAATTAGCCAAATTATAGATTACCTTGATAGATATCATGTATGACTGTAGAAGGACCTAAAAGAGAGCAGAACATTCGGTTGTGATCCACTGGTCCCACAGCCAAATGCAAGAGACCTCCTCATGTGATATAGACACTAGCTTACGTATCCAAGTTGCTAGAACACTTGTTAGGTACTCCGAGAAAATCGTGAGCAACTTCTAGTTCTAAACATAGAGGCCGAAAAGGCATATGACTATTGGATACTCGGGATTAGGGATTTATTCTTCACATGACCATAGGAGGTCCATAACAACCATGAACTTATAGTTGTGATCCACAGGTCCCACAATCCAACGGGCCTACAAATCAATCCAGACATTTATGCTAGTTTACGAACATTAGTATTTAGGTCTTCTCCACTTCCTCCAAACTTTGTCGCATAATTATCATTATTAAACGTAACAGCTAATCAAACTAAGTATTTCTGGACTAGACCAGAGATTCATCCTATAGAAGCACCAAAAGGTCCATTACACATTTAGCCATCCATTTTCATGACCTTGTTGGGAGACATATACGAAGCACCCACAAGTTATCTCCCACCTATTCCACAACCCCTATAGGTCGGATCATGACAGAGCTTGATATTGATTGGAGCCTTCGAGCAAGTCATCCTTTGCCGAACGATCTATCACACTAGTTCAAGTTAGGAGGGCCTTCTTTGCCTTAGATTCACAGATTCCATTATTGCGTGTTGAAGACATAAGATTGCCTAACTAGTTTTTCTACATCCTGCACGTATATTCCATCCCCATCAGTCGTCTCGGCATGACCTCGGGGAGGTCAGGTGTGAGGAAGAGTTACTTGTAGATTCCCATGTTCACACATCACTTTTCCATCATAAAAAATTGGTGAACCCGACGTGAATTCGAACATGAAACTTTCTGGTTCGGAGTCATATTTTTACTTGTTCTTCCAATTAGTATACTTTTCATCTTTTCCACCTCCTTAGCCTTCACATCAGCCTTGCACCCCTAAGATTAGTGAACCTGATATTGACAGGAACAATTGTCTTCACTTTCACACTCTTCTTTTAGTTTTATCCGTCTTCACTTTTTCCCATTATTTTGTAGGTATTCATATACCCCCCGAATATGTCGAGGATACGATGCATATGGCAGACCTCTCCTAGGTCTTAAAGCATACTATGATCAACTGAATAGACAGCCATCACCCTTGCTCTCAGCATGGGGTGACAACTATTCAAGTAACCAGTTTTCAACACAAATTCCACCTCCAAGGACTAGATATAGTTCTTCATTCCAAATAAACAAGTTGTATTATCTCACTCAAACGTAACAACCAGAGCCTTCAGGCTCGAACAACATTGACGCTCATTGGAGAATTTGGTTCATCTCCTCAGGTGTTTCTTAGACCAACAAATCAGTAGACAATTAGATCCATATCTGTTTTTAGATGATGAACATTTAGTGCGTTATGCTAGGAGTGAACAATGCTCCTCAGAGTATGTACCCACATATAGGAAGTTTGCAAACATAACCCAAGGTATCTTTTCAAGAAAACACCTCCATTCCTCCACCTGTGGGAAATGACCTTGATGGAACTTGGCAGGGAAATGATCAGTTCATAGCTAGGTACCATATGCCTATACAACTTAAAAATATACAACAAATGCCACTAAGGAAAAATACTGTGATCTTCACCAAATGAAGTCATCTCAGCCTTAGTTGAGAAGGTTATAGGGTTAAAACTTGCTCAGGTAAGTCAAAATATCTACAATTCATGCAAGAAGGAACTTCCAATCCTCCACATCATCCTGAGCCAAGTAGAACTCCTCACAAGAATAGGCACGTTAGGCACACCTCTTCAATTTTTAAAGCAAATGCCAGCTAGAACTTTGTTTTCAAAAATCACTCCAGTTGAGAATACGATACCTCCCAACCTAGTACACAAAATAACCCATTCCTTGAGCAATGCTCCTCTATATTTGAACATGTATTCCAAATCACCACAAGGAGATATGTTCTCTTCTCCCTGGATGTTTGCTCAACCACAGGGATTTCCTTTTGTCCTTGCAAATGCATATTCTACGCCATATCAACAACCCATTCCACCTCCACCCCCTTAGCAGACACCATCGATGGTCAAAACCTATGCCATAGGGAATTATTCAGAATATTTGAAAGAGCCCTTAGACTTCACTATATGAAGCATCATGCTTCAAAGAGCTCTTCCCAATTTACCCAAGTATAAAGGGGAGGGAGATTCCAAATGCACTTATCAAAGGCCTATGCCACAGCCATTAGATAATTGCTCCCTTGGAATGTAGTTGTTGCTAAAATATTCCCCAAAAATTTATAGGGCATTTCCCTCGATTGGTATTATAGAATACCTGAAGCCTCCATCCATTCATTTAAACAACTCATTTCAGAGTTCATCAAGGCATTCGACATGAATAAATTGTTGAGAATAGGAATCAAGGAATTTTTGTATATTAAACAAGAACACAATGAATCTGTTGCTCATTTCATCCAAAGATGGCGTATAGTCCTATATTCTTCAGCAAGTGCTCCAAACATGGATCAAATGGAACTATGCAATTTATTCCTTCATTCTCTCAGCAGAGAGTTAAAGGAAGAAGTCAAGAAGTTCCCACTTAAGAACTTATGACGAGGTGCTTGAAAGTGCTCTCCAAATAGATCAAGCTACAATAGATAGCGGTCACAAGACATATGGGACAAATGGTATGTTAATCATCCCTAACCAAAATATTACGACTTATCTTACTACCAAAAACACCAATCAAGGACCTAAAATCCTTAACAAAAACCGCGGCGTCGCAACAGATGGAGTAACTAACCAAACTAAAAAGGAAAATGTTGTAAATGCTCCACCACCGGTTAACAATCAACGAAACAAAAATTTTACCCCAACAATCAACGTGGTGGATTTTAATCATCCATAACAACAACAATAACAACGAATAGATCTAAACACAGGGTCCAAGTCAAAACTCAACTGGATATCAAAACCAAAGGCAACAAACACAAAACTTTAATCCTAATGGTCAATGATTTAATCAGAGTTTTGGACCACAACACATGCTAAATCAACAACCTAGGATTTATAATCCCAACTCGTATTGTGGTTTCCAAAAAATTCAAGGCCATTACACTAGGAATTTCCTGCGATTACAATAAGTTCATGCAACGTCTACCAGAAGAACAAAGACACATTTTCATAGATATTTTCTTAGAAGATCCTAAATCGCCTGCGCCAAAAACTTTCACAGGGAGCAGTCTCCCCTCAAAACGCTCCCATCAAGATCTTCAATGATCCGCTCCCAAATCACAATAATAATAGGTTAAATGCAAATGAGACGAACAAGGGTGTAATGACAAGAAAACAATGATCATGAAGCCTTGACTTCACTAAATCCACATATAGCACCATAATTGGGAAGTTAACCACGAACAAAGATAGTCAGGTTTAGTGGAGTTAGACATTGAGCTACACGTGGAAGCCATAACAAGGACATGAGAGTATTCCTCTTAGCCAAATTCAAGTTACCCACTAGAGCTAGATAACATTCAACAAAAATTAGTAAAACCCGTAGGTGCCTATGATTTAATTAGTGACCTAACAAAGACCTTCTCTCACATCTCCTTTTTGGACTTGTTAAAGAACTCTCCTACCCATAGGACTACTCTTTTAGAAGCATTAGGTTTAGGTAATTTAATTAACATCACTCCACCTCCCGAAACACAGGTAAACCACATAGAATTTGATATCCACCCTCCAGGGCAGCCGGGGATAGGGATGTTGAATTTATATTTGACGTAAAAAAAATGCCAATAGATGCTAAGATTGCACGTAGAGGCGATCTAGCCTTATATTTACAATTGTGGGTTTATAGAAAATTATGTTAAACATGCAATGGTTGGCGATGGGACAACATTTAACATATTCCCCTTCCCTTTCCTTCAAAATCTAGGGTATGAAGAAATAAATTGTTCCATGACTCAGGATACACTAAGAGGCTATGATAGCCTTAAAGCCACTTCGATTGAGAACTATAATACTACCAGTCACCTTAGGACCCAAAACAATCCTCAGTAATTTTTATATTATAGATCGGGAAACCAACTATAATATGATCCTCGGTTGACTATGGATACACTGTATGAAGGCAATCCCTTTTACGTTATTTTAGGAAATAAGATTATTGCACTTAGGAAAGATTTTCATAGCAAAAGGTGATCTGAAACCATTTGATACACACCTAATAGACCTGAAGAAAAGGCCAAGCGTTCACTTTGAGTTTGAACTCCCAACAAACCAACTTAGCAAACCAATCGACTCAAAACCGAGAAGAAAAATTAATACCCACAATAGAACTAGAAATTACGAACCTAGTCAAGAGCATCCCAGCCCTCAAGGATGAAGCTAACGTTGTAGAAATAATATAATTAGGAACTACTACAAAAATTGTTGAGTTGTTAGAGCAATACCTACCAATCTTCCTTCCGTTTGATTCTGCAGGTATGGGATGTACCCTAGGAGTTGGTTCTCCTCCAGTAAAGGAACTCTGTATGGTAAAAGTAACCAAAGTATAAGAAGTAGATGTAACGAAAGACCCAACATCCATCTTCAAACAAATAAACATTGGACTCTCCACTTTTATGGAGTTAGATGCCGTTATGGGGATGGGGGTAGGTGTGATCTTTACTTCTCCCGAGGTAAAGATCCTACCGTTTCGCCTTTAAATTAAATTTTGAATGTACAAATAATGGCATTGAGTATGAAGGTCCTCCTCATTGGTCTCATCATAGATAAGAGGTTCGGTGTTAATGACATCAGAGTGTTAGGAGACTCACAATTAGTAGCAAACCAAGTCTCCGAGGTGTATGAGACTAGAGTTGAACACTTACAACTCTACAAAACAACAATATTAGATTTGAGAAAAGGATTTGAATTTCATAACAATTGAATCAATCCTGCAAGAAAAAAATCTTCTTGCAGATTCGATAGCAACCTTAGCTTCACATTTCACTCCAAACAGTGAGTTAGAACACACCCGTTTCATGGTATCCCTTCGTACTAAACCATTAGTAAAGAAAACATCAACAAACCATCTTCTAACGCACATAGCTGAGAATAAGTCTACTATCTTAGGTCACGTTGACGGTGATAGAGCAACTCTTGATTACCTAAATGCCTATGTAGAGTTACATCTCACCCATCACATGGTAGATTTGTCCTTAATCCCACATTCATCTTCTTACTTTGGAAATCCCATGGTAGAGCTTCCCCCACAAAAGGATCTCGATATCTACACTGTAGAGAATGGAGAATATTTGGACCTACCTCTAGCCTCGGGTGAGTTTGAATAAGGCAACACTTCTTTGATCAAAGAAAGCGATTGATATAAACATTGGAACAAAGGAAGAACCAAATATATTTAAACTAGGATCTTCATTAACTCCAGAAGAAATAGAAATACACACTCAAATTCTCAAAGAACATCAAAAGGCTTTTGCATTTAATTATAAATAAATGACAGGAATTGCACCGCACATCGTGGTATATAACCTCGTCACCAAATCAGATGCAAATCTAATTAAACAAAAATTGAGACCAATGAAACCCAAGGTAGCTCTCATGGTGAAGGAAGAAGTAATGAGAGCTTCTCTAAGTAGGGTTCATAAAACCGGTCGATTACTCTTAGTGGGTATCTAATATTGTCCTGGTTCTAAAAAAGAATGGGGAAGATACACATCTGCATAGACTTCCGAGACATAAACAAGGCATGCCCCCAAGGACGACTCCCCGTTACCATCCATTGACTTCATCATTGATGCGACAACTGAATTTGAGATTTTGTCCCTCATGGATGGGTTCTCGGGATACAATCAAATCATAATAACTAAACAAGACCAAGCCAAAACTATGTTTATAACTCCTTGGGGAACTTATCACTACGCTGTTATGCCATTTGGTCTCAAGAACGCTGGCGCTACATATCAGCAAGTAATGACATACATATTTCATGATCTTATTCATAAAATTGTGAAATACTATGTAGATGACTTGTTAGCTAAGGTCAGGAAGCACATGTGATCACCCAGAAGTGCTCCACATCATTCTTTCATGTTTGATCAAATACGGAGTCACACTAAACCCAGATAAATGCATATTTGGTGTGACATGAGGGAAACTCCCAGGTTACATTATATCATCACAAGGGATCGATGTAGACCCAACCAAAATCCGAGTTGTTCTTGAGATGATCCCATCATTAGACGAATCTGGCATTAGATCGTTTCTTGGAAAGCTCAGTGCAATCTGGAGATTCATTTCAAACTTAAGTTTTCTTGTACATCTGGTGAACAATTTGTTGAAAAAGGATTACTACATTATTTGGAAAAAGGAATGCCATGAGGCCTTTGAAGTAGTTAAACACTTCTTACTGTCTCTTCCCATGTTAATTCCACCTAGATCAGATCATCCTTTGATCTTATATTCATGAGCTACGGATGTCTCACTAGCATGCATGTTGGCTCAAGAAGACGATGATAAATGAGAACGTGCATCTATTTTATTAGCCAAACGTTTCTCGATTATGAAACATGTTATACGCAAGCAGAACGAGAATGCCTTGCCATAGTATTTGTAACCAAATGCTTAAGACATTACATGCTAAATCAAGAAACAAGGGTCATGGTAAAAACAAACCATTTACAAATTTTCCTCACACAAGGGTCTTTATCTAAAAAGGCTGGATGCTTTATAACCTTAATGGGTGAATTCAAATTAACTTTTGTAAATTAGAAGTACATTAAGGGACAAATCATTTTGGATTGGTTAGCTAAAAACCCATTAGAAGAAGGTTATCTAGTAGATCTAGATTTTCCCAATGAATGTATATATTACATCAAAACCAGATCTCCCATCTCTAAATGTCCTTTGTATACTAATATTATCAATTTTATCATGGACCATACGTATCCAGAAGGTGCTACACATCACAAAAAAGAAGGCGGGTTACACATTATCGTACCACTAAATACATGTCATTATAGAACAAGTGCTCTATCATAAAGATTTCAATGGAATACTTCTAAGGTGTGTTGACACAGAAGAATCCAAGAAGATTCTCTATGAATCCCACAGTGTAATATGTAGAGGCCATTTCAGTCATCACACCACTGCACTCACAAAATACATTGGATGGTCTATTTCTGGCCCACTCTAGAACACGATGCAATAGAGTTTGTATGTAGATGCCATAAATGCCAAGAATTTTTCCATGAGATTCACATGCCAGCACAAGCTCTACAACCAATCAAAAATCCATGGACCTTTTCCACATGGGGCCTAGATCTGATAGGGAAATTATCTCACTCATCAATGGATGGCCATAACTTCATAATCATGACCACCGAATATTTTACTAAGTGGGTAGAGGCTATGCCTCTTACCACTGTACCAGGTGCCGTGATCACCAAGTTCATTTTGAATCAGATCATTTACAGGTATGGTGTCTCACAAGTCATATTATCTTAGATAATGGACACGTCCTTTTAAGAATGATGAGGTCCGTGAGCTATACATTAAATTTAAAATAAACCATCATACAACGTCCATGTATTACCCTCAGGCCAACGTACAGGCTAAAGCTATGAATAAAAATCTAAAGTCCATTCTCTTAAAAACCATTAAGGAAAACAAACAAGATTGTAACTTAAAGATTATTTCTAGCCTTGTGGTCCCACCAAACCTCAATAAGAACACAAATGGGAGTAACTCCTTTCTCATTGGTATTCAAAGCAAAAGTAGTTCTCCCACTTGAGGTTGAGATACCCAGTCTCCACATCTCACTACGAGGGATTCTGGATGAGGAATCTTATAAAGAGGCATGCCTCACCCAACTAGAGAGCCTAGATGAGGCCATAGGTCAAACACCAAATATCGGTATAGAGCTCTATGCTGACCAGATGTGCCAGCAGTATAACAACAAGGTCTCTGAGCGAGAAATATATGAAGGAGATCTAGTTTTAAGACTAGATAACCGAATCAATACGTAAATTGGCAAAGGAAGAAAGTTTCTGGCCCAAGTGGTTGGGACCATATCAAGTCATGAAGGACTATATAAATGGGTGGCATATCTCTTGTGCACACTAGAAGGTGAGGAATTTGGTGAAATTGTCAATTCCTTACACCTTAAACGGTTTTACGCATGAAGCATCAGCACTATTTGTATAATTATATCTACATTACATATTCATTTAGATAGGTTCATCTTGTTCACTCGTTTCATAAAAATTGGTGATTAAGGGACTTGCTCTTAAGTAATTCATTACAAAATTCTAATGGTATAGGCATAAACATTCAAATCATACTTCTTCATTTTCATAACATCATAAACTATTTCGGAATCATGCCATCAATCAAAGTTAGATAAGAGACAGTCTTAATGGTAGCCACACAAAGGCCTGCATGCTTGTTCTTGCTTTTTTTTCTTCCTAGGATAGGTGTCTTGCCTATGGTCTATTCTAGAAGATTCATTGGTGTCACATCTATCCTGTATATAGATCTCTTTGGAAATAAAAACATACTGAAATTTTTATCAAATAAATAAGTCGAATATAGATCAAACAGAAAATTTTAATTTTACACATTTCCTTGCCCTACCAACCTTCAGTGATGAGCTTACGTCCCCTACTAGTGATGTAGGGTTGGGAAAGGATGGGAATGCTCTTACTTGTCTGTGCCTTATCCATGGTGATAAGCCCATGCTTCCTACTAGTAACATGGGGCAAGGTGTAGAGGGTCCTCTTGACAGTAAACGTTGAAGGTCATAAGCAAATAGTTCAAATAAACCTTTGAAATCTTGAGTCAAAAATAAAATGAATCAGATGTCCAAAATTCTAAGAGAGTTCAAAACCCTGAAAACTAGATTTTTTCAACCAAGTGGCCATCTACGGATCTAAGTCTAGATAAACTGCAAAGCAAGTCGCATTCTAAACTATGGAGTCACTTGAGTAGGGTAGGTTTGTAGCATCCTAATTTGGTTCCACCAACTCTTTGTCTATCTCCCATCATTACCATTTCAACACACCTCATAGCTTGTGCCCTTTCTAGCTCTTGGTGGTGAGCCCTTGCATCTTACTAGTTACGTGGAGTTAGGAGTGGGGCAAGTGCATCTGCTCATCATACCAGTTCGTCATTACATTTTGTCAAAACAAATATGAAGTACCAGAAAATTACTTATAGAAGCTAAAGTTCAAGGTCACAAGTTCATTTGCATCATCATACATCAGCATCACAAAATACAAAAAGAAAGAAAGCATTTGTGTCATTTGTTCTCCATTGCATACATTCTGAAAAGCATATAAAAAAAGAATTCTAATAAGCATCTAATATACATGTGGAAATAAATCACAAAATCCTAGACACCAAGAGTCTGATCCAAAAAGAAGTGTATATATATATAATCAAGTTTTATGTACAATGCCATCATGCGCTAGGCATGGTCAAAACACTCAATGAGCCCGAAAAATACAAAATGATCGTATAAACAATCTAACAAGAGTCACTACAAAAAGAGCCAAGTGGCCTCTCAACCCCTATGAGATCCCTCCGAAGGTGCACAACCATGTCTAGGACTCCGGCTACGCCGGCGCTCTGAGTGCACTAAAGGCTCACGGTCCTGAATAGTAGTTGTAGCCTCACTATGAGAGTGGCTCCTCATCAGGCGCTCTACAGTCCTATACCTGGCTAACTCAGTACAGAGGGAAGTCACCATCTTGGCCACGTGCCAGATAGGGGCAAAGACATCACTATGCCTACTAGTTACTGAAGGCTCCCCCGCATCCACCGACAACTCAGCGCGAGTCTTCTCCATGGGGAGCATCAGGGTATCAGTACATACCCGGTGAATCAAGTCTCGCCACTCATCAACAGTCTCTGCAAGCAAAGAAGAAGACAAATTAGAAATAATCAAAAGATAAAAACAAAAATGAACAAAAGGAGAGATAACAACTAAGGCAATCCTAGCTAAAAACAAATATTAAAAGAAGAGTGACAACTCACTCGGATCTCTGGGCCTCCAAGAGGGATCCCTAGGATCAGTGCTTGCCACAGATGCCGCCACTGACTGATATCCTCCTCTTGTGTCTGGGGCAACATAGCATCCTACTATGGACTCGTCCTCTCTACCTAAGTCCTGAGAGGGTAACTCCTATGAGACTAGAGTCACCCTCTCCACACTCTGCTCTGCCCTCTCGGCCTGTAGGATCTCCTGAGTGTCATGCCACTCGGGATCGCTATCCTCCTCTCCACCCAACTCGCTGACCTCCATGTCCTCGGTCTCCTCCTCCGTCTCTCCCCCTGTGAACTCCTCAGACTCAGAGTCTATATCAATAGGGTCATCACTGCTATGGGCAGGACTGGCGGCAATCCAAAGTAAAGGTGCCTGAGGAGCACCGACTCTCTCTTGGGCACGTACCACCCGCCTAGCTGTAATAGGGATGCCAGGAGTAACAACAGTCCAACCACGGCCTCTAGGACCTCCCCTAGCCTCCCGAACTAATCTGAACACTGGCACCACTGGGGGAAGCATATCAACGTAGGCAAGGCCGAACTACTGAGGCACTCGATCAAAGGGGTGTGTCTCTACCTTCCCCGTCCTGTCCACAAGCTGTCCTGTAGTAGAGCAGGAAATCAAAGTAAAGGTCTCCTCACCCCATAACCCTGCCATGGCCTGATAAGGTGTGGCCTCCATATCATCAGTAGTCAGGGAAGCAACTGGCTGGTGGGGTGCTCTAAGCACCGACATCTCTGTCCATCTGGCTGCCCTCACGGCTCCGGGATCCGCCACCTCTATGCCTCTCCCATAAGGGATGATACGCTCATAGACCCAGCTCATAACCAAGGTTGGATGGCTCAAAGAGTGTCCCTTGTAAGTGGACCACCTTGTATAGAGTCGTGGTAGGTGGTCCCAGTATATCGGCTCCCCAGGCATAAATCTTGCCATGTGCCTCAATCTGTGTAATAATAGGGGACCAACAGTAGAGTAAGGTGTCCCCTCCCTTATCCCTCGATCAATCTCGAGGCAAGGATCCCCATAATGGCCTAACGAATCAAAGGGATAGGCAAGCTAGGAATGGAACGGACCCTCACCCCTTCTTCGAACCAGTGGAGACAACTGCGTCTCCCATATATGTAGCCCATTGAGCTATCTGAGCCCGTGACCCCGTTGTCTCAAGTGTAAGTCATCTCCCGATGATCGGGACTCCTAAGATGTGGTAGACATCCTCCAGGGTAATAGTCCACTCACCCTTGACGCCTGGAAATCAGAAAGTATTTCAATCAACATCCTAATACAAAAACAAGTCACATAATATGTGACTAGAAGGTGAGACATGAGGAACCCGTGATATACGTAATATGCCAGTCCTCTGAAGAGCATCCTACTCAGCCTAAGAAAGTGCATCCAACACTACTGGAAGCGAATCACACTCTCTCTCACGGCTCCATCTGATGTACTCTTCCTTCTTCTGCAAAACACCCAAAAAACACGTAAAGAAGGAGTAAGTACTTGAATTGCACATTGAAAAAATAATTAAAGCAAGTAGAAATAGTAAAATTGCAAAAATGAACTCAAATTAATGTAGTTTTAACATTCTGAAGAGAACTACCACCTTGAGCAGGGTGGCGGTTCCCTAACCACCGCTTTGAAGGGTGGTGGTCCTATAACTGCTGCCCTGCTTAGGGCGGCAGTCGTGTCCCCGCGTTTCTAAACGGCTCACGTGCCCTAAAAAACATTCAAAAACATAAAAAATGACCATTTTGACTAAAATGAGAGCCTACCCATTAGGCGTCCCCCCTTAAGAACACATTTAAAACTAAAAATTTCAAAAATTACCCCCCCATGGTGAAGATTTCATCATTTTTACATTTTAGTTATAATAAACGGTAAATCGAAAAGAACTAACTTGAGATCTCGCGGGTTGATGTTCTGCTCGCAGAGGCATGATCACTATCTCATCACAAATGTTTCAACTATACTCTCGTCAAAAACCATCACTGTGGGTCCCAGAGCTTCAAAATCAATCAAATTGACAACACGCGTAAATGAATAGGAAAATGGGCCCATATATATATATATATATATATATAGCATTTTGAATCATTTTGGATGCCCCTTTTCGCAAGTTTGGAGCACCGACGGAGGTAAGTTCTTATTCCTGTGCAAATGGTAAGTCCTCACTTCATATTATTTTAGTATTTATTTTTCGATTTATTTTATCTATCTACACTTGAGTCTTCTTTTCATTTTGCAGGTAACGGGAATTTTGGATGGCGTCAATTCGACACACGGACATGTTAGGTATAATATCTAGCTTCCCCTTTCAGGACTGCCATACTCAGACCTACCATTTTACGCCTCTTCATGGCTAAAATACTTCTCCGAGGGGGCAATATGTATGTACCCAAAATTGTATGGTACAGTACCACGCTGCCAGAACGATGTTATACATGCCCCAATGATGATATAGGTCTCCTTGCAAGGTGTTCGGGATCTGAAAAAGCTCTCCAAGTGTACGCTAACATCCCGCATGCCCCACTTAGCCTCCGCATGCTGCTTTGTTTTTATCTTTTCCCCCTATTTTCCATTGCATTTTGGTCTTTAGTCAATAAACTGCCGCCCTGCCTGGGCGGCGGTCTCGTGACCACCACCCAGGCAGGGAGGTGGTCCTATAACCACCCACCCTGCTTAGGGCGGCGGTCCTTCACGCATTTTCTAACATGTTTCTTTTAACGCGAATCGCGTAAATTTTCAACTTTTACCAACTTTCTCATCCGTTTTTTCTTGTATTTATGATTTTGGTTCCCTATAATAGTGTTTCTTCATTACTTATGGTAAAAGAGTCCTAGTTAGAAGTTACCTTTGGGTGAATGGGAATTCTATAAATAGTTGGTTTGATTACAAGCAAATGGCCCCTCAAAAACTACCCCTCATCTTCTCATTTCAATAGTTTAGTCTTTCAGTTCTTGCTGTAAGAATTCAATAGTTTTCATTTGTTGCATGCGTAGTTAGTCTTATTCTGCTGTTTAGAAGACACACGATCTTCTTGTTCTAGTGTTATTATTGTTTCATATAATCAATTGAGGTAGGATAGTTTCATTTTCAGTCTGAAACCATTAGAGTTATAGGTTTTTTTCGTCAAAGAAGGATAGTTTCAGGTTTTGGAATGTTTTGTGTTGCATGATTCATAATAAATCCCACTAGGAATCGCCTAAGCCAAGCTTTATTCTCTTGCACTATCCCTCTTCTACTTGCATTGTATCTCAGTCTACATCCAAAGCTGCCACTGTTCCAATACCTACTCCTGTTGGTGCTAGCATTACATGCTTTTCTAGATTCACGTGAGCATGAAGTAACGAGGAGACCACACTGAGGGGACAAAGCCACACACTACTAGATTCGCCACTGTTTTGCAAAATCCAGGTTCAAGCTATCAAATTTCTAGTTACAACATAGCAAATAGAGTAGTGAATCATTTCATTTCAGTTAATCTCACTTTCGATATTACTGGGAAGCTATGGGGATTAATAGTTTCTGAGAAACTATGATTCATTCCTCACTTCTGAGGTAAGATCGGGGGTCTTTCAAATAAATTAGATCAGTTATTTGGTTATTCAGAGTAGCTTCACAACTGCACAGGTAGGAAGCTATACTCGGCTACTTTGCTTGTTTTAAATTCAGTTATTAGCTTAGTTGTCATTTTCTAGATATTCGATAATTACTCTTTCAATTCTATTAAATAGTTGTTATCTTAATTCTGTTAAATACTCTGTCAAAAAAATACAAAAATAGAGAATTTATATATGCTATGGATATACTTTACATCTAGAATATTTGGTTATTCAGAATAGCTTCACAACTGCACAGGCAGGAAGCTATACTCGGCTACTTTGCTTGTTTTAAATTCTGTTATTAGCTTAGTTATCATTTTCTAGATATTAAATAATTACTCTTTCAATTCTCTTAAATAGTTGTTATCTTAATTCGGTTAAATACTCTGTCAAAAAAATACCAAAAATAGAGAATTTAGATATATGCTGTGGATATACTTTACATAATTAGTTTAGTTTGCTTTAGTTAGATTTATATTGTTTCTTTTATATGACAATCACGGGACCTAGGGATCCTAAAGAATATGTATTCGAGACAATCGTGCCTCAACCCAATCTTGTTGCAGCAATAACTGACATAGACCAAAATCTCATAATTCAGGTCTTCCGAACAACAACAGACCTACAAGAAATTAGCTCACAGTTAAGAGGATTAAACATAGAAGACGAAAAAGCGCATACATTTTGGTCAAACCAGCCAAACTACAGATTTCCCTAATAAATATCCGCATGACTGTAGAAGGGCTTGAAAGAGAGAAAACGTTCGGTTGTGATCCTTTGGTCCCATAGCCAAACGCGGGAGACATCCTCATTGACATAGACACTAGCTTAAGAATTCAAGTTGCCAGAACGCCTGTAAGGTACTCTGAGAAGATTGCGCAACTTTTAGTTCTAAACATAGAGGCCGAAAAGGCATACGACTACTGGATATTAGGGATTAGGGATTGATTCTACACATGACCATAGGAGGCCCACAACGACCATGAACCTACTAGTTGTGATCCATAGGTCCCACAACCCAATGGGCCCATAGGTCAATCAGACGTTGATGCTGGTTTATGCACATTAGTATTTAGATCCTCTCCACTTCCACCAATCATTATCACACAACTATCCTCACTAGACGTAGCAGCTAATCAAGCTAAGAATTTCTGGACTAGACCAGAGAATCACCCATAGAATCCATCATATATCCATCATCCATTTTCATGACCCTGTCGGGGAGACATATACGAAGCACCCACAGGTTATCTTCCACGTATCCCACAACCTATAGATCGGATCACGCCAGAGCTCGATATTGATTGGAGCCTTCGAGCAGTCATCCTCGCCGAACGATCTATCACGCCAGTTCAGGTTAGGAGGGCCTTCTTTGCCTTAGATTCGCAGATTCCATTAGTGCGCGTCGAAGACATAAGATTTCCTAACTAGTTTGTCTGCACCCCACGTATATTCCATCCCCACCGGTTATCTCGGCACTACCTCGGGAGGTCGGGTACGAGGAAGAGTTACTTGTAGATTCCCATGCTCGCTTGTCACTTTTCCATCATACAACTACATTATTTTCTACGCGTTGCACTCACCACCCTATAATGCACTTTAGTTCCTCGATCCATACTTGACTGCTGAGGGTTTATAAATCAAATTGACTTTACACTCATCACACATATACCACCCGATCTTTCATCATGCAAAATTACTAGGCTAGTGACATACACTTTAGGCTAAATCATCACATATTCTATCATTTTGTAGTGGTATACACCTTAGGTTACATCACCACTTCCTCATTTCATCTCGTAGTGATATATGCTTAGGGATAAATCATCACTAGTTCTTTCTTCTTATAGTGATATATGCTTAGGGCTAAATCATCAATTGTTCACATACATTATACGCTAAATCGTCACCTATTATATCATCTGGTAGTTGTATACACCTTAGGTTACATCACGACTTCCTCATTCATTTTGTAGTGATATATGCTTAGGCTAAATCATCAATTACACTATTTATCATGTCGTGATATACACTTCAGCTATAAGGATTGGAAAAACATTGTCGCTAGGTCATATTTCATCACCACTACATACATACTCATCACAACGCGTTAGTCACAACATACACTTTGACCATTTCCTGATGGTGCAATCTCGTTTACTGTTCATTCCTAACTGCTAAGGGGGAAAACCAAATGAACCTCATTGCATACACTTTTATTCACTCGGGGGCACATGGGTCCTATTATTCCATCTTTCATTCCATTCCATCCATCCACAACATAGTACATTGTCTTTGGGGCATTTACTCTTGTTTACTAGTGTTTTACATGATCACTTTACTACACATGTTAGATTGATTTCTTATATGTCATTATCTATACCATACACACATGCGTGTTCATGTCTTTGTTTAGTTGTGATCGTAGATACATGTCTCTTGCATGTAGCATGGATGTCCACCTTTTATCATTCCTATACTAGTTGTTGGGGGCATCCACATTCATCTCTTTCAGGTGTTATTATTTCATTTTGTACTTAGCACTTTACATTACTTGGTTATTCATGCTTTAACATATTGGTTATTTCACTAACATGCTAACAGGTGTTCCATGTGCAACACTTGTTTTACAGGATTGCATATTTCCATGATTGCTTCTTTATTTGTTTCTCTTTACTTATATGTACTTGTTTGCTTCTTATATGGGTTTTTCCCTATGCTTTGTGTGCACACTTGCTTGTTGTTTGCGGTCATGATGGCCTTACATGTCTTGCAACATCGTGAGTGATGTCCCATGTTTGCAACCCGCTTTGTGTAGTTTACTTACTTTCTTACGTGTTTACACTGCTATGCTCGGTAGTTTTTACATTATTTGTGTACTTTACATTTGTCTTCTTACAAGCATATGTTTTCATACTGTTGTCCACTCAAAATCCCCCTGCTTTTAAGAAGTTGAAAATTAAAATTTTGAGGTTAAGTGTCTTTTCTGTTATCCTGGTAGTGTGATAAGTCAAGAAATTGGGAAAATCTACGTTTTTTTGGGTCATTTTATGTGTTTTTCGAGCCTGTCAGACATTTTTGTCCCGCGTGTCCTAGGTTCATTCGGGCTCTCTGTTCCCCAATCGGCCAGTTTACCCGAAGTCCGTTCTTTTCGGGCCCGTCAGAACTTTTTGTCCCAAATGTCCCAAGTTCACCCAGACCCGTTGTTCCCTTTTCGTCCGATTCGGCCGAATCACGTATTTCACGTACTTTCGTCCCGCATGTCCCAAGAACATTTGTGCGTCTTTTCCCCGCGTCGCCTGAATTGGCCGAACCGCGTACTTCGCAGCTTTCACGTCCCTCGTGTCCCAAATGAACCAAGTGCCATTCGTGCTAATTTTTCCCGCTCTACCCGAATATCTTGCTTTTCAATTTGGTAGATGTGTATTTAATGCGCATTTATTTTCTTTCTCTCTCCTAAGTGGCTATATAACGAGCTTCCCCCTATGTGTTTTTGCACACTTCTTTCATGTTATCTATTGCTCAAACCCTTGTGACCAAAATTCCTGCATGCGCGTATCCATTCCCCCTGCAATTCCATCCCAAGTCCAGCCAGCAGCTTTGCTCTCCGAGTTACTATCAACATGAAGATCAAATTCCAGGGGCAGGAACAAATTTCACCACTCGAGTCTGTCGTTCCCGATATCGGGGATAGTGAAGTTCGCCACCTTGATTTTGGGGATTTTTGGGCAAGGATGACCGATGCAAACCCTTCACCTATGGCACAGATGATCCATGACAGTGGTTTGGCTTTTGTTGGTGGCTTCCCTATCTCAGTGCAATGCGCAGATACAGTGCTCTCCTGCGGTGCTCATTTCAACCCCGACTCAAGTGAGTTGGCCAACGTGCATGGGGAGCTCATCGCCAAACTTGACACTGTCGCCATTGGCACTGCCCTAAGAATTCCAGAAATGGACAATTCCATAGTAATCTCTCAAAACCAGGCACAATGCCCTCTTTGACCAAGACAGTGAGAAGTACAAGGCGAGGGTGGCGAAGTCGTGGCTTAAAAACCCTAAAAAGGGGGCATCCCGTCTATCCAAGGTTCTATTCTGTGCCGATTTCAACGAAGAACTATCAGATTTCATAATCCTACTGGCTCGGGTTATGGGCTTACCCTCTACCAATGAGTTCCATTTTTGGATGTGCCCACTTATCAACATGGTGTGCGAAGGGACTCAAAGTATCAACTGGGCAGAGATCATCAGTATGAACCTAGCGGAGCAGCTGTCTAATGTACAGCAAACAAATAAATTCTATATGACTTCATACCTGATGTATACTCTGGCAGCATCGAGGCAATGGTTTGGTTTCTCATACATCGATGCTCACAAGGATGACCCCGTGTATGCCTACTGCCCGCAGTTCACCCTGGAAACCAGCAATCACAATTTCCGAAGGGTGAATGACACTTTCACCATGTACATTGTCCAGCTTCTTGAGAGCGACACGGCGAGGAGATTTTCTGATGAAGCTATGAGCCTGATAGCGCATTACGGTTCCTATTTCATCCAATTTAGAAAGTTTTCTTATATAAGGCTTACAGGCTATGAGAGCACTCCTCTCAAGCTTCCTATGTTCTGCAATGACAAAATGGCCTTGATAGAAGTGTGCAGGAAATTGGACAAATTACATAGAACCTGTAGAGATAAGAAAATTACTGGCTTGCACTTCCCCATCTCTTTGGGAAACTACACCTGCAAAACAGCCCTGGATGCACAAAATATAGAAAGGGCCCTAGCTCCCATTACTATCCATTTCTTCAGGCCAAGAACTTGCTTTGACTTGAAAAATTTTATTGAGCAGAACATCAAGATCACTTATCATCATAGGGCAGACACAGAGGATTATTGGGCTGACTGTGTTGATGATTTTGAAGCAAGAAGGAGGCATTACGGCAGGTTTTCTCTACAATTGATTCAAGAACTCAACTTGTACCAAGTTCCTGAAGGGCTTCAAGATGATAATTCTGACCTGTACTCATATGAGTATGACAATGTGGTCAAACACACTCCCTTGGAGGACTTGGATTGGTTCAAAAAGGAGAAGGATGATTTGGCTGAAATCCTAGCTCCGGTCTTAGTCAGGACCAAGATCTGGTTTGATAAGAAAGTCCGTGAATTTAGAAGGCACTCAGGGGAATCCTCCTCCAAGGATGCTTCAACACCAAGGAAGGAAGCATCGACACCCAGATCAGAAGCACCTTGTGCAAACCCCTCCTACCTCGTCAACTCAAGGACCTACAGTCTCTACTCCTTCCTCATCCACCCAGGTGTACCAGAAGAAAGTCAAAGAAGTTAAGGAGCCTGTGGAAGAAGACCCCCTGAGGAAGCATGCAGAATTGCCTTTGGGACTAGAGAACATTATTGTTCTCAGTGAAAGTGAAGAGAGTGAAGTGCCAGCTCCTGCAAGCACCCCTGAAGCCCCAATGGATAGGGACAAAGAAGTCCAGAGCACTGAACTTCCAAGCACCGTTGATTCCTCTGCACCAGGAGCCCCAAGCGCTCCACTCATATCCCAACTCGAGGCAACAACAGTACAAACCTTGGGCACCATGAGTTCTCTGTCTCTTGGTCCTCTTGCCCCACCTGCTTCTTCCTCCTCCTCTTTTGCATGGGTGCAGCCTCTTGTTGACAGTAGGAAGAGAAAGTCTTCCTCCCGAATCTCAGGACCAAATTTTGATGCTGTGGCGGCCTTGTTAGGCACTACTCCTCCTTCTCACGCCAAAAAAGCTAGAATTACCTCCAGGATAGTGTCTGATGCTCAAGGCCAACAATTCCTAGAGATAGCCAAGCCTAAGGTCAGACAAGCCTGATAAAGATTTGCAAGCATCTGATCTAGAACTCTCAAGAATTCCCATGGGAGAGTCTACCCCTGAAGGTGAGATCCACAATCTTCAGGAAATAGTCACCAGAGTCATTGGGAGGGTAGAGAAAGGGCAGCAAACCATAGAACAGTTAGAAGAACAAGCCCAGATTCTTACAAGTTTCATCAAGTCCCTGCTGTCCAAGGATAAAGTTTTGGATCCTACCCCATTGACTACTCTTCCACCACCTGTAATTCTGAGCCAAGATGAAGTGCAGAGTATCAAAGACATGCACAAGTATTCTGTCTATGGAAGGGCTATGGAGGCCATGGTGGATGATATGCTTGTTGCAGGATTGAACTTCATTGATGAAGCTTTCAAACTCCACGGGAAAGTGAGCAATTTGCAACTGAAGCTCTCCTCCACTATTGGGAGCATTGATAAAGAACTTAAACTTTGGGGCAGTTGCATAGTAGACCTCCGTCTAATGGGACAAACAGATGAAAATATTTTGATTGGCAAGCAAGGTCTTTGAGGATGCCAAGGATAATTTGTCAAAGTCCTGGGTCTACAGCGTGGAATGGAAAATCAAGTGTTGGAGGAGGCTTTGGGAGAGTTAAAGAATAGCTGGCAGAAGGGTGAGGCCTTCAAAACACTAGTTATATCTTCCTTCAAAGATATACATTGCCATCTTCATGATGAGACTTCTGGTGTGCCTCTCACTTTACAAGAAATCAAAGCTCAATTCAGAGCTTTTGTCAAAGGTGATCTATTCAAGGAAAGCTCCATTTCCAAGGAAAAAATGAAGGAGATCTGCTCTCTTCAATCTGCCATAGAAGAAGCAAATAAAGATTATCATACTCATGTCGAGTTCGACAAGGAAATGGAGAAGTGCCTCGGATTTTGGACTCAGTCTACTACCAACACATCAGTCCCACGAGGCAGAGACATAGCAGAGGCGTTGAAGAGATTCAGACAGCGGATCTTAAAGTTGGTGGGTCCCTCCCAGTCATGAGCACCTGTCTTCTTCTCCTAATTCTTCTCTTCTCTTCCCCCTTTTCCTCTCAGATTTGTTGTAATTAGTTGGGGTATTGCGATTAGCAGCCCTTTAACTAAACATTAGTTAAAAGAAGTAGTTACCAAGAGTAACTAATTTGTAAACTATATAATGGCCTCTCCTCGCCATTTTGAAAGGAGGAAGAACTTGGCTTATTTCTGAAAGTGTAAATAAATCATAAAGAAATCAATACAGAAGGATTTTTCATTCTTTGTCTATCTGGTTTCCTTTATTCTCAAGCTATTCGTTTAATCTTGTTAGATCATTTGTCTGTATTATGCTGAGAAGCTTTGTATTCTTGCAGATGTTATTTACAGAACTTTGTGTCTTTTCAAATTTCATCTTATTAATGTGATACAAATGATCTTATTCCAATTCGTTGTACCCTCGCATGCATAAGGAATTACTCTGTCATCTATAATTCTGAATGGTGCCTTTCTGCTCGTTCTCGCATTTTCATTCCTCAGTCCTTTTGTGATTGATGATCCTTTTAGAAAACACTTTCATAATATCCAAGTTCCATAGTAAAACCATGCTTTGTATATGTGTAAATAGGTTCGTTTCTGAATAAGGGAACCTCTCCCATTAAAGAGGAGGGACTTCTTGTCCCCTGACTGTTGCTCTTCTTGAAGTCCTTTTTGATGACCAACAGTTTTTGGCGACTCCGCTGGGGAATCATATTCCAGTTCTATAATCATTTATCGATCATCTTTTGATCTGGCGACTCCACGTTTTACTCGAGGGAGAAGGGCCCTTGGTATTGAAGATTCTCAGTTTCAGCTTTTGGAACAGCAGGGTTTTCCTTTCCCTTCAGCAAGAAGAAATAGAAAGACTCTTTCAACAAGCACTCCTCCTGTCAAAGATAGAATCCCTACGGGTGGTATTCCTTCAGAACAAATCAGTCCTAATCTTCGAGCTCTGATTCTTGCTGGTGTTTCAGTTCCTCTTCAAGCCATTTTTCCAAGAATGGTGGTACCATTGCCTTGGGGTCATCGTGTTGGGCCTCTTTCCCTTCCTCAGCCTTTGCATGAGTTACCCAGAGGTAACCAGAAGAACTTTCCTAAATTCAAGGGTGATGGTAAAGTACATCCTGATGAACACATCGCAGCCTTCATAGTTGCATGCGGAGTTCTGGGAGTTGAACATGAAGACGTCTCCGTAAGGCTTTTTGTTGAGACTTTACAAGATAATGCTGCTGATTGGTTCTATCACCTTCCGGCCGGAGCTATCACTAGCTGGAACACAATGAGAACTAGGTTTGAAAACCGTTTCAAACCGGCGGAAGATGTGCATGCTTTGCTAGCCCAAATTTCTCAAATAAAGAAGGAATCACAAGAGCCCATGAGAGAATTTGTGGCTCGATTCAACAGGTTAATTAACAAAATTCCACCAAATACTCAACCTGTAGATCAAATCCAAAAATGCTTCTTCCTAAACGCCCAATTGCCTGAAGTTAGTTATGCACTGAGAAGGGCTAATCTCGCAACATTGGCCGAGGATCAAACTCTTGCTGTTAGTGTGGAAGATGATTTAATCATGTCAGGGAAGTTGAGGAGAGACCCTTCTAAATCTAAGTCTGCTTCTTCCTCCTCTTCCACTCCTGGACCTAATACTGATCCATTGGTACAAAAACTTGCAAATGATCTCATCGCCATTAAGAAACAATTGGCTCAGCATACTCCCTATGCAGACGTTCCAAGGAGGAATTTTCAGCCCAGAAATCATTTTCCTGCTTCTCAAACAAGGCTAGCGCTTGAAGGACCTCCTATTAAAGTTCCTGTCAATGCAACCTGTGAAGTTGAAGAACCAGAGGATGAGGAGGTTAATGAAGATTGTGAGGAATTTGTTGAAGAGGTTGATGATGAAACAGATGAACTTGAGGGATCTCAAGTTAATTTCTTCACCACTGAAGGCATTGATGAAGGAGATGATTATGATGAAGTAGTAGCAGACATGAATAGTGAATCATACGCTGTCATGACTCGAGAGCAGACAAATCAGAGGGAGAAAGTGATGCAGCCCACCAAAAAATCTAAGGAGCAGCTGACAACTATCCCTGTAATTGCAAAAAGAGGATCCCCTATCCCCATTTCATCTACACCAAAGGTGAGTCCTGTCAATTCTGCTACTAAAGTTACTTCTTTTTCCCCTAAAATTGATAAACCTAGGATCTCAAGCGATGAAAACCCATCCACTTCTGGGTCTTTCGATATTATTGATCACCTAAAAAAGACTAAGGTTCAAATCTCAGAGGCTGAATATTATCAAACCCATCCCAAGGCTTTTGCTAAAATGATTCACTTTGTCAATTCCCATTCTAAAACTACCTCTAAAGGCCTTTTACCCACTCCTTCTTCTGCACCACAGCCTAATCTGGTAGCCGCTGTCACCTCACCCAATGACAAAATCAAACCATTCTATGTAACACTCCTTATAGCTGGCCATAGGCTCAGTAATTGCGTCATAGACTCAGGAGCATCAGACAATGTAATGCCTGCCAAAGTAGCTCATGCCTTAGGCTTGACTCTCACACGCACTTACGGATCTTGTTATTCCATGGAGAGTAAGGAAGTGCCCCTGGTCGGAAGGATTAAGGATGCACAAGTGGCTTTTGCTACTTTTCCTGAGAAGAAAGTTTTGGCTACTATCCTAGTAGCAGATATTCCTCCTTCATATGGGATGCTGCTAAGCAGAAATTTCTGTAAGGATGTGGGTGGAGAAATTCAAATGGATTGGTCACATGCCCTCATACCTGTTAATGGGCAAATGAAGAAGCTGCTGCCTGAGAAGCAGTCTGAGTATATTGTACAAAAAACTGATGATCCCAAAGCACAAATACTCTATGAGGATATGGGTCATGGCAACTACATGATTATGTCTCCAGAAGAAATCCAACTCCCCAAAGTGTCACCTAAAGATCCTAATGGTGTTTGGATATTAGAGTTTGATGGAAGTTGTTCTTCAGCTGGTTCTGGAGCTGGTGTCATATTGGTGTCGCCTGAAGGAAGCATTCATCCTTTCTCATTCAAGTTGCAATTTGAAAATACCAATAATACAACAGAGTATGAAGCTCTCATTCTTGGACTCCAGGTGGCAAAAGAACAAGGTGTGAAGAATCTTCTAGCTCGTGGGGATGCGGAATTGATTGTCAAGCAAGTTAGGAACCTCTTCCAGGTAAAGAATAGAAGGTTGAAACATTACAGGAATCAGGTTTGGGACTCCATTGAATTTCTTGATGCTTTCTCCATCGAAGCAATGCCTAGGGAAGAGAATACCAGGGCTGATTCACTAGCAGTCTCAGGGTCACTGCTTATACCTCATCCTGACTTTTCTCAAGATAAGTTCACCATCGAGATGATCCATAGACCCAGTGTACCTGATAATACAAGTAACTGGCAAGTTTTCAATGACGATCAACACTTGCTTTCTTTCTTAGAACTCAAGGATAATTTTGAACAGTTGTACTTTGAAGGAAGTGATAATTTGCCTCGTGAAAGTGTGCCCTTTGACAAAGAAGCCGCCAAAGAAGAAGAAGCGGATCAGGATGGATGTATCAAACTCAAAGGAAACAAGATTCCAAAAGGATTGGTGAGTTTAGAAGAACTGTTTGACAAACACGACAGGTATGTAAAGTTTAAAGCTTCTACTGGACCTCAGCAATCAGCTGAATATGACAAAATTAATATTGGGAGTTCTACTGATCCTAAACTCGTGAACATTGGAAAATGTTGCACCCCAGAAGAAAAGAAGAAGGTAATTAGTCTTTTGAAAAAGTATAAAGATGTCCTTGCTTATTCCTATGAAGACTTAAAAGCCTTTCAACCAAAGGAGATGCAGCATTTTATCCCTCTCAAACCTGGGATTAAGCCTTTTAAACAGAAGCAGAGGCAATACAATCCTAAGATAGCTGACACCATCTTTCAGGAAATACAGAAGTTATTAAAGGCTAAAATCATTTTTCCTATCCATCATTCAACATGGATTGCCAATATTGTGCCTGTTAGAAAGAAAAATGGTGAGATTCGTATCTGTGTTGACTTCAGGAATCTAAATCAAGCTTCCTTAAAAGATAATTATCCCTTACCTATGATGGATCAGGTCTTGCAAGCAGTAACGGGATCCGAAATGTTGTCTATGCTTGATGGCTTCTCAGGATATAACCAGGTAGAAGTTAATACCACAGATCAACACAAAACGGCTTTCACTACCCCTTGGGGTACCTTTGCTTACAAAAGGATGCCTTTTGGGCTCATTAATGCCAGTGCTACTTTTCAGAGAGCTATGGACTTAGCCTTTGGAAGTTTGAAAGGGAAGTGTATTGTTGTATACCTTGACGACTTGACTGTGTTTTCTAAAACAAAGGACGATCATTTTCAGCATCTGGAAACAGTTCTTTTGAAATGTAGAGAACATGGGATCTCTTTAAATCCTAAGAAATCTATTTTTTGTGTCACGGAGGGGAAATTATTGGGGCATGTTGTCTCCAAAGATGGTATAAAAATCGATCCTGAGCGAGTTCAAGCTATTCAGCAAATTCCTCTTCCAACCAGCAAAAAGGGAGTGCACTCTTTCTTTGGTAAGATCAACTTTCTGAGAAGGTTCATCCCTGATTTCGCAGAGCTAACTTTGAATATCTCCCAAATGATGAAAGGAAAACAAATTTTTGGTTGGTCTCCTGAAGGGAAAGAAGCCTTTGAAGGTATTAAAAGGGCCATTGCTAAAACTCCTGTTTTAGCATGTCCAGATTTCAACAAAGATTTTATTATCTATTGCTACGCCACGGATAACACCTTGGCTGCTGTTTTGACTCAGGAAGATTCTAATGAGCATGAACTCCCAATTGCATTTATGAGCTACATTCTAAAAAATCACGAGTTAAAATACACCATAATGGAAAAACATGCTTTTGCAGTGGTTAAAGCTGTCAAGCAGTTTCGTTTTTACATTCTTAACTCTCACTCCACAGTGTTGGTACCAGATACAACTATCAAGTCAATTCTCACACAACAGGAATTTGGATCCAAGAGAGGGAACTGGGTGGCCAAGGTCCAAGAATATGATATTGACATCAAACTGACCAAGCTTGTCCGTGGAAAAGGCTTGCGTGAACTCATCGCTGAAGAGCTAGGCATGAGTTACTGGAAGATAAAGTTGGTCTTCCTACCGTTCTGTTTCTTAGCTTATTTGATGAATGGTATGCTGATATCACTCAATTTCTCACCTATGGAGAATGCTCCTCTCATTTGACTACCAAAGAGAGGAGAGCCGTTAAACTAAGGTCAACCCAATATGTGTTGTGGGAAAACGCCTTGTTTAAGCGTGGGTTAGATGGAAGGTTTTTGAAATGTGTGGACAAGGAACAACAGAAGAAGCTACTCTCAGCTTTTCATGATCAGGCATGTGGAGGGCACTACTCATCAACTGTCACTGCTCATAAAATTATTTTTGGGGGATATTACTAGCCCACCTTGTTCAGGGATGCATCAAAATGGGTTGACAAATGTGAGGCTTGTCAGACTTTCATGGATAGACCCAAGTTGGCCTCCTTGCCCCTTAAACCAGTTGTGATCGAAGAACCTTTTCAGCAATGGGGTTTAGATTTCATTGGAACACTTAATCCCTCTTCTAGTGCTGGTCATACCCATGTATTAACCGCCATAGATTATTTCACCAAATGGGTAGAAGCCATTCCAGTAAAGAGTACTACTTCAGAAGTAGTATGCAGTTTTATCAAAGAAAACATCTTGGTAAGGTATGGTGTGCCAAACAAGATCGTGACAGATAATGCTTCAAACTTTTCTTCAACCGAGATGATGGATTTTTGCTATGGATATGGCATCTCCCTAGCTCATTCCTTATATTACTATCCTCAGGGGAATGGACAAGCCGAATCAACAAAAAAAATCTGGTGGCTATAATAAGGAAATTAGTTAATGAGTCCCAACGAAACTGGCACAAGAAACTCTATGATGCCCTTTGGGCAGATAGGATCACACCTAAGAGAGCCATTGGGATGTCTCCTTTTCAGGTAGTATATGGAGTAGAAGCTCAATTGCCAGTAACAGTGGAGCTACCAGCCTTGCATCTAATGAAGGCCATTGAAGATACCAGTTTCAACGATTCTTTGGATAAGAGAATTATGTATCTCCACAAATTGAATGAGGACAGATTGGAAGTTGCTGATAGGATATCTGCTCACCAACAGAAAGTAAAGGTCTTGTTTGATAAAAAATCCAGGTTCAGGGATTTCAAAGTTGGAGACATTGTTTTTTTGTGGGATAAAAGGCATGAACCTGGTGGCAGCCATGGCAAGTTTGATTCCTTTTGGCTCGGACCTTTTAAGATCAGGCACTTTGCTGGTGAGAATTCTTTTTACCTTGATTATATGGATGGTTCTTCTCTCCCACTTCCTTATAGTGGGCAGTATCTGAAACTGTTTAAGTCTTAGGTGATTAGGAAGTCCTTTGTATATTCTATATAGTGTGTGTTCTCTTTTCCTTCCCTTGTTTTCGTGTGTTGTTTGCGGTGTTGTCTTCTTTATTGGTTTTCTTTTGCCTCCGTGGCCCAATGGATAAGGTACTGGTCTACTTCCCCGAGTTTGTCTAAATTCTTGCCTTGTCTCATTCTTTGAATTCATGCCAAGTCATCCCCAGAAGGAGCCAACTGTTGTCCACTCAAAATTCCCCTGCTTTTAAGAAGTTGAAAATTAAAATTTTGAGGTTAAGTGTCTTTTCTGTTATCCTGGTAGTGTGATAAGTCAAGAAATTGGGAAAATATGCATTTTTTGGGTCATTTTGTGTGTTTTTCGGGCCTGTCAGACATTTTTGTCCCGCGTGTCCCAGGTTCATTCGGGCTCTCTGTTCCCCGATCGGCCGGTTTACCCGAAGTCCGTTCTTTTCGGGCCCGTCGGAACTTTTTGTCCCAAATGTCCCAAGTTCGCCCGGACCCGTTGTTCCCTTTTCGTCCGATTCGGCCGAATCGCGTATTTCACATACTTTCGTCCCGCATGTCCCAAGAACATTTGTGCGTCTTTTCCCCGCATCGCCCGAATCGGCCGAACCGCGTACTTCGCGCTTTCGCGTCCCTCGTGTCCCAAATGAACCAAGTGCCATTCGTGCTAATTTTTCCCGCTCTACCCGAATATCTTGCTTTTCAATTTGGTAGATGTGTATTTAATGCACATTTATTGTCTTTCTCTCTCCTAAACGGCTATATAACGAGCTTCCCCCTATGCGTTTTTGCACACTGCTTTCATGTTATCTATTGCTCGAACCCTTGCGACCAAAATTCCTGTGCGCGTATCCATTCCCCCTACAATTCCATCCCAAGTCCAGTCAGCAGCTTTGCTCTCCGAGTTACTATCAACATGAAGATCAAATTCCAGGGGCAGGAACAAATTTCACCACTCGAGTCTTCCGTTCCCGATATCGGGGACAGTGAAGTTTGCCACCTTGATTTTGGGGATTTTTGGGCAAGGATGACCGATGCAAACCCTTCACCTATGGCACAGATGATCCATGATAGTGGTTTGGCTTTCACCGGTGGCTTCCCTATCTCAGTGCAATGCGCAGATACAGTGCTCTCCTGCGGTGCTCATTTCAACCCTAACTCGAGTGAATTGGCCAACGTGCATGGGGAGCTCATCGCCAAACTTGACGCTACCACCATTGGCACTGCCCTAAGAATTCCAGAAATGGACAATTCCATAGTAATCTCTCAAAACCAGGCACAGGCCCTCTTCGACCAAGACAGTGAGAAGTACAAGGCGAGGGTGGCGAAGTCGTGGCTTAAAAACCCTAAAAAGGGGGCATCCCGTCTATCCAAGGTTCTGTTCCGTGCCGATTTCAATGAAGAACTATCAGATTTCATAATCCTACTGGCTCGGGTTATGGGCTTACCCTCTACCAATGAGTTCCATTTTTGGATGTGCCCACTTATCAACATGGTGTGCGAAGGGACTCAGAGTATCAACTGGGCAGAGATCATCAGTATGAACCTAGCGGAGCAGCTGTCTAATGTACAACAAACAAAGAAATTCTATATGACTTCATACCTGATGTATACTCTGGCAGCATCGAGGCAATGGTTTGGTTTCTCATACATCAATGCTCACAAGGATGACCCCGTGTATGCCTACTGCCCGCAGTTCACCCTGGAAACCAACAATCGCAATTTCTGAAGGGTGAATGATGCTTTCACCATGTACATTGTCCGGCTTCTTGAGAGCGACACGGCGAGGAGATTTTCTGATGAAGCTATGAGCCTGATAGCGCATTACGGTGCCTATTTCATCCAATTTAGGAAATTTTCCTATATAAGGCTTGCAGGCTATGAGAGCACTCCTCTCAAGCTTCCTATGTTCTACAATGACAAAATGGCCTTGATAGAAGTGTGCAGGCAATTGGACAAATTGCATAGAACCTGCAGAGATAAGAAAATTACTGGCTTGCACTTCCCCATCTCTTTGGGAAACTACACCTGCAAAACAGCCCTGGATGCACAAAATATAGAAAGGGCCCTAGCTCCCATTACTGTCCATTTCTTCAGGCCAAGAACTTGCTTTGACTTGAAAAAGTTTATTGAGGAGAACATCAAGATCACTTATCATCATAGGGCAGACACAGAGGATTATTGGGCTGACTGTGTTGATGATTTTGAAGCAAGAAGGAGGCATTACGGCAGGTTTTCTCTACAATTGATTCAAGAACTCAACTTGTACCAAGTTCCTGAAGGGCTTCAAGATGATAATTTTGACCTGTACTCATATGAGTATGACAATGTGGTCAAACACACTCCCTTGGAGGACTTGGATTGGTTCAAAAAGGAGAAGGATGATTTGGCTGAAATCCTAGCTCCGGTCTTAGTCAGGACCAAGATCTGGTTTGATAAGAAAGTCTGTGAATTTAGAAGGCACTCAGGGGAATCCTCCTCCAAGGATGCTTCAACACCAAGGAAGGAAGCATTAACACCCAGATCAGAAGCACCTGTGCAAACCCCTCCTGCCTCGTCAACTCAAGGACCTACAGTCTCTACTCCTTCCTCATCCACCCAGGTGTACCAGAAGAAAGTTAAAGAAGTTAAGAAGGAGCCTGTGGAAGAAGACCCCCTGAGGAAGCATGCAGAATTGCCTTTGGGACCAGAGAACATTATTGTTCTCAGTGAAAGTGAAGAGAGTGAAGTGCCAGCTCCTGCAAGTGCCCCTGAAGCCCCAATGGATAGGGACAAAGAAGTCCAGAGTGCTGAACTTCCAAGCACCGTTGATTCCTCTGCACCAGGAGCCCCAAGCGCTCCACTCATATCCCAACTCGAGGAAACAGCAGTACAAACCTTGGGTGCCATGAGTTCTCTGTCTCTTGGTCCTCTTGCCCCACCTGCTTCTTCCTCCTCCTCTTTTGCATGGGTGCAGCCTCTTGTTGACAGTAGGAAGAGAAAGTCTTCCTCCCAAATTTTAGGACCCAATTTTTATGTTGTGGTAGCCTTATTGGGCACTACTCCTCCTTCTCACGCCAAAAAAGCTAGAACTACCTCCAGGATAGTGTCTGTTGCTCATGGCCAACAATTCCTGGAGATAGCCAAGCCTAAGTCAGACAAGCCAGAGCAAGATTTGTAAGCATCTGATCTGGAATTCTCAAGAATTCCCATGGGAGAGTCCACCCCTGAAGGTGAGATCTACAATCTTCAGGAAACAGTCACTAGAGTCATTGGGAGGGTAGAAAAAGGGCAGCAAACCATTGAACAGTTGGAAGAACAAGCCCAGATTCTTACAAGTTTCATCAAGTCCCTACTGTCCAAGGATAAAGTTTTGGATCCCACCCCATTGACTACTCTTCCACCACCTGTAATTCTGAGCCAGGATGAAGTGCAGAGTATCAAAGACATGCACAAGTATTCTGTATATGGAAGGGCTATGGAGGCCATGGTGGATGATATGCTAGTTGCAGGATTGAACTTCATTGATGAAGCCTTCAAACTCCACGGGAAGGTGAGTAATTTGCAACAGAAGCTCTCCTCCACTATTGGGAGCATTGATAAAGAACTTAAACTTTGGGGCAGTTGCATAGTAGACCTCCATCTAATGGGACAAACGGATGAAAATATTTTGACAGCAAGCAAGGTCTTCGAGGATGCCAAGGATAATTTGTGAAAGTCCTGGGTCTACAGTGTGGAATGGAAAATCAAGGTGTTGGAGGAGGCTTTAGGAGAGTTAAAGAATAGCTGGCAGAAGGGTGAGGCCTTCAAAACACTAGTTATATCTACCTTCAAAGATATACATTGCCATCTTCATGATGAGACTTCTGGTGTGCCTCTCACTTTACAAGAAATCAAAGCTCAATTCAAAGCTTTTGTCAAAGGTGATCTATTCAAGGAAATCTCCATTTCCAAGGAAAAATTGAAGGAGATCTGCTCTCTTCAATCTGCCATAGAAGAAGCAAATAAAGATTATCATACTCATGTCGAGTTCGACAAGGAAATGGAGAAGTGCCTCGGATTTTGGACTCAGTCTACTGCCAACACATCAGTCCCACGAGGCAGAGACATAGCAGAGGCGTTGAAGAGATTCAGATAGCGGATCTTAAAGTCGGTGGGTCCCTCCCAGTCATGAGCACCTGTCTTCTTCTCCTAATTCTTCTCTTCTCTTCCCCCTTTTTCTCTCGGATTTGTTGTAATTAGTTGGGGTATTGCGATTAGTAGCCCTTTAACTAAACTTTAGTTAAAAGAGGTAGTTACCAAGAGTAACTAATTTGTAAACTATATAATGGCCTCTCCTTGCCATTTTGAAGGAGGAAGAACTTGTCTTATTTCTGAAAGTGTAAATAAATCATAAAGAAATCAATACAGAAGGATTTTTCATTCTTTGTCTATCTGGTTTCCTTTATTCTCAAGCTATTCGTTTAATCTTGTTAGATCATTTGTCTGTATTATGATGAGAAGCTTTGTATTCTTGCAGATGTTATTTACAGAACTTTGTGTCTTTTCAAATTTCATCTTATTAATGTGATACAAATGATCTTATTCCAATTCGTTGTACCCTCGCATGCATAAGGAATTACTCTGTCATCTATAATTCTGAATGGTGCCTTTCTGCTCATTCTCACATTTTCATTCCTCAGTCCTTTTGTGATTGATGATCCTTTTAGAAAACACTTTCATAATATCCAAGTTCCATAGTAAAACCATGCTTTGTATATGTGTAAATAGGTTCGTTTCTGAATAAGGGAACCTCTCCCATTAAAGAGGAGGGACTTCTTGGCCCCTAACTGTTGCTCTTCTTGAAGTCCTTTTTGACGACCAACAGGTCGACGGACACCGAGAATTTCCTCCCTATACTTCTTCTACCATCAGAGTCAGATTGCCCAAAAAACAAGGACGATACAGAGATCTCTTCACAATTTAGGGAAGTAGTTAGATCTTGGAGGACACAAAGTATTTCCTCCTTGCACTTCTTAAGTCTATGGCGTTGTTTCACCCAAAAAAACCTGGCAGTACAAAATATCCTTCTACACCCTTTCTCTCAACATGGATCAGGTGCACATAGTTTGATATGGGTTTTTCATCTACGTGCTTTACATTTACATATGGGTTTTTAAATATGTACACATGCGTCTTTTACATAGCATTTTTACACTTACATACATACATACATACATACATATATATATATATATGTGTGTATATATATATATATATATATATATATATATATATATATTTGACTACTTGATCATTTTCTCCTTACAGGTCCGGTCATATGAGAAACAAGCAATCAAATTGGGGGCAACAACATCAACAACAACACTTCGCAAAAACAAGCACTTTACTAACCATGTAGATACATTATACACTGCAACAGCTACACACGTGTTCCACCCTAGGTTCACTCTCATCACTTTTTCTTTGCGCATTTTTTATCTTTAGTTTCCACACTCCTCCATCTTTTTTGTCATTTCACGGTTTTGTCTAGTCCTTCTGCGCATTTCTACTACACTCTTCATGGACATTAGGTACGCATCTCTATCTACTTTATGTTACTGAGCTTTCAACTCACCAACATAAAGTGGGGGAAAAATGTAGTCACAAAATCATGCACTTTAAACAATATTTATCCTGGTCTCATACTACTATTTAGAAGGTTCTTGAGTGAAGAAAGTACTAATTAAACCCCACCTTTTGGCCATCTTGTTTTATTTTATTTCATCATTACCGCCCCTTTTCATCCACATGCCCAGTCTATTTCAGTCATTTCCCTCAATTTTAGCCTTGACTGGGGTGTCTGGGTCAGTGTTGGGGCACCCTAGTCCCACCAGTGGCACCCCGGTCCTTTTCACACTTTCTTGCCACTTTTTGGACTCTTTCTATATGTTTGGCATCTTTATTTTTCTTGTGTTCAGCTTTTTCAGGGTTAATTATGAAATTAGATCAAGAGAACCCTATAAATATAAAGTTATGAGACCATAATGAATGACCTAGCATCACTTTACTACTATCACTCCATCTATATTTGAATCCATCTATTGCATTAGAGATCACTTGCATCCACATAGCTCCATCATCAAGGCACAAGACTAGGACATCTGGATCACACTTCATAGGGGGAGGGATTCTATTCTATTTCATGCACACATTCTATTACATTTTCTATACATAGTTATTGCTCACTACTTCATAAAGTGTGATTGGTACAAGAGTAACCTAGGGCATGTTCACACATACTTGTACATAGAACTACATTGGATCTGAGATGTAATGCAACACTCAGTTAGTAAGTCTACCAATGTGGCCATTGAGGATAGTTGTACCCATTCATTTGCATTATTCTTTTTAGGGTTTATTGTTTGTTTTAGGGTCTTGTAGGTTCTTCTATCACCTTGGAATATCGGTGACATTCAGCATAGGACAACGAAATTCATGCGACACAAAATAAGGGTTTCAGACCACCTTTCGACCCTATAATTTTTTTTTTTGAGATTTTGTATAGACCAAGGCACCCAAAATTCATACCAGAGCGCTCATGGGTGCCCCAGTTCTCCTCCAGCTACCCCAGTCTAGCTAGATCCTCTAGATCCATCCTTTTCAGGACTCCTACACAGTCGTTCCTACTCCTAATTTTTCCAGTCACCTCTGCGACACCCTCTAACAGACATCTTTTATTCAACTGATTTCTTTCCTCTTCCTTCTTGCACATTAGGGTTGGCATTTCCTTTTGCATTGTGGTTTGTCTTATTTACATTCTTATTTATTGCATTTATTTACTTTAGTACAATTTTTCATAGCTTAGATTAACTATCCCCACACTACTTAGCTAGTCCATTTTTATTTAATCAAATCCTTTATTCTGATTTCTAGAGGTTTCCCCCTAAAAGTGGACTATATTCAAGTGATTTTATAAATAAATATCATAACACTGGGATTTTTCAAGGTCTTGGGAATGAATCATCATGGGAATATATTGTTATGGATTTATATAAGTAGTTATTTGAGTGAATAAGTAGTATGAATGAGGAATAAAGTCATGTAATAGGGATAAGAATATGAAATTAAGATTAGAATGTGTGTGCAAGTCATGATTCAGAGATAACACCAATGTTGTCATTGTCAACTGATAAATTACCAATTTTCAGTGTTTATGGTAAAGCTCAAAGGGTATATTATAAAGCAAGTTTCAATAGATAAATAATGCATTAGATTGAGAATATGGTTCCTTACTCTAACATATGCATAATCACATCACACAAATATCTAAATATAAAACGAATTAAAGGAAAAGAGAGGCTAGATAAACTTACCTAGTTGTAGAGACCATTTGCGCATTAAGTTTCTCCTAGGGTTAGCAACATCTTATGAGATAGTTGATGTGGGGGATCACAAATGAATAAGAGAAGACCTAAGAAAACCTCCTGTTAAATAATCCAAAGACTAGGTATATCATAATAAGTGCAGATCCTATGCTTGAAGATCCTAAATACTCAATGCTCCAAGTGTATATTTTAAAGAAGACAAGTAAGACCAACTTCAAGACCTTTAAGGCTATTAGGAAAAATTCAAAAATTCCAACAAATTGAATGAGTGGTCATGATGATGTGGAATGAGTGCTCAAATACTGAGTATTAATAGAATTCATAATATGGAATTGTAGTCTTTTCTAGCAAATAATACCAACCATGGTTGATGTCATTGACTGTTAAAAACAAAAATCTAGACAATATTTATTATAGGTAATGTAAAATTATGGGAGTTAAAAAGTAATTCTTGACTAATGGAAGGAGACTAATAGTTGTTGAAAGATGTCATGACGATGATATGTGTGTATTAAAAGTAGGTATGGGGGTGATTTCAAGAGTATGATATAGTGATGTCATAGGGAGGCTATATAAGATTACTATAGAGAAATTAAAACATGTGTAATATGATATAATTAGACTGCACATCAAGGCTCTCTAATAAGCACCATTGTTAAGCAAACCAATGTAATTGGTAACTGTTTCACATAACCATTTCTAGCTACCCTTGCTCTTGGTAGTGTCTTTGAGGACAAAACTTTGGTGAAGTTAATGTGTCAATGATGCCTATAGAAGAAAAAAGTCGGTAAAGTGAAAAAATAGGTGTATACATTGTCCATTTCCTTTAAAGATTATTTTCTTCTTCTTCAAAGAATAACAAAATCAAAAAATAATCTTGGAGTGTTTGTGATTAGGTTAACAATATATTTTAATGCAAATTTTTTATTCATCGTCATTTTTTTGACTTATTCCTTTCCCGTTGTGTTGGTGAGAAAATTTTTCAGTTGGGAAAATTAGGTGTCTCCACCAACAATCACGGGGCTATGCCCCTCTGTATTGAATGGTGCATCTCACATTATTGAATGATAACTAATCTAATCCTACCTAAGTGTTATGGATTGGCCAAATAGGTAATGGATCACACATGAACACTCCACTGAACCTATGGAAAAGTTCTTGTATGGGGTACAAGGGAGGAAATTACAGTGATGAGAGGTGAAGGAGGGAAATTAGGAAAGGAATATTACACTCTTGAGTAGGCCAATTACAGAGTTCACACCTAGTAATCAGATTAGTTTAACATTCAATATAGAGGAAAGGAACAATGAAGTTATCTAGTGAGAAGAAAAAACCTGACACAAATTTATTGGATTCATTTATCAAAGATACAAAGCTCTTTTAGGATCACTATGCTTGCAAAGTCCATAAGAGATAAATAGAAGAAACATAAGAAAGGGAAATGGAAGAAAAGTAGCCTTTATTTCATGTGTAGTGATGAGTACAAAGCTTCAATCAATCTACAATAATTCTAAATGTTCCTAGCTCCTTAATACTACTCTCTGATAAATTTAGGCCTTCAAATCCATTCCAAATAATGTGCACCTTCCTTATAAAGGCTAAAAATAACCATTCCTAAGTATCTTGAAAAGCCTTGGAAGATATTGTCTTAAAAGAACTTTAATGAATTTGTTTACCTAAATCACTTATGGACAAGGTTGACACAACACACAAGACCACTTGAAAGGATGGGATAGGCCTCACACAGAGGATGGGTTAACCTAGGAGAGTGTCTGGGAAGGTTTACGATCAAAATTTTGACATTAGGGTCCATTGTCATGCTTGAAAATTGGAAAGTTTCATGCTGTACTTTTGCATGAAAACATCTTGCTCTAGCTTTGGGACATGTTGTAGATCAAGTGTAGTGAGGACATAGCATGTAGGAATACCATAATCTAAATTCATTTCATGGACCAGTGGCTTATCCATTGGGCTATGGAGAATCATTCTTCTAGCACACAAAAAAATAACACACGAAAGGGAAACACACCATAATGAAAAAACCACACGAAACAGAAAAGGGAAATTATACGCACGGGGATATTTACAGAGGAGGGAAAATAATATCACATACCCTGTGATGGGTTGGGAAAAGTTCATGCCATCATAGAACAATGGATTGAAACGTGATCTTTGAAGCACAAAAACTACTATCTGATCAAACCATGCTCTTGTGATGGTTTTGCATTGCTTGAGAGGAAGAAGACACACTAAGACTTCATCTTCATACTCACATTATACTAAAAAATTTATTGTATCCAATAATTTTTTTTTACCTATTTGGGATCTTTGTATCTTGTGGATTTCTCTTGATGTCCTGTGATCATGAGATACCATTCCTCCATGTCCTCAAGAGTTAGAAATTTGATCTTGTCGTAGAAAAAATCCTCATCTTTGAATTACAACATGAGATCATTTTTTGAATCAAAAAGGTATTCAGGAGGAGTGAGAACAAACTAATTTTCTTCCCATTTAATAGCTTCTTTGAACATCTCACTTTGTTTCTTCGAAAAACTACTTTTAAGAATAGAGGTTACATCACTCCGCCAAAAGTCTTCATCATCCTTGAGAAATTGTCGCAGCGTGGAAAAGTGTTAAGAAAATCAGAGCTTGAGAATTGATGAGTGTAATGTGACTTTGAATCCTTTCACAAGAATCATGTGTGTTCTCACTTTGTTGTTCAGAACAACTTTTTGTCAATATCCATCCACTCAAAATTGGTTTTGGCATAATTCTCAAAACTACAACCATTAATTTGATCATAGAAGAATTCTTCAATCTTGAGTGAATATTATAGTGTGGATTCTTGTTCCAAATTGATAGGACATCCAACGGTGGTGAGGACTATTTGATATTGACTCAACTCATAAAATTCCTGCCACTTTTTACATTATTTTGAACCATCATCTTTAGTGTAAATCAGCTCCACATTTCCCCTATAATCTTCTTACTTTTGCACTTATGATCATGTTCAGAGAGCACAAAAGATAAATACATATCTTCACATTCGTTCTCACCCATCAAGGTATAGGTGAATTCATCAAGCTCATCTATCTGCTTTGTCTCAGCATCAAGCACTATTGTATCAAAAAGAGAAGCACAAATTGATTCATACATATCTTTCATTTCCATAGTTTGAGTTAGGAACTTGAGACTAAGTTAGGGGTCTTTAGTCTCTTCCGCAACCTTCAAGATGCCTTGCACAGATAACTCTTCCGATTTTTCCATATACTCATATTATTCCTTATGGGAAGAATATTTTCATTGTTCCTTTAGGAGATGGCTGAAAATTTGAACCACACATGCCCATGATTCGTTTGAAACATCCTTGTTCACCTTTTCTATGATTTTTTTTCCCAAGGCTCACCTTCTTACAAACACGGGCATACTTGATTCACAACACCTTCTGATAAGGAGAAGAGTTCCATGCTTTGTGGAAAGGGCACTCCTTTGAGCTCAAAATCCATTTCATCATCCTCTTGATGGGAAGCATAGAACCATGTTGGGGCATCAATATGGGAAGAATTTTTAACTCTATGTTGATCATCCATTATTGAATCCTCTTGCTCATATGTAAAATGAAATATTTCATACTCAATGTGATGATCAACATAATTCTCCTTAGGTGAGAATGATGGTATTGATTCCTCAAAGAGGTTATGTTCAAATGGCTCATTCTCATTGGCTTCGAAAATAAAATTATCCTCTTCCATTTGGTCACCCATGATTAAATCTGGAAGGGAACTTGATTCTTCACATATATCCATTCCATTATTAATCGAAATATGAAAATTTGAAAGGAGATTATCCATGATTACCTCAAATTTTTCATCTTGAGTTTGGGATGCAAGACAAGTTTCTTACACTGCTTGATTATTAGAGGAGTCTTCAGAAAGCATTGGATCTTCTGTTGTGTAACGAGAATCATCCTCACTTGAATTCATCATTCCATCGATGGGATGTGCATCAATCCATAATGAGTTGATGAATGGTGGTTTTACCTCTACGTATTCTTCCTCATATCCCACCATGTCAATTGGGTTCTCGTAAGTAGGTTCAAGGATATGATCTTCTTCAGAAGTGTCTAAGAATCTTCTGAGGACAAACACCTTGTAGTGTGGACATTCATCAGGATCATCTTGAGTTTATTCATCCTCGAAAACATGAAGTGCTTCAAGGTGTTCATACCTTCCTTGCAAAGATAAAACATACCTCCAAATTTCATGATACGCTTCAAGGTTAGAATTTCCTTCTATTGTGCTCACGAGTCTTTTCCCATATTATCTCTTCAAAATGCCCATTTCTTCATCACCGTATGCAAGGAAGTCATCTAGAGGAAGGAAGATGAAATACAATGTCATGAGTTTCTTGGTCACCTGAGTGAAGTTGGAAAAATTACCATCAGTGGAATTTGCACCATCTTGTCCTTCATCATCCTCCATAGTACATATTTGATTTTCATCAAAAGGTTCAAGGATAAGACATTCCTCAAAAGAATCCAAGAATCTTCTAGGGATGGACACTTCGTAGTATGGAAAATCATCAAGGTATTCCTCTATATAACAAATATATTCTTATTCTTTATTAGGGAGTGCCTCAATTAGTTCGAACATCTCTTGCAAGGCTTCAACATATTTCAAAATTTCAAGGTAGATTTGAGGATCAGAATTTCCTTTTACGGTTCTTGCAATTATTTACACATACTCAATCTTTAATGCTATCATTTCATCATCTCTATATGAAAGGAAATCATTCCAAGGGAGGGTGATGAAAGATATGGCTCTAAGCTTTTCATTCAGTTGTATGTGATTGAGAGTATTACCTTCTACAGGTTCTTATTCTTCTTGGGATTTACACAACATCTTGTATCTTCTTTACGCATTTTTCAATATTTTCTTTCCTTTGATTGTAAATTATTTCTTGAAGCAAGAGATCCTTTTACCATTATTGAATTCTCCTCTTTGTGAGAGTCAGTCTGGAACCATGGATGATCGACAATCCGCATTTCTCGGAAACTATTTTCTTCTTCTTCTTCATTGTCACTCATTGGTACTTCACTCCAATCTAGAAATTTCTTCATTGTGTTGTGGAAAATGAACGTGACACGGATTCATTCCTTGACGGAGTTGCCTTCAAAAATGATTTTCCTTTAAAATTTGATGTTTTTTTTGTATTTTTTTTGGAAGAGATATTTTTTGGGTGCACTTGGGAAAATATCTCCCTAGCGGAGTCGCCAAAAATTGTTGGTGAGAAAATTTTTCAGCTAGGCAAATTAGGTGTCTCCAACAACATTCATGGGGCTATGAACCTCTGCATTGAATGATGTAACTCTTATTATTGAATGATAACTAACATAATCCTACCTAAGTGTTGTGGCTTGGCCAAATAGGCCAAGGATCAAAAAGGAACACTCCATTGAACTTGTGGCAAAGTGCTTGTATGGGGTACAAGGGATGAAATTATAACAATGAGATGTGAATGAGGAAAATTAGGAAAGGAATATTACTATCGTGAGTAAGCCAATCACAAAGTTCACACCCAGTAATTAGAGTAGTTCAACATTAAATATAGAGGAAAGAAACAATGAAGTTATCTAGTGAGAAGAAAATACTCGACACAGAGTTCTTGGATTTATTTATCAAAGATGCAAAGCTCATTTGGGATCACTATGCTTGCAAAGTGCATAAGAGAGAAATAGAAGAAACATTAGAAAGGGAAATGGAATAAAGTATCATTTATTTCATGTGTAGTAATGAGTACAAAGCTTCAATCAATCTACAACAATTCAAAATTGCTACTAAAAATTATTAACTTTCAGGTTCCTTTGCAATGGAGAAACCATCCCAATTTATAACAATGTGAATTGACTCTTCGCCTTCCTCACATGACTCTTCATGTTTATATTCCACTTGTGACTTTTCATTTTCCATTATAAAAGACAAATTAAGAATTTCTCTTCTAATTTTGAGAAAATACTTTTATAATTTACAAAATATTGTCACTTAAGTGAATAGGAAAAAATACCATGATTATGCCCAATGAAGAATTAGAAATGGGAGAGAATGAAGAGGGAGAAAGAGAGAAAAAGGGGGGGGTTTCCATATCCGATGAAGAAGCTCGGTGTAATGAAGAACTTGATGATGACGATCACAATCTCCTCCTTTTACATGATGCATGGAAACCTTGGGTCACTAAATGAGTGTTTAGAAAAATTGTTGAGAGAACCCCTAATGCAAGCTCAAGATGACCGCAAGAATTTCTTATGATGATCCCCTTGATGCTTGAATGATCAACTCCCTTAGTTCAGTGAGCTCATAGATCTCACTGAGCTCAATCTAACCATCTCATCAAGCTTGTTAAATCTCATTTAACTAATTCACCCAACTTTCTTAACTTATCTCACTTACATAGGCTCTTCATGAAAATGGATGAGTTCTTGACTAGCTCACTGTCGCAACTAGCCTAACTCAAACTCACTATTGTCATCTTAGCTCAACTCAACTTACCACACTTCAACCAACTCATCTTGATGAGGTGATGATGTTTCTAGTCCCAAATGATAAACACGATGACTCATTATGATGAATCTATGAAGTTCCTAAGACCTTCTGAATAGTGGTCTGAACATTCCTCTGTTATGCTTCGTCATGTTATCAGGCACAACTGAGACCAAGAAGATGCTTCCAAGACCCATATGGAGGCTATATTTATCTGTTTGAGCTATGAGATCATCTTGTAACCATGTGAAGACTTGAAACGTGGAAAGATGAGTGAAGATGGAGCCATCTGCAACTTTCTGCACCCAAAATAGGGACTTTCTATTTTTAGCAGGTATGAATGGGACCTGCTATTTTGAGACATATCACCTATTTTTCTCCAATTACATATTTTTAACCTTCTGGCAAACTCCATCCTCTTTTGCTAATAGTGCATTGTTATTTTTAACAACTTTCTTTTTTAACAAGTTGGTTTTTCGGACCTGTTATTTTGGGAAAATTGCCACTTTTGCCTTTTCATCTGTTTTACATTGTTTCCAACTATCTTGGGTGATTCAAACTTGCAATTCAACGAACTTACTATTTTTAGCATGAAGAAGATAATAGAATATGATATTTTTAGTAATTGAAAAAATGGCCTCGATTTGTGATGGGAACAAAAAATTTAGATTTTGCCCTTCGTCATGATCTCATGCTCCAAATTTCATTGTGTCTCACCCACAGGAATGCTTGGAAAATAAAAAATAAAATTATTCCTAGTGCGAGTTTCAAGAACAAAGCTACCATGATAGGCATTAATAGATTCACTGATATTTTTGAAATTTTTCTTTCCCACCTCATATTACGATGGAACCAACACCAATGGAATAGGTTTTTCTCTTAGAATTTGTGCTTACAATTTTAGCTTAATTTGTCCACCGGAGAGATGGGAAATCGAAGGAACAAGAACCAAGGGAAAAAATGGGGTTTTTTGTCATTGAAAATATATGGCATCACTTGGAATGTTGTAACTTGCTTCTCAAAGGCCTCAAAAAAAGGAGAAGTCTACGAAAAAACTCACTTTGATCCATGCATCAGATCGTGAGATATGAATTTTTTACGTTTTTGGCCATGAAGTCAATCTGGCGAAGAACGAACATGGCATCTAAAGAAATTTCAGGTTTAATGGAGGTTTTGAAGCCATGAAAATGGAGGAATGGAATAATGGAGGAGGGAAATGTTTGTATATTTTTCCTCCAACAATGATTCTCTCGAATACACATGGAGAAACAACACAAAAGTTGTATTTTTTACAAAAGTTGGCTTTTAAAATTCCTTTGGGCTTGGGAATTTTTTTGTGTCCCAAATATACCAGGGAACTGGGACATATGGTGCAAAAACATGTGCCTCAAATTAATCTTGATAAGTGGCAGACAGGGATTGGTTGGTGGAGGAGCGAGAAAAAGCACTTAAAAAGTCCTCGAGGCTGAAACTAGGTCACATGGAGGACCAGGGAAGGGGCTAGACTTGGGCACATTTTGATGTCCCAATTTTCCCATGGGGATAGGACACAAAGTGTAAGAAAATTTTCCCTCACATGGTGATGAAGAGTGTCAAATGTTGGTTTGCGGAGGCAGAGAGGAGAGGGGGTTGAAAAATGGCTTGCAAAGCACATTCTAGGGTCGCATGAGGAATCAAGGGCCAAATTGGGCATGTGGTGCATTTTTCTTTCCCAAATGTTCCAAGGTTAAAATACATATGGTGCACAAAAATTCACCCTCACCTGGGGATGACAAGTGGTGGAATCCAATTGCACAACGGTGAGGGCTGAGAATGAGTACAAAGGGGTCAAACTTTCATGTTTGAGCTTCGTCGAGGTCATATAATGGTCCACGGGGCTCAAATGGAGTTGGGTGAAATTTTTTTGTCTTAATTGTCCTAAGGGAATGGAAAATTTTGTCCAATAAAATGTGCTTTAAGCCTGGGAGTGACATGTGTCCACCCAAAAAAATGACTAAGTCCCAAAGCATACCTTGGAGAAAAGTTTGACGATGACATATCTTGAGCATCTGAAGGTCTTTTCAGGAACTTATTTATATGATTTTGATTGGAAAGGGAATTTTGAGAAGAATGGCATGGGTCTTATTCTCTAATTTTCCTAAAACCCCCTAAAATATCGTTTTTCTCAGGACTACAAGTTATGCATGCTGAAAATAGATTGTGGAAAGAAATGTTTGTCTTGTGAAGAATACGAAATAACCATCACTTAGAGAAATCAATTACCTTTCCAAGAATTTTTTTTGACCTCCAACTCATTCCAGAGCTCCCGGATTCATCTCCCGAAGCTCAAGTGCTTTTTCGCAGTGTAAGCTCCTTTAGCCTCAAAAACCCACTTTTACAGAACTTGTCCCAAAACCTTTGAAACTTTCCAAAATCTTCCAAAATAAGTTACACAATGTTCCTAGATCCTTAATACTACTCTTTGATGAATTTGGGCCTTTAACCCCGCTCGAAAGGATATGCACCTGCCTTAGAAAGGCTAAAAATGGCCATTCCTAAGTCTCTTGGAAATCCCGCCTTAAAAGATATTGTCTCAGAAGAACTTGAATGAAATTGTTTACCTAGATCACTTATGGACAAGGTTGACACAACACACAATAAAAATTTAAAGGATAAGATAGGCCCGACATAGGGGAAGGGTTGACTTGGGAGAGTGTCTAAGAAGGTTTACAATCAAAATTTTGACATTAGGGTCCCTTGTCATGCTTAAAAATTGGGAATTTTCATGTTGCACAATTACATGACAATATGTTGCTGAGAAGAAGGGGAATAAGTACACTTCTATAGTGTAGTATAGTAGAGAGATATAGTCCTTGTCTTACTTTCCTATCATAGTGGTTGGTGAAGTAACAATATTGTGCTTAAATACAATTAAAAGCATGAAATGTTTTGAGGGACTTGTATTATCCCTCCATTATTATCAATAACCTTTATGGGAACAAATATTTGAATTCAGCACACTATGTATAATGCAAATAATTAGGTAGCCCAATGTAATGCAAGTACCCAATCCTCATCACTTTTGACAGTGTCATGAAATGTTTGCATGCTACTTTAAATGTTTGTAATTGTAGACACTAAATCACGCACTTGGGTACATTTCTAGGTCTTAATCACATACTACTATTCATATGATTCATAAGCGAGAAAACTAGTAATTGACATCTATCTTTGGCCTCTTTTCTATTTTTTTTCTTTCCTCTTTGCTTCACACACCCTATAGCCTAGACTAATCTTCATTACTTTATCTTTCTTGACTTTGGACACCAGCGCCTAGCCAAGACAGTAGCACCCAGGTGCCCTCGTCCCCTCTGGGCGCCCCTGACCTCTTTATATCTTACTAGCCCATTTTGGTCCTCTTTTATATTTTTGGCATCTTATTTTCTTATGGATTGGAATTTTAGTTGTCAATTAGGAAATTCAAACAAGGGAATCATATAAATACAAAGCTATGTGACCATAATAAAGGACCAAGCTCTAAGCATCTACTCTCACCACCTTAGGATGCATCCAAAGACATTCTAAGAGCATCAAAGTATCCGTCCACCTTCATTCAAGGGACAAGGGATTTTTTATTCTGCATACATGCATAGGAGGGGAAGTTCATTTTTCCATACACACATTTACTTACATTGCTACATCTATATATTGTTCGCTATTCGGTGCATCTTTCACAAGAGCTTCCTACGGCACGATTCTACACACACTCACAGAGCTTCATAGAGTTTGAGATGTAGTGTAGTGCTCGGTCATAAGTTCACTCTATCATGTGACCTTTGGGGTCAGTCCAACGCCCCATTTGAATCTTTTTATTTGTAGGATTTGATGTGTTTTGGGGATTTACAGGAGATCATTTGTTTTCCAGGTTACAGACGAATTCAGTGGACATTGTGCAACATACAGGGGAAAAATAGTGAAGGTTAGAGAAATTGGTGAGACACTAGAAAAATTAGTTTCTAAGGTTTTACACAGTTAGGGGTGCCTAGAAGCAGTCTCTAGCACCTAGCCCCCCTAACCCAGTTCAAGCACCCTAGTCCAGGCATATCCTGAAATTCCATAATTTATCAGGCATGGTTATGACAAATTCCTCCTCTTGTTCATTAGTATTCTAGTCCAACATACTTCGAGATCAGTTGTGAAATCAACCAAGTCTTATATTCCCTCTCGTGCACCTAGGTATTCATATTTCTTTATCTTATTTCTTGTGTCATATATGTGCTTCATTGTTTATTACTACATTGTGACTCTATAATTAAGGGTTTTACAAATTCTATATTTATTAAATCATTTGGTGAACCTATCGTTTGAACCCAACCTTGCTTCTAGGTATTTTTTCATCTTTTTATCATGGCTCTATCTTATGGACCATTTACTGAAACCCACCTTGAAGAGCTCAATGATCATCTTATTGAAAATCCCTGTTAATGCAAAATCACAGTACCCCCAAATGAGTTGTCAGATCTACTTTTCTAAGGTAGAGTCATTTGGTGTGATTCACATAACATTGAGTTTTCCCCAAAGTGTGGGACTCTGTAAATGGAAAAAAATCTCCAGAGAAGGCTCGTTCCTCTTCCTAAACTCCTTGCCACAAGCTATTCTAGTGCAGGAAAATTAATCTAATCCTAATCTAACTATTCCAAGGGGACAGAGAGAGAGAGAAGAGGGTGAAAGAGCCTACACTAAGTGGTGATACACCAGAAAAGGAAGTGATGATCATCTAACAAAACTGCCATGAAACGAAGGGAGGTGAGCAATGGAGAGGATGAACAACTACATCACAAGCCAAAGATCAGATTCACATAGAAATGTTTCAAACCAAATAAATACAGTTCCTAGACCTACAAATGAACATCCAAAACATGCACAGGTGCCCTGCAATGAAGAGAGGCAAGAAGAAACAACCAAAAAGAGCAAAGGATGGACAAATGCATCACAAAATACATTTTTTTATTGCTTTAGAAGTTTGCACAAAACATCATTCACGAGAAAGAGGCAAAAACGCCATTTACATAGTAGGGGAGGAGGTTTGAACTCCATTTTTGACCCTAAGGAAGAAAAAGAGGGGGAGGCAGAGAGGAAAAATGAACAACATTTGAATGTGCCCCTCTATTACAATATATAGGAAGAATGGGAGAGAGAAGAGGGAAGAATTTGAATCCTACTCCAACCACCCTGAGATACGCATTGAATCCCATTTTGAAATCTCAACCACTGAATATCAATGCCTTTTATAAATCCACCCACAATATGTTGCATCTAGTTCTCCGGTGGGTCAAATTGAATCAGATTTGGTAGTTGAAGAGATTAGATTATGTGTTAATGGCTTGGAAGAATTTTTCCCAATTTTCACCTACTAAAGCCTTCCCAAAATGAAGTCTCAGATCTTCATGGCATAGACGAGGGCGATATCTTTCCACCGGTGTCAAATTTGCAATATTTCGAGCCTTGAGTCAAAAGATATGCCCCTTTGAAGTTTGTATCAGGTCTATACAAAAAGGCGGGAAAATAGTTTGAAAACGGGCCCCCTTTTTAATATGGGACATGATGGAGGGCTGGCGCATGTCTGAGGGTGGCCTCTGCATTTTACTCTTGGAATGGCGCATGGCTAACATGTGGCTTCCTCCACCGGCCCGCTCGATTTCTATGTTTTTGGCTAATTTCTTTGCTTGGTGGGGTCATAGTTATTGACCGGGGACATGTGATGGCTTGGCGCTTATCTGGAAACCTCCTTTTAATCTTGATCTTGAACTAGCACCATTTGGACACTTGGCACTCTCCATTGGCCTACCATCATGCATTGACTATTCAACCCGACTCTGTCCCCTTTTAAAAAGTGGACACGTGGAGAGCCCGCATGCTCATTTGAAAAATGCCTAGGATTTGCCCTTTGAAGGAGTGCCGGGTTGACACTTAGAAGCCTCCGTAGACTCTTAGAATTTTGGGCCCGCTCCCTCTTACCTTTTTGACCATAGGCTACATGGTGGCTAGCACAAGTTTGAGTCTCTTCTTTTGGATTTATCTTTGGAGATGCGCAGAGCCGACACGTGGCTACCTTCCATGACCACTTTTATACTTAGCCTTTTTTGAGGCCCGCCTTGTCCACATTTTGAATTATGTTGAATCTACCTCCATTTGGGGCCTGGGACATGTGGGGATCTGGTGCTCATTCGACCCTCCCCTTTTTGGATTCAACTTTGGAGAAGCGTCGTGCTGACACTTGGCTCTCTATGTTGTCTCCTCCATACTTAGTCAATTTTTGGACTCATTCTGAATTGTTTTGAGCCCAAATACTTCAGATCTTCACCGTTTCTTCTTCTTTCTTGCTCCTGGCTTCTCTGAGACACTATCTCCTCTTTCTCTGACACTGCTACTTCATTTCAGAGCCCACATGTAACCTGTTAAATGAATTTAAGAAACAAATTCACTCGACAGAGCCGTTTCTTCTCTTTCTTCTTACATAGGGTCGTTTAGTCTTTCGCAGGCTCTGCCACTCCATTGTTGAGTCCTTTTGTGACCCTTTTGCAAGATTTCAATGTGTTTTCTCTGGTTCTTTCTCTGTGGGGTCATGGCTGATCCAATACTTTTCCTAGGTGGGTGAAATATGGATAATAATTTGGTGACTCACAGGGGTATCTTCCTGCTAGATGAAGAGACCAGTGGCCTTAGAAGCATCCATTGGGCATGGAGTCAAGAATGATAAACATGAAACTGATCCTGAACTTTGAAGATCTGATCCCTGAGCCACTACGAGCCTAACTGCATGCCTTTTCTACCTCTGCCTGACCCTGAACCTACCCCTGTCTGCACTCTCAATTTTCATAAGAAATCTTGAAATAAGGATTCTGAGAGTAGAAAATTGTTTGACCTTGGGGCTTTCATTTGTCCCTCAATGGACTATTTCGAAGATGGATTTTAGTTACTCTACATTTTCTTCTTTTGGAACTAGCAACTGTTACAGAAAGCTATGAGTCTTCTTGCCATGAATACTGAAGAGCCTGGCCTTATGCACCTTCAGAGCAATACAAAACTTATGTACAAAGACCAAATCATACATGCCTCAAATGAGACATGCAGAGTGTGCATAAGCACTTCTTCTGCTAGAAACAAAGTCTACTACTACTCCTAAACTAACCAGAGAGAAAGAATGCTAAACAAATCCTGCTACAGTAGGGAGAAGTAGCTTCCCTTTCTCAAAAGGGGAAGCCATGCAAATGATTTGACACTAAATATAGCTTCCTGTATGAGTGAAAAACTGACAATAAGCCGGTCCTCCACCCAAATCATCAAGGTATCAACATTAATGGAAAATACCTCTTCAAGTTGATTTACATTGGACTCCTGGAGGTATTGATGGTGACCCTTGGTACTTTGATGCTCATCCTCATGCCCTGAAGTAGGCATGACTGGTTTTGGCTTCTCCCTTGGCTCCAATGAAGCCAAGTACCTGATTGGGCATGATATGATCCTTTGGATGTGCCCATTTCTCTAAAATTCAACTCCAAAAATGGAGTCTTCTTATGGACCTTCTTAGATGGATGGGGTGAGAGAGATGATGACATTCTCTACCTGCCTTTTCTCTTCCTTTGCAGTAGGTGTGACTTTTAGAAGATCAAAATCTTCTAACTTGGGTTCAGGAGCCATGTTACAAACTGTAGGTTGTGCTTGCACGTTCTCTTCCATGGCAGCAGGTTTTTGTGGTTGAAGACATTCTTTTAAGTCTGATAGGATATCAAAATCTTTACCTATCCTGCTGTAGCAAAGTCTCCCCCTTTTGCATGGTGATCTTAAAATCTTCATTATTTTCACCATATGAAGCCTCATCTTCAAATATGAAGCTAGTGAGTTCAAGCTCCTCCAAAAAGTCAAATTTTTGGAGAGGTTGAATGAGAGAGGGGTCTGCATTTTCTTGTGCAACCAGCTCATGATTCAGTGCCTCTGAATCTATCTTGGTCACCTCCATATGCTCCTTTTTAACTAGACTTGGAGCTGGTTGTTCCTCTTCTTTTTCTTGTGAAGAACATGGAAGACTCATACCTTCCAATCCTGGTTTTAGAGAGGTGTAGTGGAGTGCAGGTTGTTGTTCTTGAATGTCCTCCTTCATGGAAACATGCTCATATGCTTGGAAGGTGGTTGATGGAGGAAAAAATGGTGTTATCTCTTCAGGATCTTCTCCATCAAAACAATCCTCCAAGTCAGACAGACAGTCTGCCTCCTTGTTGTCCTGTTGCAGGTACTCTACCTCCTTCATGGTGTCCTCCTGATCTACAATTGACTCACCATGGTTCCCTTCATCCTCAAACATGAAGTTTGAAATCTCAAACTCTTCTTCAACATCAGAGCTTGAAGGGGATGAAGTGAAAGGAAGAACTGAAGGTTCTTCTCTAGCCTGCTCCACACTTGGAGCCTCTGAAACTGTATGGTCCTCCTCCTCTACTACAAACTCAGCCTCAGCCACCACTGGTTCTTCAACTCTGACCTCCTCTATTGGCTTGACCATCAAGGGGATCTTTGTGAACCCAAATTTGGCAGCCCAACTCTTCAGATTGTCTGTCATTTCTTCTCTATTGGGCTCCTCCTCTTGTTGTTCTCCTTGACTGGTTTCTTGGGTTTCTTCCCAACATGGACTTGGGAAAGCAAGAGGAGTGACAGGTTGGGGTTCAATCAGTTTTGTAATTGTTTGTGGTGGGGAGGGAAGTGAAACTTCTTGTTTTTTTGGAGGGGATGACTACTTGGGAGAGAAAAGGGGAGAAGAATTGAAATGGGGTGGAAGACTAGGAGATGGAGAAATGAAATCAACACTTGGGGAAAGTGAGAAGCTTGGAAATTGGATCTTGCCTCTGATGATGGTGATAAAGATTGAGAAAGAGAAAATGAAAAGCTAGGGAGATGGTGATTGACTTACCCATTGACAAGGTTGTCTCACACTTTTCTCATAAGCTCCAATGTCCTCAATCCACTGTGTAAGCTGAGGTAGCACTTCAACCATGAAGTCAAGCTTCTCCTGAGGGTTGTAATTTCTTGGAAAAGGGCCTTCCCATGGACAAGGTGCCCTGCAACCAATATTGAATGCCTTCATTTGTGCTACACCCCTAGATTTCACCATGCTAGCCTCCATTCTTTGAATCTTCTCCAAAAAAACAACATCCTCCATTTGACTATTGTCATTGTATGCATACCCTTGCTCATGATAAGCTCTATGGCCAAACTGACTTTGACCCTACTCATATGGGTAAGTAAAATTAATTTGGATCTGATCATAGTGTTGATTTGGAGGAGTTGGAAAATGCATTGGAGGTGAACTGCACTGTTGATGTAGGTGTGAATTCCATGAAGGGAATGAAGTCATGATTGCACAACTTCATGAAATGGAAGAAAATGGGAGAGATGGAAAGAAAAGTGAATGAAAATGGGTGGAAATGGATGGGAAAAAGTTTGTAACTTAGAATGGGGTTGTTGACCAGATGGAGTCACCAGATGTGCTTGCATGTGCCTCAAAAGGTTGACCCTTAACAGGAACACATCAACCTGCTAAGATGAAGTGGTAAGGTGCTTCAGACCTGTCCCACCATGCCAAAACTATTAGTGTGGTTGCACAGTGGCTTATGATTTTTGTTGTAATGAGACACCTTGGAAAGATGGAAGATATAACCTCAGTGTCCCACCGGGTGTGCCAAAACTATTAGTGCAAAATCACAGCACCCCCAAATGAGTCGTCAGATCTACTTTTCTAAGTTAGAGTCATTTGGTGTGATTTGCATAACATTGAGTTTTCCCCAAAGTGTGGGACTTTGTAAAAGGAAAAAATCTCTAGAGAAGGTTGGTTCCTGCTTCCTAATCTACCTGCCACAAGCTACTCCAGTGCAAGAAGAATCTAACTAATCCTAATCTAACCATTCCAAGGGGACAGGGAGAGAGAGAGAGAGAGGGTGAAAGATCCTACACTAAGCGGTGATACACCAGAAAAGGAAGTGTTGATCATCTAACCAAACTTCCATGAAATGAAGGGAGGTGAGAAATGGAGAGGATGAACAACTGCATCACAGGCCAAAGATCAGATTCACACAGAAAAAATTTCAAACCCAAAAAACATAGCTCCCAAACCTACAAACAAACATCCAAAACATGCACAGGTGCCCTGCAATGAAGAGAGGCAAGAAGAAACAACCAAAAAGAGCAAAGGATGGAACAAATGCATCACAAAACATGTTTTTTATTACTTTAGAAGTTTGCACAGAACATCATTCATGAGCAAGAGGAAAAAATTCCATTTACAGAGTAGGGGAGGAGGTTCAAACTCCATTTTTTACCCTAAGGAAGAAAAGAGGGGGAGGCAGAGAGAAAAAATGAACAACCATTTGAATGTGCCCCTCTATTACAATATATAGGAAGAATGGGAGAGAGAAGAGGGAAGAATTTGAATCCTACTCCAACCACCCTAAGATATGCATTGAATCCCATTTTAAAATCTCAACCACTGAATATCAATGCCTTCTATAAATCTTCCCACAATATGTCACTTTTGGTTCTCCGGTAGATCAAATCGAATTCAGATCTAGTAGTTGAAGAGATCAGATTCTATGTTAATGGCCTGGAAGACTTTTTCCCAATTTTCACCTACTAGAGCCTTCCCAAAATGATATTTTATGTTCCCAAGGCATAGATGAGGCCGAGATATTTCCAACGGTGTCAGATTTGCTATATTTTGAGCCCCGAGTCGAAAGATATGCCCCTTCGAAATTTGTATCAGGTCCATACAAAAAGGTGGGAAAACAGTTTGAAAACGGGTCCCCTTTTTAAACTGGACACGTGGAGGGCTGGTGCATGTCTGAGGGTGGCCTCTGCATTTTTATTTTGGAGTGGGTGATGTTGACACTTGGAATTCTTCCACAACTTGCTTGATTTCTTATAGTTTTTGGCTAAGTCCTTTGCTCAACAGGGTCATATTTCTTGACTGGGAACACGCGGCGGCCTGGTGCTTGCTTGGAAACCCCCTTTCAATATTGCTCTTGAACTAGCACCATTTGGACACTTGGCACTCTCCACCAGCCTGCCATCATGCATTGACTATTCAACCTGACTCTGTCCCCTTTTTTGAGACTGGACGCGTGGAGGCTCCACGCTCGCTTAAAAGCCCGATCAAGATTTTCCTTTGAAGGAGCATCGGGTTGACACTTGGAAGCCTCCACAAACTCTTATATTTTTCAACAACCCCTCTTACCTTTTTAGACCTTGGGCTACGTGGTGAGCTGACACTTGTTTGAGTCTCTACTTTTGGATTTACCCTTGGAGATGCACAGAGTCGACACGTGGCTTCTTCCATGACCACTTTTATACTTAGCCTTTTTTTTAGGCCCGCCCTGTCCACCTTTGACTTTTAGCTTTGACTATGCCTTTGTTTTAGACCTGGGACACGTGGGGACCCAACGCATGTTTGAGCCTTCCTTTTATGGGTTCAACTTTGGAGAAGCGTCATGCTGACACATGGCTCTCTCCGCTATCTCCTCCATATGTAGTTGATTTTTTGACTCGTTTTGAACTGTTTTGAGCCCGGATACTTCAAATCTTCACCGTTTCTTCTCTTTCTTGCTTCTGGCTTCTTTGAGACACTGTTCCTCTTTCTCTGACCCTACTAGTCTATTTCTAAGCCCACCTGTAACCTGTTAAATAGATTTAAGACACGAATTCTCTTGACAGAGCCATTTCTTCTCTTTCTTCTTGCATAGGGTCGTTTAGTCTTTTGCAGGCCCCGTCACTCCATTGTTGAGTCCTTTTGTGACCCTTTTGCAAGATTTTAACATGTTTTCTCTGGTTCTTTCTCTGCGGGGTCATGGCTGATCCAATACTTTGCCCCAGGGGGTGAAATATGGATAACATATACTTTACTAGCATAGGTCTTTCCTAGAAGCCTCTAAGATTATACAATGTGTTGGTTCTATGATCTACATGTCCATTCAGTAACATCATTTACGCATTTAGCCGATGGTTTTCTTACAAATTTTTCAATCAATATCGGTTCTAAGATATCATATGCTCAACTTGCAAAAAATTAAACAAGGATCTAATGAGCATCTAGTGGACTATGTTTTAAGATACAAAAACAACTTAGCTAAGATGTTTAACATATTCACAGACTCTGAATTGCAAGATCTATTTGTCCAAAGTCTCTTACCACCTCTACAAGAGAGTGTCATCTTTGAGACATCTCCATCATTTGATCATTTATGTCATACTCTTAAGCTACAAAAAAGTAAACCACTATCTATGGGAAAGCTTAAATATCATGATCAAGCTTCATCTTCTACTCAATTTCAAAGAAAAACAACTTTTAAGCCATCTACTAAACCCACTAAAGCAGAAGCTACTGTCAATGTTTACTTTAATCCTGAAAGCTTCAATGACAACCTCCAAAGCATACATTTACTAAATTGCCTTGTGTTCCACATATTTTATTGTTGTAACTCGTTGAAAGTAATCTTATTAGACTTCCTCCTCCACTCAATTTGGATCCATATCGCCCTAAAGGCCGTAATTATAATGAAAATTTTAGATGCGATTATCATCAATGCATTGGGAATTCTACAAATCAATGTTTCAAACTCTAATATATTATTCAAAATCTCATCGATAATAATATAATAGAGCTTCCGGATCCTTCAGCATCTACGTCGGTTAAGGACAACAAAAAGCTCAAAATTTTCAATGATCCATTTCCTAAGCATGGAAAGCAAGCTACTGACTCTTCAGCCAATCATATGTATCATGTAAAGCCTCCTCCTTCATTAGGGGCTCTATATTTTCTAGTTTCTCGCGTTGATGTATCTCCACCATTCATTGCATTATCTGATCGTGACTATCTTGCTACATTCTCTTCTGACACATTAGATGTCAATGATTTTATCAGGCCTCATGCTATCAAGAATACAATGATTGATCCATCGATTGATATGGGTGTATGCTCTATTGCACTTCTTGTTGCTATCAACTATTTGATCTCACACATTTCATATCTAGTTCCTAAATCTTACGGTTATGTCAAGCTTCCAGTTACAATCAGTCCTCTTACCATGCTTTTGTCATTTCTTATGGCACCTTTAATCAAAGGGTGTGACACGATATTAGGTATTCCCTAGATTTGTGTTATTCAAGATATAATTTCTATGAATCACTTGTGTCTAAAGTTCATTCACAACAAGTAATTCATTACTATCAAGGGTTTTTCGCCATGCACACCATGGTCACAGCCTCCTCTTGAGGTTGTCATTGCACTTACTATAGCATCTAAGTCCCTGGACCTCTCAAATATAAGGCACAATCTGCTCCTAGTTCTCCTACTTGCACTCGACCTACTCAATCTCATCGGTCCACTAGTCCATCTTATCATCCTAGGTCCATTACTCAGACAACTCCTTCACATATGCATACAACACCTCCTTGATCTTCTACACATAGGTGCACATCACCTCCTTGATCTCATTCACATAGGTACACATCGCCTCCTCAATCTTCTATACATGGGTGCCCATCACCTCCTTGATCTCCTTCACATAGGTTCACATCACCTCCTCAATCTCCCTCGCATAGGTGCTCATCACCCTCTAGGTCCCATGCACATAGGTCTTATTCAACGATACATAGTTTGTCTCCTACATCACCAATCTTAGAGCATGGTCACACGCCTTTATCTCTACAAGCATCAGGTGGAGGACCCCTTCCCTTTAATTTTTTTTGATAGCTTGCTTATCATTGCACACTTGGAGACATCATGCTTACCCTCCCCCTTCTAGCATTATCAAGTGTCTCACATTTCTATTTTTCACCACTTTGCACTTCGCATCTAGTCTTTCACATGCATCTTACACATCTTGATACACTTGTATCATCATTACCTTATGACACACTCTTATGGTATGGTTCACACTTGATTATTGAGCAGATATTAGATACATAAACCTCACACACTACATATTTCTACACTTAGCACATTTACGACACAACTTTATAGCATCCCATTCTCACACCAAACATTTCCCTATAACGCACTCTAGTTCCATGGTTCATACTTGACTGTTGACGGTCTAAATCTGAAATGAAGCTCACCACATTCACACTCTTCATGCTTTTTGCTTCATCGATCTATCTATCTAGTGCACATTTCAAACCATTTACTGATGACACACTCTTGTTATATGGTTCATTCTTGACTATTGAGGGGGATTTTATAAATGAACCTCATCGCATGCTCATACACACCCACTTGGGGGAGCATGCTTTTCCTATCACATTCACTTTGCATTCCATTCTATTCACACTCATAACATGCTGCATATCTTGGTTGTAATTATTCTTGTTTGTTTATAATCACATGTTACACTTTGCTTAGTATGTTAGACGAATACATCATATGTCATTATATTTTATATATACTCATGCATGTTCACTTGTTCTCTAGTTTTGAATGTATAATTTAGACAAATCATTACAGGCAATATGGATGCTTGACATTGTACCTCTTACCAATCCCACTGAGGCTCTTTGGGGCATCTACTTTTGTATACACACTATAAGTGTTATTGTTTCATTTTATACTACTTATTCTTACTATCACACTACTCTATCAATATATACATGCCTTGACATACTTTTTATCTCTCTAACATGCTAACATGTGCTTCATGTGCAACATTTGCTTTGCAGGAACTATTTTCCACCATGGTTGTCTATTACTCTTTGCTTGTTACTATTTGCCATTGTTTTCCATTGTTTACCCGCTTTTCCCTATGTCTTGCTTGTATTGCTTGTATGCTTTTGGCAGTTTCAACACTGATTGTCTTGTGACATTTTGAGCGATGTCCCATGTTTGAAACCCTCTTTTTTATGGTCTACATTATCTTATTGCATGCTAAATTACACTGTCTTCTATATGCATGCTTTTATTGTTTACACTAACACATGTTTCCTTCCACTTTGTTTGCATGTGCCTTGGTTTCTACCATGCACATTCTCTCCCATATGCAAGGTATCAGTTTTAGATCAATGTCTATTCCTCTGCTTTGGGCCATGTTCTCCTAGTGACATCGCATGCACCCCAAATAGGAGGAGCATACATTGGGTGAATCAATCACCCCATTCAACAATACACAGTCATAATTAAGACCTACACAATATAGGAACAAGGAAGTCATATAATCACATAATGACATAGATTATGACTTGGGTCCTTAACACAACATAGATGTCATCACCCAGATACACACATGAGCACCTAGGAGCTCTTGACCTTTCTTGGGCGCCTATGGCCATGAGGCATTTACAATTATTTTCTCAAATTAACATGGTTCACAACAGTATACAGAGCAATTTTCACAGTACAGGAACAATCCTCCAACAATCAGAATGCATTTTATCTCCATTTTTATTCTTTTTCTACTTGGATTGAACTTGCATCGAACTGGAAAAAATCAAGATCACACCATCTACAGTGGTGTATAAATTTCTGGAAGTACTCAGGGATGGATAATAACACTAGAACTTCTCCCCAACACTTATTCTATTTTTGTATGAGATCACCCAAAAAACTCATTCTTGGCACGAAATCACCCAAAAAAATCATTCTTGGTGTGAGATCACCCAAAAAACTTGCTCTTCTACAATAGATCAGGACACTTTCTATCCTTGTAACTCGTCACAGATCAAGTGTACATGTTCCTTTTACTACTTTTTCACATTTTACACACTTCTTACATATTTGGATCGAAATTCTTAGATACACATATTTGACTACTCTTTTTCTCTTTTTTACAGGTGTGTCCTTAATATGCAACAAGAAGTAACAATCACAAGCACAACACATCAAACACAAGTGACAACGACAATAGATATAATGTGACATAACACATACGCTTCACCCCTAGGGTCACTTCCTTTTCCTTAGCTTCCACACTTCATTTTATCACTCCACGCTTTTTCTTGTCTCCTCGGAACACTTTTCGCCATCGATCTACATGGTTATCAGGTACACCTCTCTTATCTACTTTATGTTATCAAACATTCACTCAACATAAATGAGGGAAAATGTAGACACTAAATCATGCACTTGGGTACATTTATATGTCCTAATCACATACTATTATTCATATGATTCCTAAGTGAGAAAACTAATAATTGACATCTATCTTTGGCCTCTTTTTTGTCTTTCTACTTTCCTCATTGGCCTTGCACACCCTACAACCCATTCTGAGCTTCATTTCTTTATCTTTCCCAACTCTGGACACCAACACCCAACTAGGACATCAGCACCCAGTCACCCTCATCCCCTCTAGGCACCCCGACCTCTTTGTATCTTGCTCGCCCCTTTTAGGCCCTTTTATCTTTTTGGCATATTTTTTTTTATTATAGGTCAACCTTTTAGTTGACAATTATGAAATTCAAACAAGGGAATCATATAAATACAAAGATATATGACCATAATAAATGACTAAGCTCTAAGCATCTACTATAACCACCTAAGTTTGTATCTAAATGAATTCTAAGAGCATCAAAACATCCATCTAGCTTCATTCAAGGGACAAGGGATTGCTTACTCTACATACATGCATAGGAGGGGAAGTTCATTTTTCCATACACACATCTACTTACATTGCTACATCTACCTATTGTTCACTATTCGGTGCATCTTGCACAAGAGCTTCGTAGGGAATGATTCTACACACACAAAGAACTACATGGAGTCTGAGATGTACTGTAACACTCGGTCGTAAGTTCACTCTATTGGATGACCATCATGGTCAATTCAACTCCCCATTTGCATATATTTTTTTAGTATTTTATGTGTTTTGAGGTTTTGCAAGATATCATTTATTTTATAGGTTACAGGCAAATTTCGCAGACACAGTGCAACACACAGGTGATAAACAACAAAGGTTAGCGACATTGGTACGACGCAAGAAAAATCAATTTCTAAGGTTCTGCGTAGTCACGGACGCCCGGAAGTTGTCTATAGCGGCCAACCCCCCTGACTCGGTTTAGGCACCCCAGTCCAGGCATATTTGGAAATTCCAGAATTTATCAGACGCGGTTACTACAAATTTCTCCTCTTGTTCATCACTATTCCAGTCCAACATACTTCAAGATCAGTCGGGAAATCAACCAAGTCTTATATTCCCTCTTTTACACCTAGGGATTCATATTTCTTTAGCTTATTTCTTGTGTCATATATGTGCTTCATTGTTTATTATTTTGTTGTGACTCTAGAATTAAGGGTTTAATAAATGCCATATTTGTTAAATCAGTAATTTCTTTAGGCATGGAGATTCTCTTATACCATTCACTTAATTCATTTTGTGATTGATTATGTTAAATGCAATCATGTACATGTGTACTTATAGGGTTGATCAGAGAACACTTGAAATAACTCACACAAGAAGTCCGCGTGGGAAAACAAGCCAGGTTTGAGGGCACAAATAGATAGGAAGAACGCACGTGCGGAGCAGAAGTTCAAGCATTTAGGACTTAGCTGATTTTGAGCATGAAGACCTATTTTTAGAAGATGGCATGCATAACACACCAACGATGCAGAGATGTGCACCACGCATTGTTTTCAGATCGAAGCATTTTGCATGGAGGTAAGCTAAGAATGGGATTGTCACTTCAGTTAACTGTAAGAGGTCTATAGATATCACACTTGCATGTGTGGCTATGCGTGTAAATGATGCGTGGCTATTAATATCATGCAGCCTATTTTTGGAATAGATAAGTGGTGAAGGGAAAGTCCCCACCCTATATATATGATATGAATCATATAGTAGTAGAGAGAGATATATAAGTATATGTAGAGCACAAGAGGTAAGCATAAAGAGATATGTGCATATGACTAGATTACTGTATCAGATCCATGCGCGCATCGGTATAGAATGCCATTATTGTAAGGAGATTCTATGTTTATTAATAGATGGAAGTTATTGGCTGAATCTAAGTGTCATTCCTATGTGTAATTGAGTAGTGCATGTTCTTGATTCAATCATAATTATTGTTTGAGCTTGTTCTTTTATAGATCCGAATATGGCATGCATTGTAGAATGATGGATTAGTTATGGATCTATATGTTTCTTCCTTCATCATGCTAACATCCTGCTATAACAACCCTAAAGAGGGACCTGGTACCTTTGTGTGCTTCGGGTGAGCGCTCAGTCTAGGATGAGTGATGTGCCAACGCGTCTAGGGTGTTATCTGGTAAATTCTAGGTTGCATCATTGGTTCCGTTACCGGGACCTTTTTTCATTTGTTTTCAGGATGGTTCACGATGAAGATGTACCGGTTAACTCTAGCAAGTATTGAGGAGTGGATACATGATCATGGAGGAAGAATATACATGACGGTTTAGTATTGGATCTGAGTTTAACGCACGCACTTGGGTGGAACAGAATATGTCTGACAATTTATATGAGATATTTTTCACTATCTTTCCAGTAGAATTATACGAGTGGCTGATTGCTTATGCATCTAAGCGGAATTGGAGGTATCGTGCACTTGTCTGGACACAGGAAGAATTTTAGGCCCTTTATGATGCTGATCTGATTTGGATTCACGCTGTGGATACATGGTTTCATGGTGTTCTAAATAGTTATATTTTGGAATATTCAATTTTGACATATTCTTTCCCGGAGGTAACTGAATTCTAGTTTTTATGGTATCCTAGAGGAGCATATCTGCAAGGTATCCCACTGGCGATCAAGATCTTGATGGTAACTTTGAACCTAGAGAGTAAACCGATGGCTAACTAAACCTCACCACGCGTGAGGGCAGGAACAGGTTTGGTGAAAGATGGCAGACCTAGCGGCAAAAAGGTAGAGAGAGGAAAGGCGGCTTAAGTATAATGAGGCATGTTGGAGAGGAGATAGAGAAGTAGCATACTATTGTAGAAAGTATGGCGTTGAGGAGAGAGATGGCTCGTGAAGGATTTGAAGCTCATATAGAAGATGTGGAGCCAGAGCATCAGGAACTCCCCCATCTTGGAAATCATGACAGAGATCCCCCCTTGGCTTCACACAGAAGTGTGGTAGTAAAGACTACCTAGGCTGCGGGCGTGCATCTTAATCCACCTGGTGACCTAGCCCTTGCGCTTGGTTTTCCAGTATCTAGTATGACAAGTAACCAACAAGCTAACTTGGGAAGTAGGAGAGCAGGAGTAAGTCAGGAAGAAAGCATATCAATGATAGGTTATATGGCTTCATTATTTAGAGGAACCTTTTTAGGCGCATCATCCACATAGAATGTGAGCACAGAATGTTGGATTCACCTCTGGAAGTGGAACTACCTCACAGAATGTAGGGGTTCAGTATAGTACTACTATCAAATCACAGGGGAATACATCTACAGGTCATATTCCAACTATAGGTAGAGGATCAAGAGGTATAGGTGGTTCTAGTTACTGGTGGATTGGTGGTTAATGAGGCAGAGGAAACCACAGGAGATTCTAGATTAGGTGGTCAAGGCTCGCACATAACCACAAAATATCTATATGGAGATGTCTCTTTGTCTCCTAGAGTATAGAGGTATAAAGGATGTCACCGAACATGTGCATATGTGTGAAATCTTATGCCGCGTGAAAGGGATCATGGATTCTGAGCGTAAGGAAAGTCAATTCACTACTACCTTGTAGGGGACGAGCACACAGCTGGTATAGAAAGTTTGACCCTGATCAAACTTGCGTGGATTATGCAACATTAAAGGATGATTTCTTAAAAGAGTTATATATCCCGGAGTTTGAGCAGAAGAGTATCAACGTACTCAAAGATATCAAGCAAGGAACTAATGAGAGTGTACGTGAGTATGATGCCCACTTTAAGACACTTCTATCTAATTTGTCTTATGATATTCACGCCAGCTAGCATGCACAATGGTTTTTTGGAGGATTTATTACACCATTTAGAAGGACACTGTCGCATAAGACATACACTGATCACGTGCAAAGCATTGGAGGCAGCCCTACATGTTGAGGAAGTTGGAAGCATTGACACCAATGTTAGTCCATTATTAGAGGCACAAATTGCAGCTGCATGGAAAAGTAGCTAGAAAAATTATCGGCAAATTTAGCTCATGAAACACACTCAGGGATTTGGTGTACAGATTGTGAAGTGGAAGGTCACACCAAGGATAGTTTCCCTCGCAGATCTATACGTTCATTGTTGTTAGACTGTGAAATATGTCATTTGAATCATGATGCTAGCCACTGTCCTTTGTTACATCATGCGATAAGGAAGAATGTATCCTTCTTTTGCAAGATTTGTAGGTCCATGACCCATGATACTGAGGATTTTTGATTGATTGGTTAGATCCATGATGCTATAGACATTAGGGTATGACATACAAGTGTAATGGATAACTCTAAGAACAAGAACAAGCACCAGGATTGGGATCATAATCAACCGCTATGACAGGAATGAGGGCCATTTTGAAGGAGGTCATGGAAGAGGACATGGATATTGAGGTGGATATGGAGGATGAGGCCGTGGTGGAGGAAGAAGTGAGTTTCCTTGCATGGAACGTGTTATACATGCAGATCCCCTAATCATTATAGGTGTGAATGTCCCCAGAATGTTACATGTTCTTTCTATAGAAAGAATCATAGCTATGAGGAGTGCCAGGACTTATATGAGCATCTCAGTAAACAAGCATAAGTAGGAAAAAAAAGGCGCAGGGATGGTTAGGATCCAACATGTGGAGGAAAATTAGTGGATGCCCAAGATAGACACCAGAACTTGAGGCCTTAACTATGAAGATTACCACACATGCTGAAGCAACATGCGTAAGAGAGGCATCGTACCAGAAGCCTACAATCATTAAGGAGGAGGTTCTGCATGCAAGGTACCTAGATCCTGCCCATCAGAAGGAAGTCTATCAAGAGACCATGGAGGTCCTCAGAAATCTTCAAGGAGAAATACAATGTTTAAAAGAGTAGTCCAGAAAGATGGAATAGAAGAAAGAAGCAGGGAAGGTCCCCTCTGATATTGATGACATCAGAGAGGTGTGTAAAATGTTGCACCAGGAGAATATTATTCCATTATTAGGGAATTGGTTGAAGGGGAACACTACGTACGCACAAAGCACTGAGACCGTGAATGACATATCCTACATGCAAATCTTCCCCCTAATAGCATTGACTATGATAAAGAGATCACTTTGAATGCTATTATAGATGGATGGATTGTTGAGCAATATTTGATTGATACAGGTGTGGAAGTCAATGTGCTTACTTTAGATGCATGGGTACAAATGGGGAGACCTCCATTACAGCCATCATCTAATGTGTTGTTTATGGAAAATAGGACTAAGGCCACTCCCATAGGAGTTTTGAAGGATGCATCTATAACCATACAAGGGGCCAAATTCACTGGGGATTTTGAGGTATTAGCACTTACAGAAGCAGACAGTTTTCCAGCCTTGCTTGGACACCCTTGGTGTTATGCGAATAATGCTGATTTGAGATTCAATAAGGGGTATATCATCTTTGAGAACAAAGAGGAAAGGGTTGTGATACCTTTGACAGATGGGAAGTCTACACCGTATGTTGAGCCTCTAAGTGAGGAGGAATTAAATAAAATATATGTACGCACTATTCAGGACCCAGAGGTCAATGAGCCATCAAAGGAAGGCATCCTACAGTGGGAGGATTCTCACTCTATTAGTGATACTACGAGTATTGTTTGTGACAATTGGGCTCATGGTACATATGAACTAGTAGGATGCAAGGTAAAAATCACAGTTACGTGTAAGAATGGACTTCATTCTGTTCGAATGGATAGGTAGCACAGTACCTTGGTATACAGGAGCAGAAGATCTTCCTGTATTCTTACAAGCCATGGAGGCACAATGGATAGACTAGGTCAAGAGAAGAGACATGTTAGCATATATCTTACACGAGACAGTAGCGCGCTGGTGGATAGTTCATAGAGATAATCTTATGGAGTGGAAGGAGATTAAAATCGCCCTATCTACCAAGTTTGTAAGAAGAAATGCACCTATGCAAATTTGCATTTATAATGGTGATCAACCTGTTCAGCACCACATTCAACAGTGTGAGAGACTCTGGACAACAGGACATGAAGCATTACCACCTTCACTCTGGGTGCATAAATTATATTCCACTCTACAAGGGTGTGCACACGCTTGGTATGTATACACAGAACTACATTGAGAGACTGGAAACTGGAAAAATTTGACTGCAGGAATGATCCAGACCTTTGACTACTTTTCTTCCCAACCTCTAATAGAAGAGGCATTAAAATTTGTCAAGCGGTTAACCATGGGAGATAGTGCAAAGGCAGAGGAACTCATACATGAATTATTTAGCGAGACAGAATCAAGTGAAAACATTTTGAAGAAGGAGAAGACTCCATATTGCTTGAACATTGCTTGCCTTGAGAAAGAAAAAGGAAAAATGGTGTACATCGTGGATGATGAGGAAGTTGAAAACCTGGATATTGACCATTCACAGGGGGTACGCGTGAGGTCTTGGATAGTGCAAATAAGGATATGCGCGCATACCATGAACCAATGAAGACAAAGAAGGTCAATATAGGATCGAGAGGCTGAGCCTAAGGAGGCCATAATTGGAGACAACTAGTTAGACTCAAAGGTGGCAAATATTATTGAGTTACTCAGGGATTAGTAGGACTTATTCCCTCGAGGGTATCATGAACTTAAAGGCATGCATGAATCACTTGGGGAAATGAAGATAAAGCTTAAGGATGGTGCATGCCCAGTTAGAAAGAGGCCTTATAGAATGAACCCCAATTTGCGTGAAAAGGTAAAAGAAGAGATTGATAACATGTTGAAATATGGAATTATCAAGCCCCTTGATGAGTCAGAATGGGTTAGTCCAATGGTGATCAATATCAAGAAGGATGGACGAATTAGAATATGTGTGGACTACAGGGAGCTGAATGTTGCATGTGTAATAGATCCATTCCCTACGCCATTTACTGAGGAAATACTAGAAGGAGTTGCAGGGCGCGAAATATATTCCTTCACAAATGGGTTTTTTGGGTATCATCAGGTTAGGATTACTCAGGAGGATCAAGAAAAGACAACTTTTACTACTGAATGGGGTAGTTTTTCCTATACTGTGATGCCTTTTGGATTGAAAAACATGCCTGTTGTATTCTTGCGCATAGTTGTTCAGGCATTCAAAGATTTTATTCACAACTTCTTACAGGTCTACCTCAATGATTGGATAGTATATGGGCTTGTTAAGGATCACTGTGACAATCTGCGACTTAATGTTTGAATGGTGAAGACAATTAAGTATCTCTTTGAACATCAAGAAGTGCATATTTGCTACACCTTTTGGAATACTTGTTGGGACACATAATATGCAAGGAAGGATTACTTGTTGATCTAACTAAGGTTGCAGTCATTATAGGCCTGGAAGCACCTACCAGTCAAAGTGAGGTGCACAAATTTTTAGGTCACAAAGGATATTATAGAAAATTCATCAAGGGATATGCAAAAATTGCCATGAACCTCTGGAGGAGTTACTAAAAGGAAAAGGTACATTCTATTGGGGAGAATCGCAGTAAGCATGCGTTTGAAACATTGAAAGAGAAACTTACTACCGTGCCTATCTTGACATTTTCCTTCATGGGAAAAACCATTTCATGTACACATGTATGCCTCTAGCATGACCATTAGTGTAAGATTATCTCAACCTGGAGAAGGTATTTTCGATCATCCTATTTGTTTTTGCTAGTAGGAAGCTGACTCCTACTGAACATAATTATATAACTACATAGCGCAAAGCTTTGTTAATGATCTATGCGTTGCATAAGTTTTGACAGTATTTGCTAGCTACACCATTTGTATTCTATCTAGAGCACATGGCATTGATGTACTTGGTGAAAAAACCTCGTCGTATGCAAGTGCACATATGTAGATCGGTACTCCTATTTGAAGAGTTTGATTTCAAAGTTGTGGCGAAGCTAGGGAAAAGTAACTATAGACCAGACCACTTGTCTAGAATTCAATTCAGGAGAGGAAGCACATATGAATGAAGAAACCATGCTATATGCACAGTTATATAGGTTATAATGTGCACCATCAGAATTAGAATACATTGTTGTGTATCTATACAGATTAGTGTGGCACTACAAGGAATGAAGGAAATAGAAAAGAAACAACTTGCTATATGTGTGGCATCGTTTATGTTGATCAGTGGTGACCTCTCCAAGTTAGGAAGAGATGAAGTATTACACCGTTGTGTATTAGAGCATGAGTGCAAGTATATTATGGTAGAATCTCATGGTGGTATTGCAGGAGACCATTATGCAGGGTGATGTGACTGCCCGGAAGATCTTACTCCCTGGATTATGGTGGGAGACATTGTATAAAGATTGTAAAGAACATTGTAAGGTGCGTGACAATTGTCACCGCCTATGAAAACCAGGACAAAGAGATGAAATTCCACTGAGACCTATTATCTAGTGCTAGAACCATTTGAGAAATGGGCCATTGACTTTGTGGGACCTATTTCACCAACCGGGCACGTAGGATTGGATCACGCTATAACATTACTTACACGAATTATCTCACATGGTGGGTAGAAGCAACACCTACAAAGGAATGTACAGTAGCTACAACAACTAGATTTCTACGGTAGAACGTTTCTTACAAGATATGGATGTCCTTTAAGTTTAACAAGTGATAGGAATACACACTTTTTTAAACAAAACCATCAATGATCCTATTAGATGAGTTTATGGTTGCCCACCATAAGATTACACCTTACCACCCTCCGGAAAATGGAACTGTTGTAGGATTCCAACAAGATTTTGAGCCAGTCATTGACAAAAATTTGTGATGTTGGAAGAAAGGATTGGGATGATAAAGTGTCAGTTGTTCTTTGGGTATATAGAACCACTTATAAGAGATTGAACAAGGCCACACCATTTCAATTGGTGTTTGGTGTCAAAGTCATTCTTCCTATAGAATTTATGTTACCTTCTTTGCGCATTACGCGCACTAGAGGTCTAGCTAATGGACAAGCTTTAGATGAGTGCATTGAGAAGATGATTCAACTGGATGAGCAACAAGCCATAACAAGATGGAATCAGAAGTAGGAAAAGGCCAGGAAGAAACCATGACATGACAGAAACATAAGGGATAAGAAGTTTGAGATTGGATAAATGGTACTTCTTTATGACTCAAAGTTCTTGCGCCATCCAAGCAAGCTCAAAGTACATTGGTTGGGGTCGTATGTCATCACTTACATACTTGAATCAGGTGCTTTCTAGTTAGAAGCACTTAATGGAACACGGCTACATGGTTACTTTAATGGGAGTAGGTTGAATCCCTACTATAGATAAGTCTTCTTGGTGTTTGTAATAAGGCAGTATTGCCATTTAGATTAGGTTTTCAATTATGTATTTCCTTAATGTATTTCATTCATTGTCGTTATGCTTTGTCAATTTAGTTGTTTTTCTTGTGTAATAGTGTGCTTATTCTGCACAGAAGCTATTACTATGTGACGGAATGTTTATG